>CM040243.1:224950454-225354977 GCA_022545495.1 Chrysanthemum lavandulifolium | reverse complement strand
AATGGGCTTGATTCGAGCGTGTATTTAGTAGGCTTTGGCCACTAACATTGATACAATATCAAGTCCCCACAGTCTAGTATTTGATCCTGCACTAATGATATGATGTTGGAATTTTTAAACTAAGTCCCTTATTCCATGCTGCGCTACGAGGGTTCACTCTCAGGCATCTCGTTTCCAGATTGGTGTCATATTTTTGCTTTTAGTGATGATGATTAGATGTATGCTTTTTTACCTCGATCACGATCTTAAGCTGAGTTGGGAAAGATGGGTATTTAATGTTTGGATGGGGAAGTGTGGGAAAATACCTTTCTTGGCTTTATTCGCTATATTTGGGATTTGACGCGTCTCTTTTGACTTTTCTACTATAGGCGGCGTCATCTTAACATTTATTAAGCGGTGTGTTTGACTCGTCTTTTCATTGTGCATGGCGTATGTGTTGACGTCGGATGTACTCGCGTCTTTGCAAGGTGAGTTTCACGTGCCCATAAATTCGCTTTGACCCAATGGGCCTTTGCCAAGTGTAGCTCACTGATTCATTTTCTTTGCCTATAAATAGGGCTAGAAAGGTGGGAAAGTTACAACTTGAAGTGATAAAGTCTCTTTTCCTTTTCCACTCTCCCGAATCTTTTCCCAAACCCTAAAAACTTCCTTCAAATAAATTTTTCATAGGTTTTTCTTTGTAGTTTTATGAAGGCCAGTTGTCTTTCTTTGTTTTAAGAGGAAACACTCATTTGGTTTGTTTTTGGTGTAACTAAAAGATGAAAGTTAGTCACAGTGATGGCGAAGGCATTTTTCTTGAATTCTTTACCCGTGTGTGAGGGTTGGATGTAGAGATGTTAACTCATCTTCCATTATTGTCTAACCTTGCTATCCTTTGGGGTATTTCTTAATCCCAGTGGAATATCATAAATGATTGTTGGAATGGAAGATGTAGAGGGTCTTGCATCTGATTTTTTAAGCGCTATCATGGTGAATATGGTCATCCTTATGAGAAACTTAAATGTTACACCGTATACTTAAGGTGGGAGTTTCTATCTTGGCGGGAGACTTAAATGTTACACTGCGTTTCCAGTTGTCACCGACTGGCGTATAGTAGTTATTGGTATCTGGAAACATTGGTTGGTGGTCATGTAAGTAATCTCCTGTGGGTTGGGGACGTGGAGAGTTATTTCCCTAGTTCTTTAGGAACAGCAGTCTGAAACCAACCCTTGGTGGGGATGTCTAACAGTGGGGACGTGCCCCTGGTTTTTTAGGGTAGATGCCCTTGTTGGACCTCCCGCTCCTGACTTTGGTAAGTTTGTGACTTTGTATATTTTGTTTCTAAGGCTTTGTTTGATGGATTGTTGATTTATTTGTTAGTACAAATAAATTGTAAAAATGTTTATTCATATTTAGAGATCTCTTTGTGTTTTGTTGATAACAAATATAAAGTTATCATAAGTAAAATTATAAGGATACATGTTATTTTTGTAAAGCATTTACATATATAATCATTTAACATTAATTGTTGTAATAATTCATTTATTGTAATAGTTTATTAGGATAGGTAAAAAAACAATAACCCATGACCCATACCCATGGAGCATATCCATAACCCATGGAGCTAACCCATGACCCATTCACTAGATGCATTGCATCTTCTAGATACATTGTATCTATTTGGATACTGTTGTTCCCGTTTCACAGTTAGTTTAAAAACAATTAAAACGACTAATTGTGAACAATGACTGAAGTAATGCAAGTAAAAACACACTGAGTAATTTTCAACATTTATATTCTTTATTAAAGACGAATCAAAAAGAATACATTACCCAAGTACTTGCGGAATAGTACTTGGGATTGAAATGACAAGTTTGGTATGACTCCTCACTAAGCTTAGGCTAAGTCTAAGCACAACTACACAGGAACCACTGAGCTATCTCAGGGAGATAGTAGTATTTGGAGGAGTGAAAGATGGCTTGTGTGTGTGTTTTACAATTAATACACAAGCTTAAAATCTTTCACTCCAACTCTTATGCTATTTATACAAATATGGTTTTTAACTCTATCCTAAAGGACAACCGACATATTCTGAAGACAAAAAATCGATGTATTTTGTCTCATTCATAATGGCTATTTAGAGTAAGTGACAAGGCTTCTTTCTTCTAGTCGGTGATGATGGCGATCACAGTAGTTAGCGATTTGGGAAAGTTTGACTTTGGTTGATAAGGACTTCGCCTTATCTGTTCAAACTTTTCTCGCCTTGTCCCGCTCATTCTTGATCTTCATCTTCAATATTGTCTTGATGGTTGAAGTTGGTGAGGAGTTCGAGATTCGGTGAGTTATTTTCATCACTCATTGAATCCACCATCTTCTTCTTGACTCGATCTTCACTCCTTAAGTTCCGCTTCATCGAGTGCGAGACTTCTTCTTTGTCTCTGGCGAGTATCCGAAGACGACTCCACCGAGTGGCTATGCGCTCGGTGACTTGATAGTGTTTAGGTTCTAAACACTTAGGGTATTTTATATTCAAATCCTAGAATTAAGGGTTTGGGTATTCAATCGAACCCAAGTCTCCCTATTTAGATATACAAATAGCCTAAGTGTTTGATCAATGTAAGTGAGCAAATGGCTTCTTCTTACACCGAATGTACTAATGAACATAATAAGGAACACCGAATATGTTGGAATCGCTCCTAACACGTAAATGGAACGACATTTACGGGATTACATTATCTATCTTATTTAGCCAAACACAAGGACTAGTTATGTCATAGTTTAATAGTTATGTATGTGTTTGGCTATATATACCCCTCCATACTTCCATGGAGGGGTGAGACTCTTTAGTGTATTTTCACCTTTCCTAATAATAAAACACATAGTTTCTCCTTCTCTTCATACTTTCTCTCACTAACATGATGAAGATGTTCTTTCATCTTCCCGACCTCCGATTCACCAAATCTCCCATAACACGATCCTAACATTGGTATCAAGAGCTCGGTCGGTTTTAGTTATGGTTGATTTTGGTGATGTTTTCTTGTCAAAATTGGTTCTTGTAAAATCTATCATAACAAAGATTTACACATATGTTTTTGTTAATGATTTTTAACAAGTTTTTATCAAGATCTGGTCAAAGTTAAAGTCATTTTTTCACTCTTTTGTTTGTGTTATTTATTTGGTCCAAAGCGAAGATGACTTTTTTTGTACCAATCCGTGTCTATTTTCATGGTCACAATGGGTCATAATCGTCTGCATTCTATCATTCTTTACGGGTTTTATATAATCCGGTGGAATCTTTGGTCGGAAAAGGACACCGTAAAAAGTCAAAAGTCAAAACCCTCATTTTTTGGCACAAGGATTTTACGACAAGCGTAATACTAATCTTCTTCGTCATCCAAAGGCAACTCAAGTATATCCTTCACTTGGATAAGTGTGTGGATTACTGATTGGTCATATCTATCAAGCTTGGATAAGCAGATGATTTTGGTTGTAAACCTTACGCGTAAACTTACAAAGATTACGATAAGACGCTGCTTTTACGCTTAAGGTTCAATCTTTACGCATAATTTTTTGGTTTACGACAAGATGCTTATGCATAAGACCATGTTTACGCGTAAGGCTTGTTTACGCATAAGGTTACGTGTAACTATCTTTACACTATCTTTACTCATAAGGATAGAAAATGTAAATAAAGTAGAAGAATAGAAAGTTTGACATGACCACAACTATATACCAAAATACTCTTTCATGACTCAAGTATACATCTCTCAAATCCTAAGTTATACCTAACCGTAAACAAAACCAATGAGACACGTATGAAGACCGAAAAGAACCATATCCAATCCCAACCTTAACACAACCATAATACCCTCACTATCACTCACACTCTCACAATCATTTCACGACTCTGGACTCAATCTCAAAACTTGTTCAGATTATGAAAATATACATCAAGACTCTAAAGAGGTCTATCACACAAAACAAGTTCATCACGATCTAAGTAATAATACGCAACAAGCTTCAATAACAATTTCAAGATCTCGGTCATTCCTTTCGTGGAACAATTGTTCCATAAGACGTTTATAGATCAAAACACGAAAGGAGCACAACCATCATCGATCTATAGAAGCTTTTAGCTTTTATAAATATTCGAACTTTTAAATGTATGATTGAAAAAACCATATGGTTTCCATCGACCTTTGTTCGATTACCACAAAACAAGAAATGATAAAACACCTACCCGAGATCAATATAATCGAGCCAAAATCTTCTTGATGTTCCTTCGTTATAACTAAAGGTATCGTTCTGTTATTCATTAGTGATTGATGATGGAAATGAAATTGATATGTGAGATGAGACTTGAAATGCGTGATGAAGAAATGTTTTTGTGAGAGGGTTTTAGTGATATGATGATGGTAGGCGGATTATTTCATATCTGTTTAGGTATGAGATATTTGGGGCGGAGGTTTGTGGAATTAGGGTTGAGATTATGTCAATTTGAGTGACTTAAATACCGAAAAATAGGGTGAGAGGTATTTGGATCCGATTCGGTATGAATATCAAATTGGATAAGATGTAGATGGGCGACTAACCTGATTTCTTTTGGACCAGTTATATGAATGCTAAGGTGGTTTGGGATTATCATTTCTTTGGGCTCGAATTTGCTCCTTTGGTACAGCCATCTCGATATATCCTTCAAATGAGCTGAATTATTATTACATTCAAATGGGTTAATGATATATTTAGATTGGACTTGTGTTAAATCAAAATGTAGTGAGCTGAAAATTCATTACTATCAAATGTATTTTTATACATTAAGTGCATTTTTGATATAACATTTGGTATACGAGTGGTATTTTGGAATTATAATTTTCACGGAGGATACATTTTGACAAGATCGGGAAACCATTATCAAAGTTCATTTTTAAGCGTTAATGAAGGCTAGTTTTGAGCATGTAACCGTAAGATGTGACTACGGCGCGAATTCACTATTATTTATTTGAGATTGAAGTGGGATATCACGGGTGCGTGTACTTAGTATCTGAAGATATCGGGGTTGGTTGGATGCATGATTCTTCGAGATACTTGTTCGAGCTTTTAACCGTCATGAATGACAAAGACTTGAGTTATCTAGTTGAACCTGATGTAAGGAGTTACGTTGTTGTGCTCACAACTTATAAACTTTTAAGGAGTTACGTTGTTGTGCTCAAGTGTCACACTAAGGTGTGGATAATTTGAGAAACTTTAAGTTTACCCTTTTTTGATGGTGATAAGAAAAAGGGTTCTTTGTCCGACAATAGTGCAAGTTTAAGTCACAAGTTCGGGTTATTTACTTCTATCTCAAGTTCGTCATATTGGGTTTCTCCATCATGAGTCACTACAAAAGTCGTCGTAATGATAATGGGCTCGGTAAAGAGTTAATGAGAATAGTATACACGAGTAGAAGTCTTATCAAGAATTGATTCTCACATGATATTTATGGTACTTCACAATTGTTCGATTACTTGGACATACATGGTTTCATTGTCTCCAATTCATCATCAACATACGTGGTGTATGATTCGATTCATTGAAAACATCGGGGAAGAGAGTATAGGTGGTGTCTGCTTCCTTTGATGTTTTTGGATTTTTTCAAAACCCTCTCCTTTCATGAATTTCTTCAATCGGGGAAGAAATGAGACGATCGATGGTTAAAATTTCTCAAGTTTGTGTTATCGTCACTTTCACGAGTTATCGTGTGTGAAGTTACCTAAATATGATGTTGTGATGCCTCACACACGGTCATTTTATCGAGTAATTGCGATTCACATGTAACTATTATTCGATAGACCGCAACATTCGGGAAGTCGTTTCATTTAGTCTTTCGTGGTTTGTTTGGTGTGAAGCATCTACATTCGTGAGAAGATCTTGTTGATTTCTTGCATGTTACCCCGAACGGATTTTTCGCAACAAGTCGAGTTACCTTGTGTGGTTTATCGCTCATCTACAAATTCATTGCATCTTGAAAATTTCAAAAGTTAGAGGAAATGTTCACTACATCAAAGTTTGAATCAATGAAGACGGTTGTCGGTTTGGGGAAGTCGATTGAAACTTCGCCAAAAAGGAGTGTACTGGAGAAGTTGCTAAAGACATGCGGCATGAATTGGGGAAGTTAATCCAATTCTTGCATATTACATCATTTGCCTACAATTGAAGAAGACAGTTCTCAAGTCGAGGTACAAGAAGAAGACAAAGAGCGTAAACTTTCATCATCCTCGACATTTCAAGAGCTTATGAAGATCTTTCTTTATTTGTTTTTTATACTTGTAGGAAATGTTGTAAGTAATCCCTTATGTCGTCCCATTGGGGAAGATTGTTGGAATCGCTCCTAACATGTAAATGGAACGACATTTATGAGATTACATTATCTATCTTATTTAGCCAAACACAAGGACTAGTTATGTCATAGTTTAATAGTTATGTATGTGCTTGGTTATATATACCCTCCATACTTCCATGGAGGGTGAGACTCTTTAGTGTATTTTCACCTTTCCTAATAATAAAACACATAGTTTCTCCCTTCTCTTCATACTTTCTCTCACTAACATGATGAAGATGTTCTTTCATCTTCCCCGACCTCCCGATTCACCAAATCTCCCAGAAATACGATCCTAACAGAATATTTTAACAAAACATACATCGTTTATTCATCAGATTACAAGGTTCCTATCACTAGTACAAAATACAAAATGATAAAGTTGTTAGTGATGTCAATCAAGGTGGATTCCCAGTGCTTCTAGCTTTGGTTTATTTGAGAGGAGGTTGCTTTGTCGGGGTGCTCTCTTATCTTGGCATTGGTGTGCAAAACCCGATGTTTTCGGAGATTTGATTTGAGAGGCCACCGTAAGTAACTTTCCATTGTAGCTACGCTTTGCTCGATCAATGTCACTCCATCTCCGGAATGTTGGGTTCCATAGACATCAACAAAGAAAAGTCCTCTTTAGGCTTTTTATGACTAAGCAATTGCAAATTTTACCCCTTGAGCTCCACATTGCGGTCAAATCCAGCACCTTGGCTTGTGCTCGATTCAACCCTTTTCCTTTTACCTTGGAAAGATTGAGGTTGAGATCCTTGAGCATGAGATGAGTGGGTCGTATCCCTGTCAGTCTTGGTGCTTCCTTAGTCTTCATAGCGCTTGTCGAGGATTTCATCGGTTCTTTAACCACCTTGCATTTTGCTTCTTCTCGATGATGGGACCAAGCTCATCAAGTTCGGTGATCCCAAAGTCGGTGAACTTTAAGGGATCATGAACCTCAAATACCTATTATCATCCCCCAGCAGACATTCATTGCCGTGGTTTGGATGGGGATGATTTTCACATCGATGATTTTCTCGGGGCCCCTTTTGCTGTCATGGTCCAATTGTAGTGATCAATCCTTTCTTGCCCGATTGTAGCATTCCTCTTATTCTTTTCTTCCCTTTTCTTTTAAAGGCGACTAACTCAAGATCCCGAGCTATTTTGAAATTTTGGCTGCTTGTCCTTTTCAAGAGTTTTGGAATAATCCCTATCTTTTCGACTTCTTGAGTTGCTTTGACCGTGGCTTCTCTCGCTTTTCTTTTGTAACAATTCGCATTTTGGGTCACTATTCATTTTACTATTCATTGTTACTATTCACTTTTCTTTATTCACTCCCAAATTTTTATTTCACATTCTCGTAAGATAAATTATTTTAGTAATGACCTGAGAGTTCGACAATCGTTAGATTATTTTCGCAAAAGTTATTAAGAAAACATCGTCTTAAAGTTTCGTTTTGGTCGGAGCACCATTTAGTCATCACGCGCATAACGAAAATCAACTCTATCAATTTTCCTCTCATCAGATGAATTTTTAGATCACTCATGATTAATTTGAGAATTTTTAAGATTTATTTTTATGTTACCAAATAAACCCTGCGCTGTAAAAAACTAAACTTACGTTTTAAACAATTCTACTTACATCCAGGCTTAACGATTCCTGCACCGTGTTTCTAATATGTTTTTGACACTTTTACATTTTTGGAAAAGTCAAACATATTTCCCTCCTCCTTTGACCATAAAGAAATTAACCTTGTACGTTCTACCTTTTTCTTAAATCGCGTAATTTTTAAACTTCGCGAATAACTGTTAAGTTATCCCACGTACGACGAAAACCACATTTTGACACCTCATATCACTTTTAGACTAATTTTAGTCTACTCTAAATAAATCCACGGTCATTTCCCTGAAATCTCGTTCTTTTCTGATAAATTGCATTTTATGCGTTTTTGACCCGTGTGTCCAGCTTTAAGCAGCGTTTTTGCACCCAATAAGACTTATCACTCATTTTATATTTTTAGATGAAGTATATTGATGATTTTAATCATTCCTATAAGTTTCATATTTTTACGACACCCGGTTTTACGTTTCATGAATTAAATACTTACCGTTAGCGATTTTCGGAACCAAACTACACTCCGTAAAATCAAGATAATATCAAGAAATTCCAATCTTATCCACCACCTCACCATATGAACGTGTATATACACATGTAGGGATGATATTTGATCATTCATTAGATCATTACATGTATAAATTTAACCATGGTTAGTTTTTAACCCAATATATAGTTAAACTCCTAAAATTTCCCTATAAATACCAAGCTAAAACCTTCATAATTTCTTACACCACACCTTCTTAACATCTAAAGTCCTAAACCTAAGGCATTTCTTATAGATCTTGTAAGAACATTCATGTGTTCTTGAAGAAAACTAGTGTTTGATCTTCGTTCTTTGAAGTTTTCAAGAAAAAGTCGTTGTAATCTTCAAATAACTTCAAGTCTCCAAAAAGACGTCGTTATAATCTTCTTTTCTTCTTCGGGTTCTCAAGAAGGCGTTGTTATAATCTTCTAATAGCCGTGGGTTTTCAAGATTGCAAATTCTACGTCAAGCTCCGTTAATATTTTATTTTTCCATAATACTCAAGCATTCTATTTTGAGGTAAGTATATATATAACTCAAACTTATTTAAATACTTATAAACTTTGTTAGTTTATTTGTTGTATTTATGAACTCTTAATATATCATATAATCAAGTAATCAAAATACATGTTTTACGATTAAGCACTACAAAACTAGAGAACTTCATGTGAGGGTTCATTTGGGTAAACGGATCGACGAGTTCTTGAATTCTTTAATTAAAGTGTCCTAGCTCCTCGACGTTTACTACATGACCTCGAATTGTGATGGCCCGAGCGGTAGTACGAGATATACAAACTAAAACCATTTCTATAAACAAACATACAAATACTACATCATGATCAATATAAGGACGTATATATGCATGTTTATAATTTTGCGTCGTTATTCCGAACCTAAGAGTTGACATCATATTCTAGGTTATACGTAGAGACTTCCAGGCTTGTCCATCGATCCCGTTATACGTTGTGATATCATTATTAAGGTGAGTTTCATAGCCCCTACTTTTATACGTTTTAAATTACTTTTGGGGGAGATACATGCTCAACTATTTTCATTTACTTTCATAAGTACTCTAAACTTTTACTGATTATCGTGAGTTCGTAGCCCCACTTTTACTCGTTTAATTGTTTTACAAACTCTTTGGGGGAGATACATGCTCAAACACTTGCTTTATACTTTTTACAAATACTCAAAGCATTATACTTGATTGCGTTATACTTGATTGCATTATACTTGATTGCGTTATATACTTGGTTGCGTTATACTTGATTGTGTTATACTAAACTGGAAAGTCTCCCAACATACACGGAGCAGTCTAACTGGAAAGTCTCCCAACATACATGGAGCAGTCTAACTGGAAAGTCTCCCAACATACACGGAGCAGTCTAACTTGAAAGTCTCCCAACATACATGGAGCAGCCCCCTCGTTCGGATGATAAGTCTCCCAACATACACGGAGCAGTCCCCTCGTTCGCATGATAAGTCTCCTTGGACAACACATGCATTGGGTTTCGGAGATGAACTAGAACCAATGCTATTACACTCCTTGTGAGCAACATACCCACATGAGGTTTCTGGAGATGAAGTGGAGACTCATGGCTAATTGCATAAATTTTGATGCACGTATAAGTGATCAATATACTAGTTACATACTTGAAACAATTATACTTTTAACTACTATGATACATGCATACATGATTGACGTGCTATATTTTAGCAGTGGGTTGTAAACACACAGGTTGCAAGTTTTGTATGGGCGGAACTTGGAACTGAGTGGATTTACAATACCTTTGTTGTGTGAACATTCTTTAAAGGCTTTACATGTTAAACAAACTCTATGAACTCACCAACCTTTGTGTTGACACTTTTTAGCATGTTTATATCAGTCTTAAGGCGATAGCTAGAGTTTGAAGCATGAGTCGCATACGACATATTTTGATGCACCTCATTGCTTGTAAACATTTATATATTATACTTTGGGACCTCATTGTTTGTAACTCGATTTCATTAATCGAATGGTAACTTTTCAAAACGTCTCATTTAGAGGTCGTTTCTATAACTTGTACTTTGTATTATGAAGTAGCACCCCAATGACACAATCTTCCACCGCAATATTTTGGGGTGTTACACTTTTCCTCTTCACCGCTTCTTACGTTTGTCTTCTTTATCAAGGTAGGCACCGAATGCTCAGAGTAAGCATGTACTTGATGCCACCAATTTCATATGGAATCTTCTGAGGCTCATTGTGGTCATGATGGCTTTGCCTTTATCCCGACGTATGAAGAGGATGATACCGATGGGGTGTAGTTGTGACAATCGGTGTTGTTGTTGCTTTTATTCTTGAGATTGTCGTTCCGATGGTGGGATGAATGAGATTGGTATTGTCGTCTGAGTTGAGTTGGCTCCCCTCAAGATGAGAGGAGTCTCTTCACAGACTCTCCCCTCAACCGCTGTCGTAGCCGCAGGGGCAAGAGTTGTTTGTGACATCGAGGAGAAGGAGCACTTGACCTTTGAAGGCTAGGTAGATCTCCGAGACCATGGACTTAATGTCAGATGTATCTTGTTGAAGACTGGAGACTTTTTCAGCAAGATTGGCCTGAGATAATTCGAGTGTTGTCATTCTAGGCTCGAGATTCCAGGCCATAGAAGAAGATGATTTAGCCAGATCAGCAACCTATGTATCTAGTGAACCCAGGGTGGATTGAAGAGATTGTACTGAGGAGCTAAGACCCTGAATATTTGCAGTGTTGAGCATGTTGATCTGTTCAGTGAGACTGGAGGACTTTTTCATGTAGACCTCAGTAGCCTCGAGCACTTTAGAGTTCAGGGCTGGGTCTTCTTTGACAGATTCCCTAATTTCATTCAGCTTGCTGTGACTATCCTGAAAGTACTTGAGAAACTTCTGCAGGTTGTCATCCAGCTTGTGTAGGTGATTATACATGAGATCCTTGTGCTCATCGGTGTTCGCATTGGTAGTAAGCACTTCACTTTCAAATCGGCATAACTTGCGTACTTCAACATGCCGATCCCGTGAGAGTATCAAGAATAACACGAGTATAGCCTCCTTGTAGCCCTTTTATCCACATAACAAGTTGCCTTTCAAAGGAGTGAAAGAATGTTGTCATATTGCTTCCATTCATCGAGGTTGAAGAGTCGAGAAGTAGGAGTCATCATCGACTTGAAAGGGTGACTCGTGCTCCTCTAGATCAGCCGATATTCTTGTTCTTGTTGTTGAACATCGTCCATTTCTTCTCAGCAGAAAGGATTTCATCTTCACCGTCGCCAAGCTCCTCATCGAAAAGAGTATGTCATTGACCTCAAAGAATCAGAAGCAAACCAATGGGGGTTATGGGTTCCGTGTATCGGTGTTTTTGCCCCTCGAGTATTTGTCCCCAGTGACCCTCGAATTAATCGATGGGTTTTTCAGTGTTTTCTCCCGAGTCGATTGGTTTTGAGTTCCATATCAGCGGGTTGTTCCTTTCCCTTCGAGTCTTTGTCCCTCGATGCTCCTTCAAGTACTGGTGGGTGTTTCCCAGTGCCATCCTTAGAAGTAGTGGCAGTGATATCCCTATCAGTGGGTTGTTCGTTTCCTTGGTCTCCCTTGGATGTCTTGGTAGTCTGGGTCTTTTCTGGCCTTTTAGGCTATGCTCCAGAAGCCTCAGGGCCCTGAGACTTGGGTTTGGTTTTAGTCCTAGTCCGAGACTTCTCTTTCTCTTTGTGGGAGCGGGGTTTGAGACATGAATCCCTTTGGTTGTTTACAACAACCATATGGGCCGTCAATTCAAATTCAAATGACAAGGGATGGGTCCTTTTGAAAATTTGAAGGGCTCGGGATGGAGTTGATAAGGTTTTAAATGTACCTTTTGAGGGTCGTTTAAGCCCTTATTTGATCACTTTTGTATCCATTATTACTTAATATCGCTCCTTTTCACTTTTAGGTATCTTGAAGGCAAAATGTTGGAATGACACTTATTCGGACGAAAAGGCGCGAATATATGAAGAAAATGGCCAAAGTCAAGAATCGAGACACTCAGTCATTGAATCGAAGGGGACGTCAGCGCAAAATAGTGACGCCGTCGGAAAACTTTTGTGATGGCTCGTAAGCCAAATTGCTTATTTTCAAGTGACGGCTTGTGTTTTAAAAGAGTAGGCGCAACTCGACGGCCTAGATTTGATCCAGACGGCCGAGTCAAGGGACGGCGCACACAAGCATAAGGTGACGCCACAAGACTAACGCGCCTAGACTAAACCCTAATGACGGCAACCCGACGGCATCACAAATCAAATGGTGACGCCGCGTTTGTAATCTTATAAATAGAATCCGAATTTTTAGTTTTATGTGTAGTCTTTTGGAGTAAAACCTAAACCGAACAAAGGTTGTCTTGTACAAGATTTTAGGTTCCATACCCTATCTTACATCAAGATAAGTGTTTTACTTCATTAATTCAATTATGTCTTCAATTAATTTGTGTGTATGCTTGCATGTTCTCCATGTCCCGCTAATTTACTTGTGTGTTTGCTTAGGAATATGAAACTTAATTATTGAATATTGATTGGTTGTCTCTTATCTTAATTGTTAATGATCTAGTATTGCGATAGGTCATCCGTTGTGTAGTTAATGCTTGATTAGTCTTTGTGAACCTTAGCTTATAGTACCTAGAGTCATTGTAGGCTAAACCATCCAAAGAGTACCTTAGTGTTAAGTTTATAAATCCTAGAGATTTTGTAGACAATAACCTTTAGTAGTTTCAAAGAGTTAGGGATAAACGATACCCTACAACCTTAGAAACACAACGCGATTAAGAATAAGGACGTGACAATTCAACCATCAATAGGAGATAATTAAGGAGTAATAAAACCTAAGTAAACACATCTTTAAATCATCATACGAGCACACAATAATTAGACATAGACTACATACACCACTAGATTAGATAATTAGATAAGTAGAGTAATCGGTAGAAATACCAACCCCCAAATCCAAACCCCGAGATTCATACCTTTCCATTTCCTAAAAAAACATAAAAAGATAAAAAATAATCTTCCTCAACCCCAACCTTAGCGTAGTAACTTCTCACTAGCATTCCTATTCCCCTAGAGAACGATATCAATATCCGTGGCTTACCCTAATACTACACTACAACGATTAGGTTCACCGCCTAGGTGTTGAAAAACTTGCTCGATTTAAAAGGAAGTTCCTTTGACCCCGAACGACGCGTGTAGCATTATCAAGTTTTGGCACCACCGCCGGGAATAGAATAGCTAGTTAGAGTCCACCTCGCTTAGGTTTCCTTGCTTGATTCCTATCAAGTAAGCTTTTTCCCAATTTTAGCTTCCTCGTAGTCTATCCCCCTTCTTCATGACCTTTGTTCGTAACCCCATCACTTTTCATCGTGGAAGGTGATAACCAACCACCATTCATCAACCTACCACCAAATGACCCGCCAAGAGGCCGTACTCTTGGTGAATACTCAGACCAAGCCACCTAGGCTATAGGAACACCATTGAGCATCTCGACCAAGCCCAAACTATGGCCCTGCGATCCGACACCATCCGGTTGGTACAAAACGGATGTGCATTCCATGGACTTCGTTCCGAAGATCCTAATCAGCATCTTAAGGATTTCCTTAAAATTGTCGATTCCATCGACCTCGATGCTACTACTCGGGAGACCACGCTGCTCACGCCTCTTCTAATTCTCTCACGGACCAAGCTAGTAATTGGCTCGAGCGACTTTCCGCCGGCTCCATCTCAAGTTGGGATGATCTCACCTCTCGCTTCCTTGCTCAATTTTTCCCACCGGGAGAACCACTAAACTAAGACGAGACATCTTGACGTTCCAACTGTTAGCCTTAATAGTTTTATTAAAAGTGATGGTCATTCACGATTAGGAACTTTGTAACGTGTGTTAGATATCGTGATAGAATAGTCAACGGGCTCGTGGATTGGGCTAAGCTAAATGGCTAATAGTTATGTTAAGCTAGCCTTTTTATTAAGTGTAATCCCAAGTCCAATCCAAGCCCAAAGAAAGCCCAAGCTAAAGCCTTTAGGGTTTTATGCCTTGTATTATAAATACCCCTCAAATGGTCATTTGAGGTATTATAAATACCCTCAAATGCATTGAGGGTGTGCTTGTGTGTGTGTGTTTTTCTTTATTGAATATACAACATCTTGTGTTTATCTTTTCTCACATCATACACGGATTTTATATCATCAAGTCACCAAACATCTTTATCTTTTCTTTCTTTATACGCATAGTATTTGTGTTGGTTTCACGAGTTCCACGATAACTTTGGTTAACGTGGGTATTACGTGATAAGGTTGATATATCGTAGTGGTCCTACAATTGGTATCAATCGCCTAACAATGGTTTAGGAGTGTTTGTGTTTGTTTTGAAGGGTTACGATAAAGCTCTCGTTATATACGCTTTTGTCACGCTTAAAGCTTTAATTTTGCACTCAAAATTCAAGATTCTTGTGGTTTAAGGTTTATTTGGTGCTAAAGTTTCGCTTTTTGCAAAAGTTCAAGCTTTACGTGTTTTTCTTCATTTTAAGCTCAGATTTGGTTTATTGGTCATTTCTACTGTAACTTTTCTATGCACTTTGGGTGAAAAAGGTCAACATTTTGGGTTATTCGAGTGTTTTAAGGCTATCCGGGTAAAAGAAATCATTTGAATCGTTGGAAATTTCTTACGAGTAGAAGTCAAAAGTCAAAACCCTAGTTTTCTACTCAGAACTTTTGGTGAAGAATCTTCGTTATAATCATACTCTCTGCTTCCTCACTTGGATAAGTGTGTGGAACACTTCGACTTGTGGATATCTCTTACCGTGACAAAGTGTAAAGGATTTTGGTTCTTAACCATAGTTTACGATAAGCTAAAAGCTTACGAGTAACTCTACGCATAACTTCAAAATTACGCGTAAGGTTTACGAGTAACTTTTGTCTCACGATAAGCTTAAGGTTACGCAGAAGATACTTTCACGCATAAGGTTTCTACGCATAAGGTTTCTACGCCTAAGGTTCCTACGCTAAGGTTTCTACGATAAGGTTTCTACGATAAGCTTCCTACGATAAGATCCCACGATAAGCAAGATCCCACGCCTAAGCCTCGCTCACTCAGAACTCGTGTTTCTACGCCTAAGCTCTTCATTTTTTGGCGGAAAACTTGAGTAAAATTTAAATTTTGAGGAGACTAAACGCTCAATTTTTACGAGATTCAAATTTTGGTTTAATCTGTGAAAATTTTGGTCAAAATTCAAATTTTGGGCCTAAATTCAAATTTTTCGGTCAAATTTACGCCAAAATTGTCATAACTCAAATTTTTCATACGACCTTAGAATTGATTTTTATAGTGAATTTCAAATTTTGGGCTAAAATTTTTAAGAACCGAGTTTATTTAGTACGACTTTCTAAACACCTCAACCGAGCTTAATCTTCATCAACCACAACTCCTTTATCGTTGAATCGATCCTACATCAACTTTATCGATCATACCTTCATCAATGGCAACTCAACAAGACATTCATGCACCGGTGCCGAAAACCGACCTCCTATGTTGGCAAAAGGTGGTTATCTTCAATGGACAAGTCGAATGTCTGCTACATCAAGACCAAACCTAATGGCAAACTCATGATTAAATCCATTCGTGATGGACCCTTCAAGCCTCGACAAGTTAATGTACCGAAACTCGATGCAACACCTCCCACCACACCATCTTCTCGCCTTCAATACGAATCAATACACCGCAGAGGATCGTAAACAAGTCAAGCAGATGACATGGCAATTCATATTATCCAACCTGGTTTACCAATAGACATCTTTGTTGCGGTAGACAGCCAGAAACCGCTTTCGATATGTGGGAACGTGTTAGACGACTTTGTCATGGAATGTAAATTGGTCATCAAGACATGGAGAACAAGTTGCTAATCGAATGGGAAAAGTTCACATCTACACCGTGAGAATCCATTGAATCCTACTATGGAAGGTTTTGCACTTTGATGAATGAGCTAATCGTAAACAAGTCGACACCCGTAACTATCGCTCAAAACATCAAGTTCCCGAATAATCTACCGTAAGAATGGGGACGATATGTCACTATTGTCAACCAAACAAAAGACCTTCATCGTGAACTTTGATCAATCGAATGATTTTTCAAACAAAACCAAGTCAAGCGAATGAAGTAAGGAAAGAAAGATTGGCAAAGAATCATGATCCATTGGCACTCATTGCAAAGACTCAAACTCAAGTGAATACACAACAACAAGCTTCATCATCTTCCAACAACAACAACTTGCAAAGAATACATTCCACAACCACAACAACAATTCTATCCAGATCCACAATACCAGAACAAGGAATCACCGATCTAGAATCGATCAAGAAGACCCTATGTCCCAAATAATTTCTCTCTGGGTCAAGTAATCAAAGGTCGCTATTCCACACCTACTAACAACAACCAAAGGATATCATCAAACACTCGCAATGTGCAAATTGCACACCGGTGTGAATATGGGTAATCAAGGACAAATGGTTGGAGTTATTGGGAATCGCAGGATATGCTACCGATTTCGTATGGGTAATCAAAGCGGTTCCAATCGTGGTAATCGATGAGATGTAATGTTGGGAATAGAGCAATGGGTAATCGAATCGGAATGTTGCAGCCCACCGTTGGGAATCATGGAAATGTGAATCGTGGTAATCGATTAAGTGTTATAACTCACAAGGAATGGGTCACATGGCAAGGAATTGTCCTACTAAGCCGCACAAGAACGATCTTGAGTATCTTCGTAAAACCGTCTGTTGGTACAAAAGGAACGCTACCGGATTTCAGCTGAGTGCCGAGGAACATGACTTTATGGCTATTATGGATGATTTGAAGACCTCGAGGAAATTAATGCGAATCGCATCTTCATGGCAAATCTTCGTGAAGCTAAGCACGACATCGAGTCGACTCACCTCCCGCCTATGACGCCAATACCAGATCCGAGGTACCAATCATTGATCCATGCTATAACAATGTCATATTTGATGTGTTTACTCATGACAAACAAGATTCTCGCGACGCCAAGACCTACTTATGATACATATATGGACAATCCGAGTTGTAGCAATACTAACTCAAACCCATATGTGGATCCTAGTGGAGGTCGTGTGGCACAAAATATCGAGACCGATGAGGAAACACGTGCTTATGTTGAATCATTAATCAATCAATGTGGCATTGAAGTTGAGAAAGTTAGAACGGTCAATCGCGGGTTAAGGCCGCGAATGCTAAATTGACCACCGAGCTTGAGAGTTACAAGGAGCATGCCAAAGCCTATGAATTTCATACAAACAAAATGTCGAATTAGAAATTGGTTATCGAGATTCTGCTTTTAAGAGAAAAGATTTGCAACTCAAGTATGACACACTTGATGTGAATCAATTTGAAAATCAAATCTTTAAACAAGGAAATTTCGAACTAAATGACCAACTTTCAAAACAAAAGCAACATATTTCGATCTTGAAAAGAGAAGAAGAAGTTGATAATCGATTTTGCAAAACGAGAAGATTCTCTTCTTGATGAGATTCTCGATAAAACCGAAACGATCAAAAATTGGACAATTTACTTCTTACAACGGGTCATTCCGCTAAGACAATCAAGATGCTTTCTAATCAAGTAAACCGATTTTTCATACTTGCAAAAATGGCTCTTGGTAACTCACCTCCTTGTTTCCTCAAGAAAGCTCGTAAAGAACGGAATGTGTTGAACAATGGAAAACCTTTGCATGAACCTATAATTGTGCATGATTCTCTTGAAACGTTGGAACTATCTCGAGGAGAGTAGATCTAAAATGAAACAAAACATCCGAAATCAAACCGATTGATTATAACAAATGGAACCAAATTAATGTTCTTCCTTTTGTTTCTCAAAAGGACAATCAAAGTTTTCCACCACACAAAGTGTTTCAAACAAAGTGTCAACACCGCTTCAAAATCGCTTCAAAAACCGCTTGTTGTCTCCAAATCTCTTTCGAACATTGAACAAATGTCTTCAAACAATCCTTTTAACACAAGTGATGCGAGAAGTATTTTGGAAAATGTGAAAACTAGAATTATGGATCTTCAAGAGATCGTTAAAACTAAAACCAACATTACAACAAATATCCGTTTAATAGTTTTGATAATGAATGTAAGAAGTTTTTGAAACTCAAATTGCCCTCACCGAATAACATCAACCTGTGGTAATTCATTTTGAACAAGCCTTTTGAAAGAAACAAATGACTTTGTCAAGGACCATAAACCGTAAAGCAAGCTAATGAAAGTGTTGAACACATTAACATTTTGGAAAAGTTAAATGATTCTCTCTTCAAGATGTTCGACCATCGATATTATGTCCATCATTTTGCAAACATATTCGTTGAAGATCATGAAAGACTCTGTGATGAGACCTCCAAATTGTTTCAAAATATGAAAAGCTCTTATGAAACTTGAAAAGAAAATATCTCATATTTTAAACAACTTGATCGAAAACCGAGGAATGCAAGTATGACAAATTGTCGATGAGCGTGCCTACAATGACATGAAAGCTAAAATGATCTTTTGAGGGCTCACCGAAAGTCAAAAGGAAAGGCAGTGGAAACTCGTGATTACAAAACCATTGATCATGGAGAAAGCAAATGTTCTCAAACCGTTTCAAAACCAAAATGTCTGCTTTTGCCTCCTCCAAAAGTCAATGAGAAAATGTTTCATCAAAACCACCACTCCACCGCCCTACCTAAACAAAATGTTGATAAAGGAAAGCGGTTATCGAGAAACCAAAAGTTTTAGCACCGGCCTTTTAAGATGAGTACCACTAATGCGCCCGCCTCCACATCTAAAGAGACTAGGATAGTCGAAACCACCTCCTTCATAAAAATGTGAATCCTAATGTGTGCCTCACCTTCTACAGACTAGAAAGCACCTCTAGAGCAAGCAGACTAAAGCCTAAGAGCAATACAAGGAACAATAGAGTCTCGATGCCTCTAGGAGTAGTAGCTTGAATAAAGAGAAGAAAGTAGAAGAACACCCTAGGAATTTACACTTTTGAATAAGAAAGACATTTCATCCGAATGTACCGAACCTATGAAACTTGCTAAGTCTAATGAATGTGTTGAATCTCTTTGTTTAACTTGCAAGAAATCTTTAAATGTTCAAGATGATTGTGTTTCTAAGAATGTGAATGATAAGCTCGTTAAGAAGAACGTCCCAAAAGTAATTACGCTAAACGAGTAGGAAGACTAGTTGCAAAACTTAGGCTTTACACTCATCGACAGAACCAACGTGTATACTTTAGGGATGATATTTGGAAACCCATGTAGAACTTTCACACCCGTAATGGTACAATGAGTGATAAACCGTAATCCCCGAGAAAACCTCTCGAGTGTGATAAGGATTTTACCTCTAACCCAAAGGAACCAAAATCAAAACGGTTTCCACAATATTCTTTTTCTCAGAATCGCGTGTTATCGAAATTTGTCTTTGATCGTCGACTGGTTGCTCCAAGCACATGACCGGAATCAAGTCGCCGATCAATTTCGTCTGAAATTCATGGAACCGACGCTTTGAAATGATCATGTAGCAGCTATCATGGGTTATGGAGATCTACCTTTGGAAATTATTTGATCACTCGGGTTTACTATGTCAAGGGTTGGGACACAATTTGTTTTCAACGGGCGCCTGTGATGCGATTTAGAGGTTGCTTTTAGGAAAATGCTTGCTTCGTTAGAAACTTGATGGCACCGATCTCTTAACGGGAATCGTGATACAAACTTGTATGCTATCGACATCAACAAAATGGCCTCTTCATCACCAATATGTCTTATGACACGAGCATCCGAACACGCCCCGGTTGTGGCACGACGGTTATCCCATCTCAATTTCGACACCATCAACAAAATTGCCAAAGACAACATCACAACGGACTTCCAAAGTTCAAATACACCAAGGATCACTTATGTCCATCATGCGAACAAGGAAAAGCAAAAGAGCATCATATAAACCCAAACCGCACTCTAGTTCGAAGCAAAGTTGCATATGTTGCACATGGACTTATGTGGCCCAATGAGAGTTGAAAGCATTAATGGGAAAAGTATATTCTTGTTATCGCCGATGATTATTCGAGATATACATGGGTTAAGTTTCGAGATCAAAAGACGAAGCACCGTGCATCATCATCACCTTTTCAAACGAATTCAAGTACTTCTTCAAAACCCGTAAGGGTTGTAAGAATGCATAAACGCACGTAATTCACTAATCGTGAGTTAAGAGCTTATTTTGAAGATGTTGGAATTACTCATCGACATCACCGTTAGAACTCCACAGCAGAATGGGGTAGTTGAAAGAAGAAATAGAACTCTTGTGGAAGTCGCCGCACAATGCTAATCTATTCTAGTGCACCGTTATTTCTATGGGTCGATGATGTTGCCAACGCTTGTTTCACTCGTAACCGATCCCTTATCCATCCAAGATTCAATAAAACCCCATATGAAATAGTGAACAATGTAAAACCGGATATCTCTTACTTTCACGTGTTTGGCGCTTTGTGCTATCCTACGAATGACAGAGAAGATCTTGGAAAACCGAAAGCAAAGGTGATATTGGAATCTTCATTGATATTCGGATAACTCGAGGGCATCTGTGGTGTATAATGTAAGGCCAAGGAGGATCATGGAGACGATGAATGTGAAGTTTGACGAACTTTCACAAATGGCTTCGAGAGACTCGCCTAGAACCCGCACTAAACCGCTGCACTGGACACATCGCTCAGACTCGACTCAAAGAGCTCAATCAACTTCGCTTGACAATCCTAAAGAACAAGAATGGGAGAATTTCTTCGAGTTAATGTTCGATGAATACTATGGTGGAACTTCGACAAATGCATCAAACCATCATTCCACCGCACCCGCCAAAATCATCCTCCACCACCAATGTAAGATGCATCTACAACGGTCGAAACCAATGCACCAACTCCATCAACATCATCTACATCTACTCAAGTTCTTGCACCCGCTCTACCAAAGCAGCTGATGAGCAAAACCAAAACCAAAACGATGCAACGTTAGATGAAGACTTATTTGAAAACCCGCTTGCTACGGAATCACCGAATCTTCTTCAAGCTTACGAGAACCATCTAACTCGTGACACGATAACCAACGGTATCCTTCTACTCAAGTGGACAAAAGACCACCCAATTGAACAAGTTATTGGTGAACCTTCAAGGCCAATTCGACGAGACGCCAACTTGCCACCGATTGCGACTTGTGCATTTACCTTTGCTCAATTAGCAATCTAGAGCCAAAGAACATTCGTGAGGCAATGGCGCATCCCGCATGGATAGAAGCAATGCAGAGGAACTTCTTCAATACCGCCTACATGACTCTTGGGAAAAGGTTCCAAGACCAATTGACGTCAGGCCATCGATCTCAAATGGTTATGGAAGAACAAAAGGGATGAAGAAATGACCGAATTGCAACAAAGCTCGCCTTGTGGCCAAAGGATACGCAGACAAGAGGAGGGATAGACTTTGAAGAGTCATTCGCACGGTAGCTAGACTTGAAGCGCCAGATATTCTTGGCCTATGCACCACAAAACATCACGGTTTATCGATGGACATTAAGACCGCGTCTTGAATGGAACTCGAAAGAAGAAGTGTACGTGAGTCACCCCAAGGCTTCATAGACATGGAACATCCGACTACGCCTACAAACTCAAAAGGCAATCTATGGTTTAAAACAAGCTCGAGAGCGTGGTATGACGAATCGTCCTCTTTCCTTATCCAAAACAATTTCACCAAAGGAACAGTTGATCCTACCTTGTTTACACAAAATGCAAAACGACATTTTGATTGTTCGATTTATGTGGACGACATCATCTTTGGGTCCACTAATCCGAATCTTTCAAAACATTTTGAAAATCTCATGAAAAGCAAATTTGAAATGTCCATGATGGGGAACTAAAATTCTTTCTTGGTTTACAAATACATCGCCCCTCGTGGAATTTTTATAAATCAAGCTAAATACACAACCGAGATTTTGAAAATCATGGTATGGACAATTGTGACTCGGTCGGAACACCAATGGTAACTTCACCAAAATTGGAGCCGATTTGTTTGGGAAACCTATTGATCCAAGAAATATCGGAGCATGATTGGTTCTCTCATGTATCTTATCGCTAGTCGACCGATATTCATTTTGTCGCTTGCTTATTAGCACGGTTTCGTGCAAAGCTCACCGAATCGCACCTCAAAGAGGTTAAACGGATCTTTCGGCACCAAGACATCCATTCACATGGGACTTTGGTATCCAAGGAACCGGATTTGATCTAATTGCTTTTCGATGCGGACCACGCAGTGATCAAGTTACGCAAAAGTACATCCGAGGAGCACAATTTTGGGTGAAAAGTTAGTCAGTCGGTCTTCAAAGAAACAAGATTGCATCGCACTTTCAAACAAGCCGAGTATGTGTCTCTATCTCGTGTTGTGCTCAAGTTCTATGGATGAGAACACAACTCACGATTATGGCTTTACTTTCGATAAAATACCTATGTATTGTGACTCAAAAGTGCCATAGCCATATCATGCAACTCGCTCATCACTCAAAGACTAAGCATATCCGAGTCCGCTATCACTTCATCAAAGAGTACGTCGAAAATGGTATCGTTGAATTATTCTTCGTGAAGATCGATTACCAACTCGCCGATCTATTAACTAAAGCCCTTCCAAAAGAAAGGTTTGAGTATTTAGTTCGACGAATTGAATGCTAAGCCCAACCCCGAGGAGTTAGAACGCCTTCTCGAATCTTCTTGAAAATGATTTTCCAAAGTCACTGTAAATATTTTTGAAAACAAAATACAAAATTTGAAAACCAACAAAAGCAAAATATAAAAATATAAAACTTTCAAAAATACAAAACAATATAAAATCAAAATCCAAAATATTCTTCTCACGACATGTCTCTTGTATAATCGATATTCAGACGCTTCTAGAAATGTCATTCAACAATGATACGGGCATGTATGATGCTTGAGCGAGAGTTCTTTAATATGTTTTCTAAAACATGTCGCTTCTCAAAATTTCTTCAATAATGGCTTTCAGATACATCAAGACGAAACCCGGACCAAATGATGACTTTTGATTATTTTCAAATCAAAACTCGTGCTTTGATCGAAAAATGAGGTGTACGCTCAAAGGCACTACATTTAAAATGGTGAGAATCATCATCATCTTGAGCACCTTTTCAAGATTGTTCAAAAGATTTTCAAAATCTTTCAAAATATTTTGTGCTCAAGATAACTCCTCTAAAACCCTTTAATTGATTATGCTTTATTAAAGGGGAGTATAAAACAAAATGTTCCAAATTCATGCTTAAATCAAACCGCTTGTCTCCCCAAAAGATTCTAAAATGTTGTTTAATCCGTTGATATCAAAAATATCACGAATATGCTATTTTTGAGGGGAGGAGACGTGATTAAAATGTGATCAAAATCGTTGTTTGAATCTCAAATGAGCTCGACTCGCTTGAAACCAATGAATTGACGAGCAATCATGTACCATCTCGAGAAACTTTCTATGGACTTGACCAGACGGGTAATAATTTCAAGCTAGTTCTCTAGTGATGTAAACGTGTCTCGAATCGGTCTTGTTCATTTAAAGTCGATCAATTCAAAAGTGCGAACTCTACCTCTATGTGCGATTTTCACAAAACTTATAAGCACATGTGAAGGGGAGTGTTTCGAAAATATAAAACTCACTGAGTGTTTCAAACATGTTTTCTATCATAAACACTCGAGAGATTTTCAAGAAAAATGGTTTTATGGCAACAATAGGATGTCATGGAGTTATAAGGTGACTAAGGATAGGAAATTGTCCTATGATCCGCCAGAGTCGGAGGGATCTACCCAAGGACATCACAAATAGTTAGTATTAGAAGTCCTTAGGAATGATTGAAAAAGGAGTAATGTGAGAAAGGAGAAAGAAGGGTTGAAGAATTAAAAGAAATGTAATGAAAAGGGTGAAAAGAAATAGCCTCCATATTCAACCTTAGGCGTAAACCGGTTCAATACATATGCTATCGGTTGTCACTAGATGACACCGGTATTGAAGACAAAGACGCCATGGACCCAAAGGACGCACCGCACTAAACCTTCTAGCCACTCAATTCCTCTTAAAAGGATTTGTTTCATTCTCACCGGGAACCCTACATAATCTATTGACTTTCTTAGAGATCGTTGGTATTGAAGAAGGAGACCTCTCCCTAGTCTCCGCCAGAAAACCAAAATGCACTATTGAGTCTAGAGCCACGAGATTCATCAAAAGATCTCATAGGAACACTTGACATGACATCGCTTGTTGTTCATCAATAAGGACACAAGTGATATATTCTAGAGTCCCACGCAGATCTTAGCAACCGCCGTAACATTTATGAGAAGTTTCACATCCGTGATCTTCAATGATTGAATGGAAACTCCCGCTGTGGTCAACATCAAGCACCGACAAAGCAGTCACTTGTAATTCTCCGTGGATTACGCTTAGTGTGTCTCAAACGGTCTACGTGGGTGATGCTTCGTGTACCTCAATGACTCATCCGAATCAGATGTACTTCGTATATCGCGTTATCTCACTTGTGGGACTCAGCTCAGAACGGCCTGTGAGAATTAGAGACGTGTTTTCACACTATGTCATAACACCTCGAAATTCAAACTTGTAAGTGCCGGAACCGCTTATTACTAACCTGTTTTATGTTTTCTTCTTATGGAAGCTCCGAGCGGATGGATCGCAGACTCGCCACATGCTCATACCAACAACACATGAAAGTTCTCATCATAATCAAAGGAGATGATTCTTCGTCAATGTCAAAGAATCTACAAAGTTTAAAGACTCGAGAACTACATCATTGGTAACCAAAAGACAAATAGAAGTGTGAGCATGGTGGAGAAAGACGTGGAGATGACGGAGACACCTAACCAACGGTTGACAATGGCGACAACCACATTATCTCGATCACAAAGCATGAAGGAACAAAGAATCAAGACTATTCTATATCTACACGCAAAGTTCAAGCTCAAGGAAAGTAGAGACCTAATCAAGTGGAGCATCATTTGAATGACCACCCTTGGGGAGATTGTTAGCCTTAATAGTTTTATTAGAAGTGATGGTCATTCACGATTAGGAACTTTGTAACGTGTGTTAGATATCGTGATAGAATAGTCAACGGGCTCGTGGATTGGGCTAAGCTAAATGGCTAATAGTTATGTTAAGCTAGCCTTTATTAAGTGTAATCCCAAGCCCAGTCCACGAAAGTCCAAAGAAAGCCCAAGCAAAGCCTTTAGGGTTTTAAGTTCTTGTATTATAAATACCCTCAAATGGTCATTTGAGGGTGTGCTTGAAAGTGTGTGTGTGTGTGTTTTTCTTTATTGAATATACAACATCTTGTGTTTATCTTTTCTCACATCATACACGGATTTTATATCATCAAGTCACCAAACATCTTTATCTTTCTTTCTTTATACGCATAGTATTTGTGTTGGTTTCACGAGTTCCACGATAACTTTGGTTAACGGGTATTACGTGATAAGGTTGATATATCGTAGTGGTCCTACATTTAGGTACAATGAGGTTCTTAGGAAGCCCTCAAGGAAAAATAATAGAAGATGAGTATGAAAACATGCCTATGGGACCTCTGTATGAGCTGGTTCTAAAAAAACGAGACACCACAGGGAACTTCGTAATACCATGTAGCATAGGTGACATTGATAATATAAATTGTTAGCCTCGCTTTTTTATAAAGATAACGTCACTTACGTGAATTGGACTAGATGCGTAGTATACTTTGCCCATACGGACTAGTATCGTTTAAGTGGCAAAGTTATGGTTTGTTGAGCCTATAAATACCCCTCACGACTCTCCATGAGGGGTGAGGTGAAGCATTTGGTTAGTGTGTGTTTGTTTCATCAATAAAATTTTCCATTGTTTTCTCCTCCCTCTCTCTACTTTCTCTCACTAGAAGAGATGAAGATCTTCATCTTCTTCCACCAAGCTAGACCTCCTAAAACCACATAAATCTATATATTATTTGCACTTTGGTTGGTTGGATGCATGTCTCAAGATAACTTGTTGGGGCACATTATGAAATTTGACAATCTGGTTATAACTGATGTAGTGTATAACCATCACTTTAAGGAGTTACGTTGTTGTGCTCGATGTCACATTGTTGTGGATTGTTCGTAAATTTAGAACAAGCGATGAAGTCACAAAGTTGGGATGTTTACTTCCTTTTCAAGTCACCGATCGGGTTATCTCCATATGTGGTCATTACAATTAGCCGTGAATTCAAATGAGGTTTGATTAAAGGTTGGTTAGAAAATTATTGAGAGTATTTTTGCGACATATTCTCGCGAATTTTGATCAAGCTATGATGTTAATATTGCATCAAGAAAAAGGTGTACGGTATATGCGCAACATTATGATGATTCGATAGCTCGCAACCATCGGGAGGAGAAGTTGGTATTTCATCTTCCGTGATTGGATTACGAAGGGAATTGTGCTTAAGACCAAGAAGGAGAAGTAGTGTGGTGTACATCGGGCTTTTTACCAACTTGGATGCAATACTAAGTGAGTTATGTTATTACGATGTTCGAACGACAACCATTGTGCGATCAAGAGTTTACTTTCTCCATTGCGTGTTGGAAGAGTGTTGTCGGCTTCGAGGGAGCGAAAAAGAAAGAAAAAGGTTCACTAGTTAGGAGGAGTAATAACCTAACTAGAGCGTTACGATTGAAGTTCGAGCTACAAGGATTTGTCCGCCGGCGCCAAAGATCAAATGCCGAGATCGTCGGAAGGAGAACTTCAAGTTTGCCTCGAGATCTAGACTATAGAGACTCAAGCGCTTCAACAAAGTCAACATTGTTCATTACTATTGTAATTTACTTTGTTTTGTATTTATAGGTCCCATTGTAACAATTCACGTGTGACGATATCTTGAAGGGAGATTGTTAGCCTCGCTTTTTTATAAAGATAACGTCACTTACGTGAATTGGACTAGATGCGTAGTATACTTTGCCCATAGGGACTAGTATCGTTTAAGTGGCAAAGTTATGGTTTGTTGAGCCTATAAATACCCCTCATGACTCTCCATGAGGGGTGAGGTGAAGCATTTGGTTAGTGTGTGTTTGTTTCATCAATAAAAGTTTCCATTGTTTTCTCCTCCCTCTCTCTACTTTCTCTCACTAGAAGAGATGAAGATCTTCATCTTCTTCCACCAACCTAGACCTCCTAAAACCACATAAATCTATATATTATTTGGTCCTAACATAAATGCCTTAGCTGATCAGGGGTATGATGTAAACATAATGCCATTATCAATCTATAATAAGTTGACTAGGGAGAAGCTAGCCAAGACCGATCTTAAACTTTCCTTAGCAAATCACACCTATGTCTACCCCATAGGAATCGCAATGGATGTTTTAATAGAGGTGGCTAAGCGGAAGCATACAAGTATTGGGATGCTACTAAATTGGTATCACAACATAAGCATAGAACAATTGGTTTTTCATAAATAAACTTTTATTCATTCTTCAAAACGATGTTTACATTATTGATTAGTGCGGAAAATGACCCATTATAAAAAGGTGGTCCCAATACATAAATCAGAGCCATCTATGACCATGCCATGCCTTTGCCTTGCGCCCCAAAGATAAGCTATCACTTCAAAACCTCAAGATACATGCTAAAGGGTCGACTTCTGTTGGTGAGTTCATAGGTTTATTTAAAAGGATTTCAAGACACTATTTCAAATTTGGTTTTGATGATCATTACGTCTTGCATAATGTCATGAAATTTATGATTTCAATTTATAAAAGGGTTTCATAAAAAGGATTTCATTTGTAGTCCATAAAAAGAGTATATGCACATTACAATGAATATAATGCCATATTTTATAAATTTATTACGCTAGCACTAAGCTCATGCAACCGAAGCTATGACAGTTTCTATATGCACAAAGAATTCATACAAATAAGGAGCCCATGGCGAGTGTTTATCCCAATACACTCGGTCCCGACATGCTATATGTTTCGCCTTGACCCAAGCGGGGTCAACCGAACAGGAGTCACCCACAATAGATCTATTTATAACATTCGGCTTCCGGTAGGAATTGACGGTTCATGAAAAGGAAATTTGGGATCTAAAGTCTTAGGCTTGTCGCATAATATCCCGGGTCAAACATTTTGGTATGGTCCATAAAACATCTATGTATGATGAAAACTTTAAACATGTAAAAGCATAGTATGCATGGAATGCGTAATTTTGGTAATTTAATCATTTAAGTGAAATGAGCATGTATCTTCCCCAAAACAAGTATAAAACAGATTAAAAGTAGGGGCTATGAAACTCACCTTGGCCATGTGCAAAATGAAGTCTAAAGGGAATTAAATCAAGGAGTGATAGTGCACGGCTCCGACACGCAACCTAATTAAGTACGACATATTTAGTCTTCATGTTTAAGACTCGATAAAGTTCAACTAACTTTATAAACTTTAAATGTTTGTTATTGTTGTTGTTGTTGTTGTTGTTGTTGTTGTTGTTTATGTGGCATTGGTTAAGTTTAGAACATTTTTCTAATGTTTATAGTGTTGGCTCTTGGAAGGGTAAGCGCAGAAGTATATCAAGGAAGAACAAGGCTTTGGTTTGATGATAACCGAATGAGGATGTACGAAAGGTATGTACATTTATTTGGACATTATCGGATGAATTGGATATCATGAATGAAGAAATTATATTTATATATATCTATATTTATGTCGCTACTAAAAGATTTAAGTACAATATAACTTGTATGCCTTTGTAAGTTTCCAAAATACATTTCATGTGTCAAATGTATACATTTTAAAAGAAATAATTATGCTTGTACTTAGAAAAATGATGTAAGTGTCGATATAATTATTATGACATTTTTAAGTTTTCAATGTATATATCATTTGTAAAGTATAACAACAAATGTGTTTATCGGAAATTGGCATGACTTAAATGTATATTCTATTTATCCGAAATAAAAAATTGTCAAAAGTTGTATTTTATATTTTAATATCCGGTTTTGATAATTGAAATCGCACGTTTACATGTTTATATTTTTCACGCGTGACAACTTCATGTGATAAAATTTGTTTTCAAGTCATGCTCTTGTTTTTAAAAAAAATATCCTTTTCATGTCTCGTTTAAATGTCGCATTGTAATGTTTAAAATCCAATAAACTTTCATAAGTTTAGGTTAGGTCCAATAATTTATAAACTAATGATCATAAAAGTAAATTACAAAGGTATATCTTTATTAAACTTATAGTCTAATTGTGAAATAAGTCATATTTAAGTAATATCAAAAGCCTTGAAAGAGGTTTACTTATATTAGTAGATTAGAACTTATAGTTTACACTTTTGTTTTCACAATAAAATTATGATTAATACGAGTCGAGTGAACTCGTGGTCAAGTGAAGGAAACCAAGTCGGGATTTGAGTTGAATGGGAACTCGAGACAACGTGGAATTTAAAGCCAGGGTGGGCTGATTAAAACCAAACGGAGCATTATGGGCTTCGGCCCAAACTGATATACATACACTCAAATTGGAAATTGGGCTGGGCTTGGGTACACAGCAACACCAACGCACCCTTTTTAACTATGGGCTTTCAGCCCAATAGTACTTAGCACAATTTTTAACCTGGGAAAAACAGTTTTGTGGGTAATATAAATCCAATGGAGTTTTATACTAAACAACGAGCTATTTATCAAGACTCTTACGAGTCTTCTTCGAGACCCATTGCTAGACAATATGACGACCACCTTCGGGGTGTCTTAGGTGACTCGAGCAATCTTAACAAATTACTTTTGTGATTTGATTACACCCACCCATATAGACCTTTTTCTTTTTGAGTCATTGAGTACGATGTGACGACAAGAAGAATGAAGCCCATACTTAACTATTGATTTCAAGGTCGGGTATAACCCGTGACCTTGTTACTCTTGCGGTTACGGGGTCTTACAAGTCCACAAAATATGATCAAAATGACCCCTTTTGAGTATCTCGTGGTGAGTCACACCACCAAGCAAACGCACCCTAGGTGGGTGTTTCCCCTTCGGACCAAGATTAAGAAAAAGACCACCCTTGTGATCTCCTCTTTATTTATCAGAGATTTACCCACCAACAATTTGTTATGTTATCAACAATTAAGCCTAAGGAGTCAAAAGATAAGTAAATCTATTACTCATTCGTGACACAAAACTATCCCCCTCGACACCCTATATGGGTATGTTCTTCCAAGACTAAGAAAGTTTTCGACATGACCAGAATATGAACAATAAATACTCTCTCAATACTTATATGAAATCGACATAAAACAAACACCCCTTCCATGGGTTTATTTTCAGCCGAACGAAACAATAAACCATCGAATAAGCCACTAAAAGCGACTATGAGCACTTCCAAAATTTTCCAGCCAATACTTAGTGATTTTACTTAATATTATCTTGCCACACTAATTACAATCACAACAACAACAATCATAACATATTTCTTTTTCAGCTTCATAACCAAATTTTAATAAATTAACTCTTGTAATTTAAGTTACCAATTGGTGCGATACATATATTCGAATTAGACAAGTATTAATAATACAATAGCTTCAAAAGATGACAAGAAGTGTATTCTTACATTGAACCCAAAGGTAGGTCGAATGGGTATGTAAAACCGAAACCAAGGAGCTCCATTGGAGGTGACTCGAGGTAAATTGGAAAAATTAATTTATGGGGTAGCTTCCTTATGCCCTCAACTACAAAACCCCCAACTCAATTGGGAAAACCCATTTGATTCAACGTGAACCCTAATTCACCGAACCCTAATTGGAGTGATGCGTGGGAGTATTTGATGGGGTTAACCTATGAATTCACCTCTATTTATAGAGGTAATTATGGTAAGGAGCCTCTTATTATCCTTGCCCTCGTGGATGTGTCACACCCGATTTGGCTCTCATCACATCTTTATCGGCACGCTTTTTCCATCATGTGACCATTAAGAGAGTAGCTTTCTTCTTAGAGGATGAAGGGGATGGTAGGGAAGGTTGACCTTCAAAAGGATGGGAGAACATTTCCATTCTTATGTTTGTTTTTCTGGTTTAAGTGGACAAAAGAGAGAGAGGGGACAGATAAAAAGAAAATGTGGGGAGAGAGAGAGAGAGAGAGAGAGAGAGAGAGAGAGAGAGAGAGAGAGATAGGAGTTATTTCTTTGTTTTATTATACGAGACAGTATAATTGGTACCCCTTGTTTTATCGAATCCTCGAGTAAACGTACCTTCCCGGTACCCGAGAAATATAGGAATTGTATTTTTGGAAACGATTTTTTAAACGTAATAATATGACATTCTTATTACGTTGATTTTTTATTATAATAGTTTGCCGTTATAATTTGGTGTTGGTATGCGTGCGGTGCCGTGACTTTCTAAATTCACGAGATAACCTCTCGTTTTCTTCCGTAAATTATCCTTGAATGATGAAATGTGTATATTTCACTTATATAAGTATTTATTTTTAGTTTTGTATGCTCTTTATGGCTGCGAGATGCGGAATAACTAATGGATTAAGCTTATATGCGCTTAAATTTTATCTTGGATAATAGTAAATTTCACATTTATAATCTGAGATACTTAGTGGACAAGTATCGTGAGTGCGGTGTCTTATAACCGATTTGAATTTTCCGGCGTGATAAATATTATTATAATAATCCGAAATTTTATGGGTTGTTATAGTCTACCCATTTACTGGAGATCCGTCCGGATCTCGATTTGCTACCCGATAGGGTGTCTGTAACAGTGATGGTATTTGGAACAAGTTTTGTATTTTCCCTAGGTTGTTCTAGGGTTTCCCCTTTGGGTATGGGTACCTAGGTGTTATGTTAGTAGTACATCACTATCTGAGGAGCCATGATTTTCTGGAGTAGGTTCATTGAGTGAAAGTTCTAATTCTTGATGTTATGAGGTTTCACTATTTTGTTAATGTGAGGGTCTCTAACTTCCCATGGTAAAACGTACCCATTTCTGGTATTTAATGATTCTAAAGTATAGTGGTTAATTCTTAAGGTTTGCTACGGGTTTGTGTGTTTTCTTCTTTAAGGGATGGGGAAACATTTGTTTTCGAATTTCTCTTTCGACTAAATGTTTATACAAGTTTGACTAAGACTAGATTTCAAAATCGATAATATTTAAAAATGACACATTTTTAAAAGATTGTAAAACCGGTTCTTAATTATGGGATGTATAAGGAAGTTTTGCGAAACTTTTAGTGTTTCAGCATTTTGTCTCATTTTAATGAGGGATTTGGAAAATATTATTGTTGGATTTTTTTTAAAGGAGAATCCTCCAATTTGAAAATTTTATTGTAGTAAGGATGTGTAGCAGGATATAACATTTACCCATAGCTACGAGTAGGGTTTAGTTGTCTAAGTTGGGTGGGGTTATGGATTTAATAGTTGATGAACCTCATGGTTATCTATGGTTTTAGGTAGAGATGTAGGATACATCCTAAGGTCAGGCTTAGCTATCAAGGAGGACATTGATCATTTCTGTTTATGGGGTATTAACTTAAAACACATTTCGAGGAAATAAGTAACCAATAGAGTGGTTCTGGAATACCTTTCAAAGTATTAAGGAACACTTTATTTTGGTAAGGTATGGGTAGAATTGTAGTTTATTTTATGGTGAAATGGTAAGGTGGTAATTTGGTTTATAGAATAATTCATGGAGTGGTTCATGAAGTATTTTGATTATAATGGTTTGAGGGATAATCAGAAATAGTTTGTATGGCAAATCTTTTATTTCGTTTGTAGGAAGGTAGCAAGGTAGGCATTGTTATTCTTAAGAGATGGGTGGAGCTTCTAGGTTTTTAATTCTCAAGGTAGGGCGTAAAGTTTTCAAGTTTATGTGGGATTATCGGTCCTTTATCATGCCCTTCTTGATTTTGCCAGAGGTTTATTGTATCTTTCTCATAGGTGCTATTAGAAGGTTGCTTCTAAAATGGTTTGATTTGTCCACGGAATGTAAGGTTGGGGTAGGAGTGACTATAACATAACCCGATTGTGATATGGAATTATAAAGTTTATGATTAAGAAGTAGGATGACGCCAGTGAGTGGCTTATGATTAAGGAATATTGTGACGCCAATGAGTGGCTTATGATAGGGTGATGCTAGTGAGTGGTTTATGACTAAGGAATGCCAATGAGTGGCTTATGATTAGGGAATGCCAGTGAGTGGCTTGTGATTAAGGAATAGTGTGACACCAATGTGTGGCTTTAGTGTAACGCCAATGTGTGGCTTATTAAAATGTTACATGTTTATTAAAATATTATCATTTTCTCACTGGACATAAAGCTATTATAACTATCCTAAGTACCGCAAAATTCACCTCTGAGTCGGACATAGGTGATCAGCTATGTCCCACCGTCCTCAGTTGAATATAGGTGATCGTCTATATTCACCCGAGGTTCAATGAATTTCGAAATACTTAGCTTAGTTCGCTAGTAATATGTCACAATACTTTTAAAGGTTGTCTTGAAGGATTAGAACAATTATTCTCTTTATGTGAGGGAAAGGTGTAGTCTTTGTGATACGTAAGTATACGATAGGGAAAATAATTATAACCTATAATGAAATTAGGTGGCGGTGATAAAACATGTATCTTATTAAGTATGATCTCAACCGGATCATAAGTGAGGCATCGACTTAGCGGCGTGCACGTGTCGGTCATAGGGTTTAGTTTTTGTAAAAGTGGTTATAGTCTAGGTTTAAAAATATACCCGATTCTATAACCTAGGATCGATACAAGCGTAACACCCCAAAATAGCTCAATGAAGCATACAAGTATTGGGATGCTACTAAATTGGTATCACAACATAAGCATAGAACAATTGGTTTTCATAAATAAACTTTTATTCATTCTTCAAAACGATGTTTACATTATTGATTAGTGCGGAAAATAGCCCATTATAAAAGGTGGTCCCAATACATAAATCGAGCCATCTATGACCATGCCATGCCTTTGCCTTGGGCCTCCAAAGATAAGCTATCACTTCAAAACCGAAGATACATGCTAAAAGGGTCACTACTGGTGAGTTCATAGGTTTATTTAAAAGGGATTTGAAGACACTATTTCAAATTTGGTTTTAATGATCATTCGTCTTGCATAATGTCATGAAATTTATGATTTCAATTCATAAAAGGGTTTCATAAAAGGATTTCATTTGTAGACCATAAAAGAGTATATGCACATTACAATGAATATAATGCCATATTTTATAAATTTATTACGCTAGCACTAAGGTCATGCAACCGGCTACGACGGTTCAGATGCACAAAGAAGTCATACAAATAAGGAGCCCATGGCGAGTGTTTATCCCAATACACTTGGTCCCGACATGCTATATGTTTCGCCTTGACCCAAGCGAGGTCAACCGAACAGGGAGTCACCCCAATAGATCTATTTATAACATTCGCGCTTCCGCTGTGAATTGACGGTTGATGAAAAGGGCAATTTGGGATCTAAAGTCTTAGGCTAAGCTGCGCAATATCCTGGGTCAAACATTTTGGTATGGTCCATAAAACATCTATGTATGATGAAAACTTTAAACATGTAAAAGCATAGTATGCATGGAACGCACAATTTCGGTAATTTGATCATTTAAGTGAAATGAGCATGTATCTTCCCCAAAACAAGTATAAAACATATTAAAAGTAGGGGCTATGAAACTCACCTTGGCCATGTGCAAAATGAAGTCTAAAGGGAATTAAATCAAGGAGTGATAGTGCACGGCTCCGACACGTAACCTAATTAAGTACGACATATTTAGTCATCATGTTTAAGACTCGATAAAGTTCAACTAACTTTATAAACTTTAAATGTTTGTTTTGTTGTTGTTGTTGTTGTTGTTGTTTATGTGGCATTGGTTAAGTTTAGAATATTTTTCTAATGTTTGTAGTATTGGCTCTTGGAAGGGTATGCGCAGAAGTATATTAAGGAAGAACAAGGATTTGGTTTGATGATAACCGAATGAAGATCTACGAAAGGTATGTACATTTATTTGGACATTATCGGATGAATTGGATATCATGAATGAAGAAAGTATATTTATATATATCTATATTTATGTCGCTACTAAAAGATTTAAGTACAATATAACTTGTATGCATTTGTAAGTTTCCAAAATACATTTCATGTGTCAAATGTATACATTTTAAAAGAAATAATTATGCTTGTACTTAGAAAAATGATGTAAGTGTCGATATAATTATTATGCCATTTTTAAGTTTTCAATGTATATATCATTTGTAAAGTATAACAACAAATGTGTTTATCGGAAATTGGCATGACTTAAATGTATATTCTATTTATCCGAAATCAAAAATTGTCAAAAGTTGTATTTTATATTTTAATATCCGGTTTTGATAATTGAAATCGCACGTTTACATGTTTATATTTTTCACGCGTGACAACTTCATGTGATAAAATTTGTTTTCAAGTCATGCTCTTGTTTTTAAAAAAATATCCTTTTCATGTCTCGTTTAAATGTCGCGTTGTAATGTTTAAAATCCAATAAACTTTCATAAGTTTAGGTTAGGTCCAATAATTTATAAACTAATGATCATAAAAGTAAGTTACAAAGGTATATCTTTATTAAACTTATAGTCTAATTGTGAAATAAGTCATATTTAAGTAATATCAAAAGCCTTGAAAGAGGTTTACTTATATTAGTAGATTAGAACTTATAGTTTACACTTTTGTTTTCACAATAAAATTATGATTAATACGAGTCGAGTGAACTCGTGGTCAAGTGAAGGAAACCAAGTCGGGATTTGAGTTGAATGGGAACTCGAGACAACGTGGAATTTAAAACCAGGGTGAGCTGATTAAAACCAAACGGAGCATTATGGGCTTCGCCCAAACCGATATACATACACTCAAATTGGAAATTTGGGCTTGGGTACACAACACCAACGCACTTTTTAACTATGGGCTTTGAGCCCAATAGTACTTAGCACAATTTTAACACAGGAAAAAGCAGGTTTTGTGGGTAATATAAATCCGATGGAGTTTTATAGTAAACAATGAGCTATTTATCGAGACTCTTACGAGTCTTCTTCGAGACCCATTGCTAGGCAATATGACGACCACCTTCGGGGTGTCTTAGGTGACTCGAGCAATCTTAACAAATTACTTTTGTGATTTGATTACACACACCCATATAGACCTTTTTCTTTTTGAGTCCGTTGGTACAGTAACGATAGCAAGAATGAGGAAGCCCATACTTAACTATTCAATTCAAGGTCGGGTACAACCCATGACCTTGTTACTCTTGCGGTTACGGGGTCTCACAAGTCCACAAAATATGATCAAAATGACCCCTTTTGAGTGTCTCGTGGTGAGCCGAACCACCAAGCAAACGCACCCTAGGTAGGTGTTTCCCCTTCGGACCAAGATTAAGAAAAAGACCACCCTTGTGATCTCCTCTTTATTTATCAAAGATTTACCCACCAACAATTTGTTATGTTATCAACAATTAAGCCTAAGGAGTCAAAAGATAAGTTAACCTATTACTCATTCGTAACACAAAACTATCCCCCTCGACACCCAATATGGGTATGTTGTGCCAAGACTAAGAAGTTTTCGACATGACCAGAATATGAACAACAAATACTCTCTCAATACTTATATGAAATCGACATAAAACAAACACCCCTGCAATGGGTTTATTTTCAGCCGAACGAAACAATAAACCATCGAATAAGCCACTAAAAGCGACTATGAGCACTTCCAAAATTTTCCAGCCAATACTTAGTGATTTTACTTAATATTATCTTGCCACACTAATTACAATCACAACAACAACAATCATAACATATTTCTTTTTCAGCTTCATAACCAAATTTTAATCAATTAACTCTTGTAATTTAAGTTACCAATCGGTGCGATACATATATTCGAATTAGACAAGTATTACAAATACAATAGCTTCAAAAGATGACAAGAAGTGTATTCTTACATTGAACCCAAAGGTGGGTCAAATGGGTATGTAAAACCGAAACCAAGGAGCTCCATTGGAGGTGACCCGAGGTGAATTGGAACAATTAACTTCTGGGGTAGCTTCCTTATGCCCTCAACTACAAAACCCCCAACTCAATTGGGAAAACCCATTTGATTCAACGTGAACCCTAATTGGAGTGATGTGTGGGAGTATTTGATGGGGTTAACCTATGAATTCACCTCTATTTATAGAGGTAATTATGGTAAGGAGCCTCTTATTATCCTAGCCCTCGTGGATGTGTCACACCCGATTTGGCTCTCATCACATCTTTATCGGCACGCTTTTTCCATCATGTGACCATTGAGAGAGTAGCTTTCTTCTTAGAGGATGAAGGGGATGGTAGTGAAGGTTGACCTTCAAAAGGATGGGAGAACATTTCCATTCTTATGTTTGTTTTTCTGGTTTAAGTCGACAAAAGAGAGAGAAGGGGACAGATAAAAAGAAAACGTGGGACAGAGAGAGAGAGAGAGAGAGAGAGAGATAGGAGTTATTTCTTTGTTTTATTATACGAGACAGTATAATTGGTACCCCGTGTTTTATCGAATCCTCGAGTAAACGTACATTCCGATTGCAGAAATATAGGAATTATATTTTTGGAAACGATTTTATAAACGTAATAATATGACATTCTTATTACGTTGAAATTTGATTATAATAGTTTGCCGTTATAATTTGGTGTCGGTATGCGTGCGGTGCCGTGACTTTCTAAATTCACGAGATAATCTCTCGTTTTCTTCCGTAAATTATCCTTGAATGATAAAATGTGTATATTTCACTTATATAAGTATTTATTTTTAGTTTTGCATGCTACTGCGCTGCAGTATGCGGAATAACTAATGGATTAAGCTTATGTACGCTTAAATTTTATCTTGGATAATAATAAATTTCACATTTATAATACAGATACTTAGTGGACAAGTATCGTGAGTGTGGTGTCTTATAACCGATTTGAATTTTCTGACGTGACAAATATTATTATAATAATCTGAAATTTTACGGGTTGTTATACCTACCGTGAGCCTCTCATTACAACCCTTTAAAAGACCTCTTGGATAGTCTTTCCTAGGTTCTTACGCCAAAGCGATGGAGGTTTGATCTTGTCTCAAGCCTATGGTAATCTATGTACTTGGACCGTTAATGAGTGTTTATCTTCCATTTCCAACTTGTTATATTTCATATACACCGAGAGATGTGAGTATCCAAACACCCTTGTGAGGTGCTAGTATGTATTCCGTGCTTGTTATGACTTTTATGGGCTTATATGTGTTGTGGATTGTTCTAAACCAATGCTTCATGACCCTAACTTATAAATTAATTGGTTAAAGCTCATTTGCTTGAGGACAAGCAAATACCAAGTGTAGGGATATTTGATAAGGTTTTAAATGTACCTTTTTAGGGTCGCTTAAGCCCTTATTTGATCACTTTTGTATCCGTTATTACTTAATATCGTTCCTTTTCACTTTTAGGTATCTTGAAGGCAAAATGCTGGAATGACACTTATTCGTATTTAAAAGGCGAATATACTGAAGAAAAGGCCAAAGTCAAGAATCGAGACACCAGTCGCTTGAATCGAAGGGACGGCGTCAGCACAAAATAGTGACGCCTGCCGGAAAACTTTTGTGATGGCTCGAAGCCAAATTGCTTATTTACAAGTGACGGCTTGGTGTTTTAAAAGAGTAGGCGTCGAACTCAGACGGTCTAGATTTGATCCGACGCGTTAGAGATCGAAGGGACGGCGTCACAAGCATAAGGTGACGTCGTCGCAAGACTAACGTGGCCAAGACTAAACCCTAATGACGGCAACCCGACGGCGCCACAAATCAAATGGTAACTGCCGCTTTGTAATCTTATATATAGAATCCAAATTTTTAGTTTTCGGTGTAGTCTTTTGGAGTAAAACCTAAACCGAACAAAGGTTGTCTTGTACAAGATTTTAGGTTCCATACCCTATCTTACATCAAGATAAGTGTTTTACTTCATTAATTCAATTATGTCTTCAATTAATTGTGTGTATGCTTGCATGTTCCCCATGTCCGCTAATTTACTTGTGTGTTTGCTTAGGAATATGAAACTTAATTATTGAATATTGATTGGTTGTCTCTTATCTTAATTGTTAATGAACTAGTATTGCGATAGGTCATCCGTTGTGTAGTTAATGCTTGATTAATCTTTGTGAACCTCAAATTATAGTACCTAGAGTCATTGTAGGCTAAACCATCCGAAGAGTACCTTAGTGTTAAGTTTATAAATCCTAGAGATTTTGTAGGCACAACCTTTGGTAGTATCAAAGAGTTAGGATAACGATACCCTACGACCTTAGACACACAACGCGATTAAGAATAAGGACGTGACAATTCAACCACCAATAGGAGATAATTAAGGAGTAATAAAACCTAAGTAAACATATCTTTAAATCATCATACGAGCACACAATAATTAGACATAGACTACATACACCACTAGATTAGATAATTAGATAAGTAGAGTAATCGGTAGAAATACCAACCCCCCCCCCAATCCAAACCTCGAGATTCGTACCTTTCCATTTCCTAAAAAAGATAAAAAGAGATAAAAAAAATAATCTTCCTCAACCCCAACCTTAGCGTAGTAACTTCTCACTAGCATTCCTATTCCCCAGAGAACGATATCAATTCCCGTGGCTTACCCTAATACTACACTACAACGATTAGGTTCACCGCCTAGGTGTTGAAAACTTGCTCGATTTAAAAGGAAGTTCCTTTGACCCCGAACGACGCGTGTAGCGTTATTACAGTAAAGCGCCATATTTGTATTCCCGAGGATAATTGCAACCCAAGAACACTTGCAAAGCACATGAGATGAACCTAGGGTAAGAAACATATTTTCCCTAGTTTTGCTCAAGAGCTTAGTTACTGAGATCATCCGTAAATGATCTCCCCAATGTCGACATTAGTCCTCATCATCAAGTCAGATGCCATCATCAATCGAATAGAATTAACTTGTTCAATGGATGAATGGTTCCACGAGAACCCGAATCACAAAAGTGAACAGGATCTTCCAAGCCACGGAAAAGAGTTCTTGGTGACCGGGGTTCGCATCCAAAAATTTTGGATCTAAACAATTTTACCCAACTTAGCCTTAACAGTGGTTGGGTCAGGGTGAGCACATACTGTCCTGGATTATAGTAAAGCCCTGTTGATGTACAAAAGGTTTTATAGTCCAGGGTGACTGATTGTTCCTCGTTTAAGATTAAGAATTTGATGAGAAACACCCTGAGTGGTCTAAGGTCTGTCTCATCAGTTGCGGGTGTCGGGTCATAGGCCACTACAGTTGCCCAAAACTCTCTGAGGAGGTTTTGGTACAGTATTGAAGGGGATTGAACAAAGGCCTGTTTTAGTGAACAGTTAAGTAGAAATTTCATGATTCCCTTATAGGCTGGGACATCATGTGGGTATTCAAAACTGCCTATAACATTATTTGTTTTAAACTCAACATTTTCAAGACTGCCCACCCACTGAGGTGCAAAATGAAGACTTTGTGTTCTTTCCATTTCCATTGAAAGATTTAGGGTTTTTGATAATGTTTGACAAGAACTATTAAAGAGGTAAAAATCTTTTGAGTTTGGTGATGAAAAACCTTTTGTAAATTATTTACAGGGAAGATTTTGCTTAAAACTGGTTGAAGATTAAAGAACCCACAATGTTTCTGGGTTAAGAAAAGATTTTGACAGAGTTTTGATGCAGAAAACAATTTGTGTGTGTTTTAATGTGTTTTCAGAGGGGTATTTATAGAGTGGTGAGAGGGTAGATTTTGTACATGTGAGGGTTAGTAAAGTTTTTATGAAAACGTTTTATTTACCTCATTTAATGCGACCACTCCACTACCCGCAGCTTTCTCACGGTTTTCAAGGAAGCAAATAAAGGCACAAGTGAAAGTGCATCTTGCAGGGTGAAAATATCCTAAGGATATTTGTTGTGAGAGGAGGCATTAAATGCCAAGTGGGATAAGGTAAGGTTGTGAGGGACCCATTACATGGATGCTAGAAGGATATATAGACATATATTCCTATATTAAATTGGTATGTTTACCAACCTAGGACATTAAGTAACTGAAATACTTAGAGCATTTAGTTACTCATTCAATGCTCAATATCCAATTTCAGGGACCCTGAATGAGTCTTACTCATGCAGTGAGAAGATTATTTTGGGCTTTGTTCAGGGATCAGGGACCATTTCAGAGAAAACTTACTGAGATTAGGATTGATTATCAGGTTGCTAACTTTCAATGTCAAGCATTCCCAATTCAGCTTTCAGTCTCCTGAATAAGGTTTACTTATATTAGTAGATTAGAACGTATAGTTTACACTTTCGTTTTCACAATAAAATTATGATTAATACGAGTCGAGTGAACTCGTGGTCAAGTGAAGGAAACCAAGTCGGGATTTGAGTTGAATGGGAACTCGAGACAACGTGGAATTTAAAGCCGGTGGTGATTAAACCAAACGGAGCATTATGGGCTTCGCCCAAACCGATATACATACACTCAAATTGAAATTGGGTGGGCTTGGGTACACAGCAACACCAACGCACCTTTTTTAACTATGGGCTTTGAGCCCAATAGTACTTAGCACAATTTTTAACCTGGGAAAAACAGTTTTGTGGGTAATATAAATCCGATGGAGTTTTATACTAAACAATGAGCTATTATCGAGACTCTTACGAGTCTTCTTCGAGACCCATTGCTAGACAATATGACGACCACCTTCGGGGTGTCTTAGGTGACTCGAGCAATCTTAACAAATTACTTTTGTGATTTGATTACACACACACATATAGACCTTTTTCTTTTTGAGTCTATTGGTACAGTAACGACAACAAGAATGACGAAGCCCATACTTAACTATTGATTTCAAGGTTGGGTACAACCCGTGACCTTGTTACTCTTGCGGTTACGGGGTCTCACAAGTCCACAAAATATGATCAAAATGACCCCTTTTGAGTGTCTCGTGGTGAGCCGAACCACCAAGCAAACGCACACTAGTTGGGTGTTTCCCCTTCGGACCAAGATTAAGAAAAAGACCACCCTTGTGATCTCCTCTTTATTTATCAAAGATTTACCCACCAACAATTTGTTATGTTATCAACAATTAAGCCTAAGGAGTCAAAAGATAAGTTAATCTATTGCTCATTCGTGACACAAAACTATCCCCCTCGACACCCTATATGGGTATGTTGTGCCAAGACTAAGAAAGTTTTCGACATGACCAGAATATGAACAACAAATACTCTCTCAATACTTATATGAAATCGACATAAAACAAACACCCCTGCCATGGGTTTATTTTCAGCCGAACGAAACAATAAATCATCAAATAAGCCACTAAAATCGACTATGAGCACTTCCAAAATTTTCCAGCCAATACTTAGTGATTTTACTTAATATTATCTTGCCACTCTAATTACAATCACAACAACAACAATCATAACATATTTCTTTTTCAGCTTCATAACCAAATTTTAATCAATTAACTCTTGTAATTTAAGTTACCAATCGGTGCGATACATATATTCGAATTAGACAAGTATTACAAATACAATAGATTCAAAAGATGACAAGAAGTGTATTCTTACATTGAACCCAAAGTGGGTCGAATGGGTATGTAAAACCGAAACCAAGGAGCTCCATTGGAGGTGACCCGAGGTGAATTGGAACAATTAACGTTTGGGGTAGCTTCCTTATGCCCTCAACTACAAAACCCCCCAACTCAATTGGGAAAACCCATTTGATTCAACGTGAACCCTAATTCACCGAACCCTAATTGGAGTGATGTGTGGGAGTATTTGATGGGGTTAACCTATGAATTCACCTCTATTTATAGAGGTAATTATGGTAAGGAGCCTCTTATTATCCTTGCCCTCGTGGATGTGTCACACCCGATTTGGCTCTCATCACATCTTTATCGGCACGCTTTTTCCATCATGTGACCATTAAGAGAGTAGATTTCTTCTTAGAGGATGAAGGGTATGGTAGTGAAGGTTGACCTTCAAAAGGATGGGAGAACGTTTCCATTCTTATGTTTGTTTTTCTGGTTTAAGTCGACAAAAGAGAGAGAAGGGGACAGATAAAAAGAAAACGTGGGAGAGAGAGAGAGAGATAGGAGTTATTTCTTTGTTTTATTATACGAGACAGTATAATTGGTACCCCGTGTTTTATCGAATCCTCGAGTAAACGTACCTTCCCGGTACCCGAGAAATATAGGAATTATATTTTTGGAAACGATTTTATAAACGTAATAATATGACATTCTTATTACGTTGAAATTTGATTATAATAGTTTGCCGTTATAATTTAGTGTCGGTATGCGTGCGGTGCCGTGACTTTCTAAATTCATGAGATAACCTCTCGTTTTCTTCCGTAAATTATCCTTTCGTTTTCTTCCGTAAATTATCCTTGAATGATAAAATGTGTATATTTCACTTATATAAGCATTTATTTTTAGTTTTGTATGCTATTTCACCGCAAAGATGGAATAACTAATGGATTAAGCTTATGTACGCTTAAATTTTATCTTGGATAATAATAAATTTCACATTTATAATACAGATACTTAGTGGACAAGTATCGTGAGTGCGGTGTCTTATAACCGATTTGAATTTTCTGACGTGACAAATATTATTATAATAATCTAAAATTTTACGGGTTGTTATACCTACCGTGAGCCTATCATTACAACCCTTTAAAAGACCTCTTGGATAGTCTTTCTTAGGTTCTTACGCCAAAGCGATGGAGGTTTGATCTAGTCTCAATCTTATGGTAATCTATGTACTAGGACCGGTTAATGAGTCTTTATCTTCCATTTCCAACTTGTTATATTTCATATACACCCGAGAGATGTGAGTATCCAAACACCCCTTGTGAGGTGCTAGTATGTAATATCCGTGCTTGTTATGACTTTTGTGGGGCTTATATGTGTTGTGGATTGTTCTAAACCAATGCTTCATGACCCCTAACTTATAAATTAATTGGCTAAAAGATCATTTGCTTGAGGACAAGCAAATACCAAGTGTAGGGATATTTGATAAGGTTTTAAAATGTTAGGAATTAGAAAATTCCATAGTGAAGAGTCGGTCACCCCAAATATTATCTAGCATAAGTTAGCTCGTAGATTTGTAGTTATTTACGTTATGTAGTAGTTAATTAGTTAATTTGTAGCGTAGCTTAGTCTAGTGTAACACCATGGAGGAAGGACGGGTCTTTACCCACTGTATGCCTGATCCACAGGCCGATAGGAGGTCGTGTAGTCTGTAAGTATAAATACCCCTTCCATCCATGGAAGGGGTGGTGCTTCTCATTCAATCTAATATTCCCTTTGTGTAAACCTCTAGCAAGAACACCTCTCTCTCTACTAACTCTCTAACTATGGCAAACATGTATTTTGATCATCCAAGACCACCCGAATCATCAACACAATAAAATAACGATCCTACAATTGGTACCAGAGCCAAGGTTATGTGTTTTGATGATTTGTTTGGTTTTTGTACTCGTTGGTGTATGTGCATTGCTCGTTTCTATGTGGCGGTTTGATATGTGTTGATATGATTTCAAGGTTGATATGGTTGTATGTTTGTTGACATTGTCTTGTTTAAATCCAAACATGGTTAAAACTGTTTTTTCAAGCATTCTTTTATATGTTTTGGTCCTAACATTTTTTTGGTCAAAAAGCTTGTGAGCTGCTTTCTATGATTTAGGTGTTTTCCAGTTTGTGAGACAAGCTTTTTAATAGCAAATTGTGTGTGTCCTATTCTGTTTTATTGTCAAAAAGTGGGTTATTACTGGTCTTTCAAACTGCAGCGTATGTTGTTCATAGTAGAGACTTGGTCGAGTTCTTCATAGCGAGTTGGTCACTGTCCAGATTCAGTGTAAGATTCATGGTCTACCTAGCGACTTGTGCAAAAGTAGCAACTTGTCTTAAAATACTGGAAGCGACTTGATTTTTGAATCAAGGCGACTTGTCTTTACAAGTCGTCTATATTCTGTGGTTATATGGTAACGAGTTGTGACTTTCTAAGGCTAGCGACTTGACTCTTAAAACGGTAGAAACTTGGTAACGGTTTGACTTTTGAGTCAAACTAAAAGGCTAGCGATTTGCTTTGGAGAAAATCGTAGCGACTTGTTTTTGGAAAAAGTCTAGCGAATTGTAATGCATGACACTAAGCTAGCGACTTGACTCAAAGACTTTGGCTAGCGACTTGGTATAGAAAGGATGAAGAAGAGTTAACTTTAAGACCATGACCACAAACCAAACCCCAAAACTTCACACGACCTCGTGTTATGAAACATTCATTTGATCCATGTCGACAAGATAGCAAAGATAAACATTAACATATCCGATTTCAAGATCTATCATCACATCAACTTACTACATTCAATCTCTACTCTACAACAACAATATCATTCAATCATCACTAAGTCTACCTTGAAATGAGATCTCGAATACTTATGTGAAAATTGTATACTAAGACCACGAGGGTCTAATTATACGAATTGTTTCCTCATCATAGATCTCTACTAATAATCTAACAACGAAAATTAAAACCATTCAAGGATCTCGCCTCATTCTTTTGTGTGTGGTTTATCATAACACATAGATCTTTAAAGATCTAAACACAAAAGAATATACATCATTGATCCATGGCTCTTACTGGTATCAAAAAGACTCGAAACTAAATCTCAGAACCCTTTTTTTTCCTCTTACTCAATGATTAATCAAGACTATATGTGGTCAATATACGAAAAGGGTTTCATCATCGATTCTTTTAAGCCTTGCTTTGTTTCACTATACGAAATATAAAAGCTAGACTAATAACAAATATGTTATTATCTATGCTTGATTTCGAATTTAATTCACAAGAAACAAAATTAACGACTCAATACCTACCATTTTCTCCATGAAAAGTTCGTCTAGATATGTTTAATCCTCATCTCATGCCATGTCTGTGGCGAGATGGAGGTTATCATCACATTCAAAGATCCAGGTTGGTTATGAAATGATTTGTGAAAGGATATACGTGGGGGCGGATTAGTCAAGTGAGAGTTTAGTTTTTGTGTGATTTGATTTGGATTTGTGATGATTAGTTTCGTGGATTTGGTAAAGCAGATTGGTGAATGAGATAGAGGGAGGCGTTTGATTGTGAGAAATATTATGGTTAAAGTTTGTGAGATTGCTTGGTATTTTGGTTTATGCATTATCACGGAGAATATTATGTCAAGGCTTTAATTGATATTGGAAAGTATTAACTACGGGTTGTTTGTACGATATTTCTTATTTGAATTTGAAGTGAAGTTTTCAGGCGGGTTTACTTATTTTGTCTTCTTTCTTTCTACCCTTCCGCGAAGATGACTTGTTTGGGCATTTATAGAGGGTGATAAAGACTTGGCTATTTAGTTACGGTTGTGATTCTTTCTCACTTAACCCACAACGTAGCTATCACTTCGGTGTCTCATGCAGTTGAGGATATGTCAAGAGGTTTTGTACATTGGGTACACCGTTTCTTTTTCACGAGGATTAGTACAAGTTTAAGTAACAAATCATGGGAATTTCACTTCATGATCAAGTTTGGCATATCGGGTTTACTTCTCCATGTGGTCACTACAATAGCCGACAGAATGCGTGAATGATGTGTTTACCAAAGTGTTGATTGGATGGTTGATGGTTGATGATGTTGGATAATGAATCAGCGATGAACCGCTACATGTTCCCTAAAACATATATTCACCAAAACCAAAGTTGTCATAACACATTCAAGTCGACATTGTTTACGGTTTTGTCTTGATTTTGTAAAATCCCGCGAAAGAACCTATTTCTCGGTTTAAATCATAGACTTGTAAAATCCGTGACAATGGAAACATCCCGGTAATAGTAAAGTGCATTTCGGATCTATCTTACGGTTTATTCTTGGTTTTGTAAAATCCCCGAAAGAAACTATTTCTCGGTTTAAACCATAGAGTTGTAAAATCCGTAATGATGGAACCATCCGGAGAAAGGAAAGCGTATTCGGGTTCTTCGATGTCGGTGCTACGGTTTCGCTTCAAGAAGGGATAAAAGGTGTACTTCATAAATTGGATGTGTGTTTGGATATTCGTCATGGCGGTTTGGTTATTACATGGTTTTACGGGTTATGTGCTTTAACCATGGTCGGATGAAACCATTATCAAAGTTCGTTTAAATGTCAAAGAAGGCCGATTTGAGCAGTTAACCGATGATGTGACAACGGCGTTAATTCAGTATTATTTATTTGAGGTTGAAGTGAATTATCACGGCGAGTGTACTTAGTATCCGAAGGTATCGGGATGGTTGGATGAAGATTCTTCATGATCCTTGTTCGAACTTATTATCAAAAACGAAGACTTGGAAATCTAGTTATTGTTGGGTGTCTTTACCTTTTCTTTTACCACTTGGGGAATTGGGCTCATACCACCACAAAATAACTATCACTTTAAGGAGTTACGTTGTAGTGCTCGATGTCACATTCAATTGTGGATTTTCAAGAGGTAATGTACGCCTTATACTTGATGGTTGGTTGGTTGAAGAGTATAGAGTACATAGAGAGTACTTAGAGATGCTAATGGAAATCGGCACCGCTCTTTGTTACATATGTGCAAGTTTAAGTCACGAGTTCGGGTTAGTTTACTTGTGGTCAAATTCATCATATTGGGTTTTCCATCACCGTCACGACAAATAGCCTATTGAATGATAATGGGGATGATTACATGTTTTGCTAAGAGAGTTAAAAGAGAGATTATGACGTCTGCTCACATCGTTCAGCCTCGTGACTTCATCATAATGACGTATGAACACAACAGTTCATGCCTCGTACTCTAAAGAAAAGAAAAAGTGCTTTATCTTTAAAAGAAGAGAAATATGACGTTTGAACACATCGGTTCAAGCCTCGTACTCTAAAGAAAAGAAATGTTTAGGCGCATTATCTTCAAGAAGAGAAATCTTCTTATTATGACCATTCTCATCAACATGCTTCATACTTTTTCCATGCGCTTCACCATCAAGTGAACCGGCTATCATCGATTGTTTTCTCATTCCACTTGCTCGATTATAATGAAGATGGCGACATCATGTGCTGATTTTGCGGGAGAGAAGTGTGAATAGAACATTTGGATGATTTCACTTATTTAGTCAAGAATGGCATCTCCGTATGCAATTCTTGAGGGGGAGAAGAAGTGTGAATTTTTGCATTGTTGATTGATATTTGAGAATATAAATGGTCATACGGCTCTAAACTCATGTAAGAACCGAGCTTCTTCTTATCGGGTCATCTTCACATGGAGTTTTTCTTCTAAGAGCCGTTAGTTGACATCTTCACCGGATTGATGAGTTTATCGACAAAGTGCTTCCGGTTAATGCTTCACGTATACATCAACATGATGATTTCGAACAATCTCTCTGTTCTTGTTTGATGTGATTGGTAGTTTGGTGTTACCATCTTGTGTGATTGGCCCGATTGCGATTTCCTTGATGAACATCTTTCGTTTTGTTTGATTGGGAGGATTTTAGTTAAGGGATTTGCAAGATGTGTGGGATGTTGAGTTGAAGATGTTAACTATCTATTCCCAACCGGACAATCTTGAAGAAGGTCGAGTCTTGATCATTCTACATTTCTTGCTATATGTTAGAAGACCAAAGACGAGTTGCATTTGACTATCTAAAGACTTCTTCTTAATCTGGCATTTATCAAAAGATTGTCGGTTTAGGGAGAGCACTAATTGGGTAGAGTTATATGTCAAATTCAATTCCCAATTAGACTTGCTCATATTATTCAAGAAGTTGATTCTCACACAAGAGCTTATGATGTTCTTCTCAACAAATTTCTAGTATTTGGGCTTATTATGTGTTCTCGATTCGAATCATCAAAACCGAAACGGGAAGGAGACACACATCTAAACACAAAGCGAGTAAACTTGATGAACTTAATTCTTCTAAGTGATTGAAGATATCCCGGGAAGACAAATGTTATTACCACAGAGAAACTCAAGGTTTGACTCATGGCGAGTAAACTTGATGAACTTAACTCTTCTAAGTGATTGAAGATATCCCGGGAAGACATTTGTCATGACCGCAGAGAATCTCAAAGTTTTAATCATCAAGGCTTTTGGTGTTATTATTCCAACTACGTGAGGTAAGTGATGTAATAGAAAGTTTCTGAAGATAAAAGAGGTACACAAGTGTGTGATGATAGAGATTGTGTACATTGGGGATGCTCGGTTGTCTCACTTGAGGGCTTAACTGTGATTCGAGATATAATCACTTATTCCGAGTGGACATCCGCAGAGATTGTCATCCGCAGAGATAATCGTGATTCGCCCGCTTCTTCAATGTTATCGGTTGTTCTCTCTTTGGGCATTCGGTATTTCGGGTTCTTGAGCTTCATACACTTTCTTTAAGGGAGTGAAAAGTATACATCGGGTTATTCTTTGGCTATTGGACTTAACTGCTACTGATGGTATAAGTTTCCTTGTCTTCGGTATTTGTATTCGGGTTCGTGAGCTCTAGTCTAAGAGACCGACCGCATCAATTCAACTACGGGGAAGTGGTCTCTTGACACCTTTTGGAATGGATTGCTTCAGACGTCAAGAGAAAAGAAATTTGAGAAGATTATTTTATGTGGGATGATACGTTGTTGTTCTTCTTGATGATATAACCCCGAATGGAGATCCTCGATGATTATTCTTAAAAGGAGCAATGGATTTATGATAATGGTGTGCTTCTTTGTGCACTGGCTAAAGCAAGCTTGAAATAGAGCTTGAATCGCTCAACATAAGGATTTTCGGTTTGGGGAAGCTTCCAAAGTCTCATTTTTCTCAATGGCTCAATTTCTTTCTTCTATTCAAGAGCCTCGGAAGCTTTGGTGGTGGAAGTTTAAGAGATGACGATTCTATCTTCTACGACGGGTTGCTCGATATCCTTATCTCGGTACTCGTATCATCATCCTCTTTAACTATATCATCTACTCTATCATTGTAAATATTTATCAAAACCAAATACAAAAATATAAAACCAACAAAAGAAAATAGAAAAATATAAAACCAACAAAACCCATAAAAATCGTAAAATTTGAAAAATACCAAAATATGGTTTCTCATGACATGTCTTCGTATCGATAACATCTACGGTCTTAGAAATGTCATTCAATAATGGCACGGGACCATAGATGAAGTTCGAGCAGAGGTGTAAATATTCTTTTCAAAACATGTCTCAAAATATGGCTTACGCTTATTTCGATCAGAACCCGCTTCAAACTATGGCTTGCTTATTTTTTGATCGTGACCCGAGCTTAAACCATGGCTTGCTATTATTTCAGATAGCAACCCGGTCTTCAAGAAAGGAAAGTCTCGCTAAAACAATTTTCAAAATATTTCGCACTTATCCTAAAACAATTTGAGGAAAGTATGTCAAGGATCATTTGTTCCTACACAAATGTTTTTCCGTCTAAAATTCTTCGTAAAAATATTTGTTGTTTTCAAAATGGTGGTAAATGAGTTGCTTGAAAACAATCGTTCGAGTTTTAGTTAAAATTGAAAACTCAATCAATGACTTCAGCTTTTAAACTTTTTAGAAAATGAGTCATTGATTGAGGGGAGAATGTTTTCAAATCTATATCATCTAACGAGCTTTCTTAATTATCCCACGTGCTTAATTAAAATGACAATTGCCTATGTTGAAGGACTAGGTTTCTAGGATATGATTGTTAGGATTAGATGATTAGAGTTTGATGAACACATTAATCCCATACATTTATATGATCCGATTGATATGTTGCATTGACTTTTATTAGTCGATTGTTGTTTGGGTGATGTCGACCACCATATATTTGTATGTGTGTTCACTAACGATGCAAGTATATTGGTATAAAAGAATGTTCCCGATCCGGATCCCACAATTGAAGATGATTGGATGCCGAAAGGAAAGGGTAACTATATCTTGGGTTGACAAATGAAGAAACGGAGCTTAATTGGACTTCTATGGAGAGTTGGCATAAATGCAACGTAAGAGGTCTCACCGCATCGCAGATGGTTTTCTTCTAAGTGATTGAAGAAACGGAGCTTAATTTGACCTCGTTGGCATTCAAAATGCAACGTAGAAGAAGTCTCACCGCATCGCAGACGGTTTTTCTTCCAAACCCTACAACAACAACAATAGAAGCTTCTCAACCACCTAACGTATCTTTGTGCATGATACCATTTTTAAACAATTTTGAATAATTTGATTAAATTGTTTTGAAAATGGAAAATATTGTTTTGAAAATATATTGGACTAATTTTGAAAATCACCGGACTTCATTTTATCAAAACCTAAGTCACTCAATTATTGACTTCGTCATGGATTGAGGGGAGAGTGATTTAAAATAAAATATTTTCAAACGATATTTCTTCACAAAAGTTCCATCTTGTACGATAATAAGTGGTGATCTAAAGATTTAATGTTATGTCATGGTATGATTTTCTTTAGAATCAAGGTCTTTCAAAATGAAATTTTTTCGTTCTTGTTTGATTGTGAAATTGTTTTGTTTTACTTAAAGATCTCTTAAAACTATCATACCGACACTAACAATCTTTAATGTCTTAAAATGGTCCTTATCTATCACTTTTCAAAATCAAATCTTGCCACGCCTTTCCCCAAAATTTTCTAAATGATTTAAATCTTTTGGGATCACAAATCTCAAATGGTTTGATATTTTTGATCAAAGGAGAGATCGTGATTTAAATCTCAAACTGCTTAAATGGAATCGGTTTTAGTCCTTCAAAGGCACTCCCGCCTCCATGTGCCAAACGATTTCAAATACACAATGCACATGTTGAGGAGGAGGATTTATCCAAAACATGATGAGTATTTAAACTTGGCCACATTTTCTCCCATGTTTTTAAACCGAATTAAATCACTTGGGATCCAAAATCTCAAAGGTTTGATATTTTGATCGGGGAGAATTTGTGATTTAATAATGAAATTTGATAAAAGGTGATCGCTTTGATTTAATTGTGCAGTCGCTTCTCTCATATGTGCTAAACGCTTTCGAATCTCAAGCACATATTGAGGGGAGCATAACTATCGAGGTACAAAAGTTTTTAAAGAGATTTATAAAGTACCTTGATTGAGTTTTCAAATGGTTTCTTAATGGATTTTGTGATCGTGGATGTGCTTCAAAAGAACTCTTGCCTCTATGTGATAAAATGATTTCAAATATCCTATGCACATATTGAGGGGAGAATTTTACCAAGAAAATCAAATGGCTTTTTCGTATGAAAATTGTGATCAAAGAAAATATTTCAAAGTCCTCTTGCCTCCTTGTGCTAAACAATTTCTAAATCATATGCACATGTTGAGGGGAGGTTTTCTAAATGATCAAAACTATTAAGGTACAAAATGCTTTGATCTCGTATCACAAGTACCTTGATTGTTTTTCCAAATGATTTTCAATTGGTTTCAAGGAAGAATGAACTGTACCAAAAGACCGACCATTTTACTTTATGTATGGAGTTATAAGGATGGTTAGGTTAGGTATTTGTTCCCACGATCCGCCGTAACCGGAGGGATCTACCCAGGACAATCCACTAGATAGTGTAGAGTCCTTAGGTATATTGAAAAAGGAGAAAATGAGAAATGGGAAGAGTGCGGATCGAGACAGAGCTAGTAATGGAATAAACCCAACAAGGTTCTAGTAATGAAGTCTCGTAAGCATCAAGGGGTTGAAGAATGAAAAGAAATGAAATGTGAAAAGGGTGAAAAGAAATAGCCTCCAATAATTCAACCTTAGGGCGAATCGGGTTCAATACATATGCTACTTGGTGGTTACTAAGGTAACACCGGTATTGAAGACAAGACGTCATGGACCCAAAGGACGCATCGCACTAAACTTCCCAAACTACTCAAGTTCCTCTTAAAAGGGCTTGTTTCATTCTCACGGGAACCGACATTATCTATCGACTTTCTCTTAGAGATTGTTGATATTGAAGAAGGAGACCTCTCCCTAGTCTCCGATAGGAACCAAATGTGCACAATTGAGTCTAGAGCCAAGAGATCATCCACAATATCTCATTAGGACACAAAATTAATGAAGACTTGTTGTTTCACACAATGTGGAAAGTAAGTATATATTAAGAGTCCCACGATTATCCTTGTGGTATTGCCGTAACATCCGAGTGATATGAAAATATTCACGATGAAGATGGAAATCCTTCTAGAGCCAACATCAAACAAGCTCTTGGTGGGTGACATGTGAGATCTTTTCTAAAGATCAAGCTTGTGACAACCGGATAGAAACGATGGGGAGATTCAATCTTGAATCAACCTTGGTCCAGAATGGAATTGACGAATACTTTTGGAAAACCGCTCGATGTGCAAATCTTCTTTTCTCTAGCACATCGAATGTGTATTCATTTCAAATTTAAAAGTATCTCGATTGAAAAATACTTTTAGAAAACCGCTCGATGTGCGAATCTCTTCTCTTCGCTAGCACGTCGAATGTGTACTCATTCTCTAATACAAAAGTATTTTGATTGAAAATTGATCTTTCTTATAAAACCTTCGTCAGATTGCAAAACTCTTTCTTCAAGCAATACGCGATTGTTTTTCAAATCATTTTCATCAATCGCTGAATCTCAATTTGTCGGTTCACTCACTCCGTGTTGTCTTCTTTGAGACGTTCGGTTTGAGAACGGCTAGAACAATTGCGAAACCCCGTCAAGGAGATTCTTGAATTATACCGATCACAGCAAGACTTGTATCGATCAACGGGAACCGTGGGCGTGTACTCAATTCAAAGAAAGTGATCAAAGACACTTTCGTGTGTTTTATTGCTAATTGTTGTTTGCGGTACATTTGGACGGTTGCACCGATCGTAATTGAGGAGTCAATCCAAAGCCGCATGCTCACAAGATCCACACTTAATTTGAAGAAATCATGACTGGTGCATATCTACATAACCCGGCTCGATATTTCTATACTATGCTTCACGCCGCAAATATCATGAACCAAGATAGCTTCCGCTACTCGATGGAAAGATGTCATGATTCAAAAGTGTGAGCATGTCGGTCCAAAAGTCACAACATCACATGATGGCAACACAATAAAGGGTGATCCCGAGATTTTCGTGGTGATGATCTCAATGAAAGCTCAAGATCATCAAAGATGTGGATCGCTTAAAGGCCTCCACTAAAGTACAAATCAATGCGGACTTTGAAGAATCACTGCTAAAGCACAAAGATTGTTGAAATGAAGAATTGAAGTCTACGAGCTCAAGAACAAAGACAAGAATAGAATGCTAGGATTCAAAATGTAAAACATGGGGTGACCTCCTTAGGGGAGATTGTTAGGAATTAGAAAATTCCATAGTGAAGAGTCGGTCACCCCAAATATTATCTAGCATAAGTTAGCTCGTAGATTTGTAGTTATTTACGTTATTTAGTAGTTAATTAGTTAGTTTGTAGCGTAGTTTAGTTTAGAGCAACACCATGGAGGAAGGACGGTCTTTACCCATCGTATGCCCGATCCACAGCCGATAGGAGGTCGTGTATTTTGTAGTATAAATACCCTTCCATCCATGGAAGGGTGGTGCTCTCATTCAATCTAATATTCCTTTGTGTAAACCTCTAGCAAGAACACCTCTCTCTCTACTTCTCTCTAAATGGCAAACATGTATTTTGATCATCCAAGACCACCCGAATCATCAACACAATAAAATAACGATCCTACAAAATGGCCAAAGTCAAGAATCGAGACACTCAGTCATTGGGAATCAAGGGGACGGCCAGCACAAAATAGTGACGCCGTCGGACAACTTTTGTGATGGCTCAGAAGCCAAATTGCTCATTTACAAGTGACGGCTTTAGGTTTTAAAAGAGTAGGGCGTCGCAAGTCAGCTTTCAGTCTCCTGAATGTAGGTTCATCCAAGGGTTTGGTGAAGATATCAGCAAGTTGATATTCAGTAGGAATGAAGTAGAGTTCTATGTCTCCTTTCATGATGTGGTCCCTGATAAAATGATATCTGATATCAATGTGTTTGGTTCTTTGGTGAAGGACAGGGTTGTTAGAGATTGCAATTGCATTGGTGTTATCACAGAAGATGGGTACCATTTTGTAATGGATGTCATAGTCACTGAGTTGACTTTTCATCCACATCACATTGGCACAAAGATCCCGCAATGCCACATATTCGCCCACCGAAGACATATCCACCGATTGTTGTTTTTAGCATTCCAACAAACCAGCTTTCCTCCAAGAAATTGACAGACCCCGAGGTACTTTTCCTATCCATGTTGCACCGTGCATAATCGAGTCGAATATCCTTTGAGGTCAAACCCCGAGCATTTTGGATAGTAAAGTCCAAGGCTTGGAGTTCCCTTCTGTATCCGAGGATTCTTTTGGCTGCGGTGAGATGGGACTCTTTAGGATTGACCGATATCTTGCTATTAGACATACCGAGAATTGTATGTGAGGTCCGAAGCGCTAGATACATCGGTGATCCAACAATCCCTCCGAAATGAGTTTGATTGACCGATTTCAAGTGAGATTAGGTCCAAGGTTATTAGGAGGGACCATTGGTGTCTTCATTGAGGCGCTACGTCGAGATCTCATATTTCTTCAAGAGATTTCTGGTATATTTCTCTTGACTGATGGTGATTCCTTTATCAGTTTTTCTGATTTGTAGTCCAAGCAAGTAAGTGAGTTTACCCATCATGCTCATTTCAAATTTATTTGTCATCAGTTTTTCAAACTGTTTGCAAAGAGTATAATTTGTTGAGCCAAAGATGATGTCATCAACATACACTTGGACTAGTATCACATATTTTTTTGTTATATAGATAAACAGTGTGTTGTCTATCTTTCCTCTGACAAACTTGTTTTGAATCAGGAAGGCTGAGAAAGTTTCATACCATGCTCTGGGAGCTTGTTTAAGTCCATATAGGGCTTTGTCAAACTTGCAGACATAGTCAGGGTATTCACTACTCTCAAAGCCAGGAGGTTGCTAAACATACACATCTTCCTTGAGTTCACCATTTAGGAATGCACTTTTTACATCCATTTGGTAAACTTTGAAGTTCATGTAGGTTTCAAATGCAAGGAAGATCCTGATGGCCTCCATTCTTGCAATAGGAGAAAATGTCTCATCATAGTCAAGGCCTTCTTGTTGATCAGAACCTTTAGCTACAAGTCCGGCTTTGTTTTAATGACAATGTCGTTTTCATCCGCTTTGTTTCGAAAACCCACTTCATTTCTATGACAATGACATCCCGAGGACATTTGATCAAGGTCATGACCTTGTTTTATCAAACTGCTGAAGTTCTTCTTGCATAGCCCGAACCCGCCTAGGATGTTTTAGAGCTTCAGTGACCCTTTTGGGTTCTATTTCTGATAGAAAATTAGCATATACATATTCATTGGCTGAAGCTGTTGTTAACTTAGCAGCCATGCTTCTTGTGAGCATGCCTTTAATGGGTTCGCCAATGATGTTCACAAGCTCAATGTCTTGAGATCTTGTCCACTTACTAGGATCTGAGCTTGATGAGGTCACTGGAAACTCAGGAATGGGTTCAGGTGCAGGAGCCACATAATCATTAAGATCATCTGTTGAGACATATTGATGTTCAGGCTGAGGTTCGTGGATTTCAGGTTCCTGAACATTTGGTTCAGTATTACCTATCCCAGAAGGGACTGATTGATTATCAATGAATTCATTGATTGTTGGTTAAGGAAGGTTGTGGGGTAAGACATAGTATGAGATATCAGCATCAACTTGATATGAGGAATTGATTTCAGTGTTGAACTCATCAGGAGGGTATCTAGATGAGTTATCAATTCCTATTTCCTCCACTGAGGTATTGGTAAATCTGATGCTTTATGAACTTTCATCAAAGGTGACATGAAAGGTTTCCTCAACTTGTTGTCTTCTGGTGTCAAACACCCTGACGGCTTTAGAGATCAGTGAGTAACCTAGGAAATACCTATCATCAGCTTTTTCATCAAACTTGCCTAAGTGATCATTGTGATTGTGAATGAACACAGGACACCCAAACACATGAAAGTAGCTGATGTCAGGACCCGTTTTGAGTGTAACAGATTGTTTGAGTGTGACTTGACCTTCAAAGGCATAAATGCTTTGAAAGTGCTATGCCATTTAGCATGGTTCTAGCAGCCTCAGTGAGAGTTCTGTTTTTCCATTCAGCAACCCCATTTTTTTCAGGGGTATATGAAGATGAAAAGTTTTGGGAAATTCCCTTTTCATCACAGAAACTCTCAAGCTCTTGATTTCTAAACTCAGTACCATTGTCAGTTCTAATTTGTTTAACTTTAATGTCATTTCGGTTTTCAATCTTCCCGATGAATGACATTATTGTATCACCACCGACTCTTTTGGAAAGAAAGTATACCCAAGTGTATCTTGAGAACTCATCAACAATGACAAGTGTATACTTCTCATGCTGGATTGATCTTGGACTGACTGACCCAAAGAGATCCATGTGCAGGAGGTGAAGGCAGCTTTTGATAGAGAAATTTTGTTTTGTTTTGAATGATGCTTTGTGATGTTTGCCTTTTTCACAGAATGAGCATGGTTTGTCTTTTGCAAAAACCAGTGATGGTAAACCAAAGACTTTGTTTTGTTTTGCCAAGTTGTTGATGTTTTTGAAGTTCAAGTGAGAGAGTCTCTTGTGCCACAGCCAGTTGACAGTTTTAGTGGCTTTGGCAAAGAGACAAGTTCCATTATGAGAGAATGTTGACATGTCTAACACATATAGATCATCTCTCCTAGGAGCTATCAAAACAACTTCTTTGTTGGAATTGAAAATAGTACCTTGTTTATCATTGAACTGTACTATGTACTTAGCATCACATAATTGACAACACTGATGAGATTGTATTTCAGACCATTGACATAAGCTATTCTAGATAAAACTATTCTATTGCAGTTTACTAAACCATAACCTTCAGTAGGACATGATGAGTTATCACCAAATACTACCTTGGGTCCTGGTTCCTTTACATACTTATGCAAATACTCCTTTACACCAGTCATGCTTCTTGAACATCCACTATATAGATGCCAAATAGGCTCTGGCGTGTCTCGCACAAATAGTAAATCAATTAGTTTCTTCTCGTCGACCCACTTACTAGTGGGCTTGGGTCTCATGGTCTGCTTAACTTAGCAATTGATTCATGGTCGTGGTTGAGTGAAGTGTGCTACCACGTGTTTTGCATTTGCTTCTCGAGGAAGACTCTGATGCGGGTTGTTTTAAATTCTCCTTGACCGGATGACTTATCATCTTGAGATGTCTCATGAGTCGGATTTCCACATACATCACAAAGAAGATTTCATGAGACACCATCGGAAGATGATCATTATAGCCACAATATGGGCAAGGAGGAAAAGGTTTAGCATTAGGTCTTTGACCCTGCTTTGAGGATGAAGCATACTGACGACCAGAATTGGTATGAGTTGCTTCACTGAATGAACTTACATACTGTAAGTGGTCAGAAGTTCTATGATCTTCCTTTTTGTAGATCATGCAAAAAAAGGATTCTGTAGCAATTATCGGTGGTATGGCTGGTATAATGGCACAGATCACACTTCTGCTTGGGCTTGGTGTTAGATTTTGACCTTGATGAACTAGAGGAGGCTGACTTAGTTTCCTTGATTGTTGAATCAGGAGCTTTCTCAATAGAGTTCATTTTGTCAGCCAACTTCCTCACAAGTTCGGCCGATTCTTTGGATTTGGTCCGCTTCAAGAGGGAATCAAGATGTGGAAGTCTCGGTGGGAACAGAGTCTTCTTGGGTTGGTTTTGTTGGTCTTTTCAAAATGGTTCTGCCTAGTCCTGACCTTCCTTTAGGAGAGTGAGGGTTGAATTGAAGTGGAGTAAGCGCAGAGCTAGGTGCAGCACCCTGAAGAGGTTTTAGAAGTGGAAACGGTGCTTCATATTCAGCTTCAGACTCAGTGATGTGTTCAGTACTATTGGGTACATCATGGAGTCCTAGGATGCTCTTGAGAGCTTGACTCTCAGGCTCAAGAATCCTTCCAAAATCAAAATTTGGAAGCTTACTCTCAGGGTTTACCCTTTCAACCCAATCACCGGGTTTAGGCATTAACTCCTTTTGGAGAGCATACCAACAGACACTAATGGTTTTGGCTTTGGTCTTCATTTGAGAGGATCGGTGAGATGATCTTCACCTAGGATTCTCTTTTTGCTACTGGGGGCATGAACAGTGTCAAAAACTCTAGGATTCTTAGTAGTCCAACTTTCAATGATATCTTTTTCCTTTTTAAGTTCTTCCCAAAGAGCTTGATTACTTTTAACTAGTGTAACAGCCTCAAGCTTGGCTTGTTTTAAAAGTAGTAGTTCATCCCTACACTTGTTTAATTCAAAACTTAACTTGTCGTATTTAGAAAAAAGATTTAATCTTTGCTCCTCTACAAACTTAAGGTCAACATTGATATAGTTCATAAAGGACTGCCAATCATAGTTATCATTCATAGAAAGTAAAATGTTTACCTTCTTCATTGTGATATTGACCCATTCACCATTCCTAGCATGATTCTTCCCAACGGCTAACTTGTCCTCTTCTCGAGAGCCATCGATTGCACCGACTTGCACCATTTCATCATCCGAGGAGACCGGCTCTTCATCCTAGTCAAAGACTTGCCTACTGTGCCCTTGTTTTTACCCCCGCATGCATTTAACATTGTTTGTCGTTTCTGAGGGAGTGGCCTCAAGAAGTGCTATTTTAGCCTTGGCTTTCCTATATTTAGCTTCAAAATCAACAGATTTGTTTTGGTCATACTTGTTTTGGAAATTTTGATGAGACTGATAGACTTTTGGTTGAAATTTGCTAAAGCCCAAGGACTGGTTTGACCTCGAGGGTTTGTAAGAGGGTTCGTAAATTGTTTTGAAAATGCAGGTCTTTGGCAAATGACCTCTTTGTGACACTTAAAACATTCAAGGTCCTCATTAGCTTTAGCATTTGAAAAACTTTTGTTTCTTCGTATAAACCTTTTAGATTTAGCAAGGAGTGCCTTTCCGAAACTCAATGTTTAAGTCATTCGGTACTCGCTTGTTCTCTCATCACCTCATCGCCTAAATTTTCCTAAAAATCTTGAACCACATCGTTAGAATAAAAAGCGTTGATCTTGGTGTTGAAGTGGTGGTCGTGACTTTTGACTTCTCGAGACTTTTTCAAGTCGGGGTATCGTCTCTGATGAGATTTTCCTCATAGACAAATTTCCCATAAATTTCAGGAAGTTCAAGATTCTGAATATGATTAGCATTCCTGAGTCCCTGATAGAAATTCAGCCACTTCTCAGGGAGACTATTGACAAAACCAACATTGATTTCATGTTTGGATAACTTTACACCATCATTTGACAATTGGGTTAATATACAAAAAAGTTACTAAACTTTCAAAAAAAATTGTCCTAAGTCACTAATGTTTGTCTTCTGTCATCTAGGTTACTATACTTCACGTGTTTTTCACATATGTTACTAAACCTTTTAATATATGCCACCCTAGTCACTACATGGAAGGGCAACCGGTTGTGGCACATATGTTACTAAACCTATACAAACAAGTCACTAAACTTTGCGAAAAATTTGTCCTAAGTCACTAACGTTTCATTTTTGTCATCTAAGGTACTCAACTACACGAGTTGTCATCCATTTTTTTACGTTTTTATTCGTTTTCAACCGTTTTTTTTATGTTTTCATCCGTTTTTTTTACGTTTTAATCTTTTTTATACGTTTTCGTCCGTTATTATACGTTTTTGTCCGTTCTTATACGTTTTATACGCTTTATACAAATTTTGTTGGGAATAATCTGTTACCAGCGATAGTTGTGGAAGACACTTGCTTGGATTACACTAGCGGTGGAAGCGTATTACCACTTCTTTGGTACATTATTACCCTTGCTATTAGATAATGGTTAGGAAGCGTGTCTAGATAAGTATAGAAAAGATCTTGTGTATATTCTATATTGTTAGCTTTATACTTATCTTGTAAAGGACTCCTTGTACTATAAAAGGAGGTCCTAGGTTATTGTCTTAGGTACTTACAGATTTACATACATACGTATTATTCACAAAGGCTTCAAGGTGTAACCCTAGTGATAAGCAAGATCACTCGTATTATTCATTAATAATATTGGAGCTTAAGTTTTGTGTTTAATCTGTGTTTACTTACAATACATCATACAATCCGTCTTCTAAGTATTACTAAGTAAATTCCGCGTGCTTATTAATATTATACAAAATATCATTGACACAAGGTGTGTGTTCAGATCCATCAAGTGGTATCGAGCGAAGGTTACGATATTTTGTTTTAGAAGATCCAAGGAATAAGCTTAACCTACTCACTCAATTCAATGGAGATGGAAAACAACCGGTCCAACTCTTCTACACCAAGGCTACCTAAGCTCAAACTTAATGAGTTTGAGATGTGGAGATCTTGATTGAGCAATACTTTCTCATTCAAGACTATGCTCTATGGGAGATCATCTTAAATGGTGATTCTTTCAAGCTGTGACAAAGACACGAAGGTTGGTGACACAGATGTGGTGGCAGTTTACGTGCACTGAATCTAGTCTTGAAAAGGCACTGAAGAAGAATGATCTAAAGGCTAGAAGTTTGTTCTTGATGACTCTTCCTAGAGACGGATCATAGCATTTGACAAGTTCAAGGCGCTAAAGAACTCTTTGAAGAGATTTGCTCGGTGTTTGGTGGTAATGATGCTACAAAGAAGACACAAAGACATTGTTGAAGCAAAGTTATGAAAACTTCTACGCTTCAAGCAATGACTCACTTGATAGCATCTTCACCAAACTCCGGAAGATTGTTACACAACTAATTGTGTTTGGCATTGAGGTAGAAAAGGAAGACCTCAATTTGAAGTTTCTAAGAAGTTTGCCTTGAGTTTCAAACTAATGTTCTTATGCGGGAAAACAAAGCGGATATTGAAACAATGAAGCTCAATGATCTTTACAACAACTTTAAACTCATTGAACAAAGGCGAAGAAGGTGGGAAACTTGGTACAAGCTCAAGCGACTTGGCTTTGATGTCAACCTCATTGGCGGTGATGATTCGAAGATGCGGTGATGATGATATTGCCCTTCTTTGGTTCTCTGATTTCCTTCGGTAATGTTAGTGTTACCACTGCGAGTTCAAAGAAGAAGATTGCTAGTATTGGAGATCCTACCTTTTATGCTTTTATCTCCACTCAAGTTAATGGCTCTATATTAACTCATGAAGACATAGAGCAAATTGATGAAGATGACTTGGAGGAGATGGACATAAAATGGCAAATAGCTCTTCTTAGCATGAGGGCTAGGAAATTCTACAAGAAGGCGGCAAGCCTATTCACATCAATGGTGGTGAAAGCTGCAGGCTTTGATAAGAAGAAAGTGGAGTGTTTTAAGCGCCACAAGTTGGGACACTTTGCTAGAGAATGTAGAAGACCAAAGACCAAGGACAACAGGTCTACTTGGTACAAGCAAAAGAAGGAACCAAGCGTGGAAGAACCAAAGGCAATGTTGGCTATTGATGGTGTGAGCTATGATTGGAGTTTCATGGTGATGATCAAGAGGAAGAACCTTGAGATCTTGCTCTTGTTTCTCTTGAATTTGCTCTCATGGCTTTCTCGACTACGAGGTACAAAACTTTGAAAGTTGTTCTAAAACATGTAGGGCTGCTAGAGAAGTTGAAAGGCTTAATGATCTATATTCTAATGAAAGACAAGAGTTGTATCTGCTAATTATCTTGTGTCAAATCTTAGGAGAGCTATAGCGTATTAGAAAAACAACTAGAGCACTATATAGAAAATGAGTCAAAATATAATGATGATATGATTCTTCTTAGAAGAGAGGTAGAACATACAACATTTGTGAATGAGGCATACCAAAAGAGCTTGAAAAACTTAAAAGATAAATGAAAATGTCAATTTAACTTTAGACACATGTTATTATCGGTCTAAGTCAATTGATAAAATTTGGAATGCTCAAATACATAGTAAAGTTAAGTCGGTATGGGTTATAATATAGTGCCTCCACCACTAAGAGGTGTTCCATCACCTCGGTATAGATTTAGCTCATACAGGCTTAGAAGAGTTTCGGGATCTTGAGCGTGAATATGGTCCTTTAAAGGACACAATTTGTGAAATGTGAGGAAGAGGTTAAGCATGATAATGATGTTTTGAAAGTGCTAGTGACTCATCGGTTGTTGATGAGAATGTTAAAAGAATGTAGAGACTTCTATCCCAAAAGTTGTTAATCTTATTACGGAGGAACCTAGGAAACAAGCTAATAAACCTAGATCAACTGTAAGGTATCTTTGAGATGTATAGGAACAAGCCTCTGACTCTAGGGGTAACTAGAGGAGTTGGAATCATGTTAAATCTCAACAACTAGGTAGTGATTTTGTGATGTACAATAAGGCATGCTATATCGTGGTAGTTTTGATCATTTACATGCTTATTGTGACTATCATGTTGGGAGAAGGAAGTCCATGGGAATAAAAGGGTGGAGTCTAACGGGTTTCAAAATAATGTACACCCTAATCCACATTGCAAAATGATCCCAAGAGCGGTTCAACTAAGAAGTGGCCTCAAAACTTTTGCCCTTGCAAAAGCTGTAACTTGCTCACCCTAAGTCACTGTTAAAAGTGCAAAGTCCAAAACAACTTTTGCAAAATCTGCACAAGCAGGAAAGGAACTTTTCAAACTAAAAGGTTCATTATAACCAACGGTGGGTACCTAAAACCAAACCAGCAGTTTCCTTTGCTCATTCAAAAGTTACCACTGCAAGGGTTGTAAACAAGAAAAGGGGACATGGGCAATCTTGTGAAGGCCTCAACACGTTGGGAATGGAAACCTAAAGGAACTACCTCTACAACCAATCCCAATGGTGTATCAATGACCTTTGATAGATTTAACTATATTGATACGAGGCGGATCCAAGTCAATCATGGCTTGGGTCCCCAAAAAAACTAACTCTTTACTTTTATGTGCGGGAACATCCAAGGACAAAAGATCGGATCAAGGATATCTGAGATAGTGGGTGTTCAAGGCACATGGTGGCAACAAGTCCTATCTCTCGATTTTGAACATTATGATGGACGGTATGTCGACTTTGGAGGTGGAGTTAATGGAAAAGTTCTTTGGTAAAGGAGTTATCAAAGCGGTAACTTGGACTTTGAACACATGTATTATGTAAAAGAGCTTAAGTATAATCTTTTAGTGTGTCACAAATGTGTGACAAGAAGAACAATGTTCTTTTACCAAAGATATGTGCTTTGTTCTCTCTAAGGATTTTAAGATGCACGATGAAAGTCGATTCTTCTTAAAATTCCTAGAAAAGGCAACCTATATAGCTTTGATATGAACAACATTGTTGCTAAAGATGATTATGCTTGCTTGCTTGCAAAGGCCACGATGGATGAATCCATGTTATGGCATAGAAGACTTGGTCATGTTAACTTCAAAACCATTAATAAGATTGTCAAAGATGGTTTGGTGAGAGGCTTACCTCGGAAAAGATTTGAAAATGATCAAACTGTGTGGCTTGTCTTAAAGGCAAACAACACGAGCTTCTGCGGTCAAAGTTGGTTAACTCTATTGCTCACCCACTTCAAATGTTACATATGGACTTATTTGGTCCTACATCGTGAGCGACTTGAATCTAAAGAAATATTGTCTTGTAGTGGTGATGATTTTAGCGAGGTTTACATGGGTTTTCTTTCTTAGAACCAAGGATGAAACAAATGGCATCCTTAAGATCTTTATCACGAAGTTGAAAACCAATATGATATGAAAGTTAAAATCATTAGGTGTGACAATGGGACGAATTCAAAAATAGAGTTATGGATGATTTTTGAGAGATAAAGGTATTAAAGAGAATTTAGTGTTGCTAGAACTCCTCAACAAAATGGTGTTCTTTGAGAGGAGGAACAGGACACTTATAAATTGCTAGAACCATGTTGGCGATTCAAAATTGCCAATCACTTTTTGGGTGAAGCGATTAACTTGCATGTTATGTGCAAAACAGGGTTTTAGTGGTAAAACAAAGAACAAGACACCTTATGAGTTATTTAGGGTAGACCTCCTATCCTTGACTTCATGAGACCATTTGGATGTCATGTATCTATTCTCAATACCATAGATTATCGGGCAAGTTTGATGAAAAATCGATGAAGGGTATTTTGTTGGGTATTCCATGGTCGATAAAGCTTTTAGAGTATTCAACTTAAGAACCCAAAAGATTGAAGAGAATCGCATGTTGAGTTCTGGAAAACAAAGTAAATCTCAAAGGCTGGTCGAGAAAAGGTTGTTTGATCTTGATACTCTAACCAATACTATGAATTATGTGCCTATCTCTGGTACATCTTCTTTTGATTTTGCGAGTTCGGAAGAGTTTCTTGATGATGATGAACCAAGCAAGGATCATGTAGATGATCAAGATGAATTGATCTACCACTTTGGGACTATGCGAGATAATGATGATATACCAAAGGCGGAGATGCTCACCCTTCTAATGATTTTGGAAAGGAAGGAAGTAGCAACTTGAATCTTGAAGAATCCTAAAAGCGGTGGAAATTTGATTCCTTTGCTAGGCGAAGTTTCCACTGCAACACAGAAGTGGAATTACAACTCGATTCTGAGAGGGAGCTCAAGCCAATGATGTTGAAATCTCAAATATGCCAAATGAGATTGCAGTTCCTCAGACTCCCACACTTCTATTCATAAATCACATCCTCTTGAAAATGTGATTGGGGATGTCTACTCACCTGTGAAGACTAGAAGACAAACAAAGCTGCCTGATATTCATGGATTTATTAGTAAAATATATGAATCTAAGACTCATGAAGGCAAGAATGAATGTCTCTTTATGTGTTTTCTGTCACAAATGGAGCCAAAGAATGTTTACAAGGCGCTTGAAGATGAAAGTTGGGTGGAAGCAATGCAAGAAGAGTTGCTCAATTTAAGCTTCAAAAGGTTTGGGTGCTTTGTGATTTGCCTTACGGCAAGAAGGTAATAGGTACTAAATGGGTGTTCGAAACAAGAAGGATGAAAGAGGAATTGTTATCGAAACAAAGCTAGGCTTGTGGCTCAAGGATACACTCAAGAGGAGGTATTGACTATGAAGAAGTGTTTGCCCAGTTGCACGAATTGAAGCAATCAGTTGTTCTTAGCCTATGCATCCTTTATGGGCTTTAAAGTCTATCAAATGGATGTAAAGAGTGCTTTTCTATATGGGCGATTGATGAGGAGGTTTATGTCTCACAACCTCCGGGCTTTGAAGACCACGAATATCCTAATAAAAGTACTGAGGTAGTTAAAGCTTTGTATGGCTTGCATCGAGGCACCAAGGAAATGGTATGAAACCTTAACTACTTATCTTCTTGATAATGGGTTTCATAGAGGCGAGTGGATCAAACTTTGTTCATCAAGAAAGACAAGAATGATATCTTCTTTGGTTCAAGTGTATGTTGATGATATCATTTTGGATCTACAAAAACAGAGATGTGCAAAGAATTTGAGAAACTAATGAAAGAAGAATTCAAGATGAGTTCTATGGGTGAACTCACATTCTTTTGGGACTTCAAGTACAACAAAGGCCGGATGGTATTTTCATCAATCAAGATAAATATGTGGTGAGATACTAAGGAAGTTCAAGTTCACGATGCAAAGTCATCCGGCACCCCTGAGACAAGACTACACATCTACTCTTGAAGGAAAATAGTGGTGAAGCGGTTGATGTGCACATGTACGGGTCTATGATTGGTTCTTTGATGTATCTTACATCATCTAGACCGAGACATCATGTTTGCGGTGTGTGCTTGTGCAAGGTTTCAAGTCACTCCCAAGTTCTCTCACTTGCTGCTTGTGAAGAAGATTTTCGAGATATCTTAAAGCATTTCCTACTCGGGATTGTGGTACTCTAGAGATTCTCCTCTAGATTTGGTTACTTACTCGAGATAGTGACTATCTTGGAGCTAGTTTGGATAGAAAATCTACAACGGTGGATGCCAATTTCTTGGCAGCAGATTAGTGTCATGGCGGTGTAAGAAACAAACTATGGTGGCTAATTCATCAAGCGAGGCGAGTATGTGGGTGCTTTGCAAGTTGTTGTGCTCAAGTTCTATGGCTTGAGAATCAACTTTTGGACTATGGGTACAATTTCATGAATACCATCATTCATATTGACAATAGTAGTACCATTTGCATTATTAAGAATCGATTCAACACACAAAGACTAAACATATTGAAATTAGACACCATTTCATAAGAGATTGTTATGAAAAGGACTAATTCAAGTTGTCAAAATTCATCTTGATGACAACTATCTTTGATTTATTAACAAAAGGACTTGATGTGGGTAGATTTGGTACTTGGTAACAAGTATTGGAATGCTAAATCCATAAACTTTTGTGTCAAATTGTCTTTGGTGTTGAGTGGAAGTTTTGGGTACTAATATTGTTGTATAAGTTTGTATATGTTTTGTGCTTGTGTTTTGCTTGTTCAATAACTTTTATGCGGCATAGATGGGAGTTGATCTTAAAGGTGTATAAGCGAGATACACAACAAATGGTTATTGATTCACCATGTCTAATCCACATAAGAATCAACTAGTCCGAGCAAGCGACTCTTGGTAAAGACTTGACAAATCCGTTTATGGTTGATAGTTTACCAAAACTATATGGTTATCAACTCACCATATTCTTTATGATTAAGAGTTGGCTAGTCCATAGCAAGCGGCTCATGGTAAAGACATATCAAATCCGTTGATAGTGGTAGTTTGCTAAAAACTATGATAAGAGCGATCTAGTTTTCATATGTTTTCTTTACCTTTGCTCTTTGAAATTTTGTGAAAAATTACCCTTTGCTAGTTCACAGTTTCCCAGCGGTGTTATTTTACCTTTGTTGTTCTAGCCGTTACAAGCTGTTGTGTCGGTAACAAATTTTTTACTAGCCGTTGTAGAAAAATTGCTTTTCATATATATAGGGTAACTTCTAGAAAATTATCTACTTTCCTATTTGATATTTATCCTCTAAAGATAAATACTTTCCTTAGATAATTTTTTTTTCTTGCGCTACACTCTTAAACCCTACCTCTATATATCTTTTGTCTCAATTGGCTAGTTATTCCTTCAACAATTACTGACATAATATCGTATTTCATCAAAAGTTTCTATGGCACCATTAAAATTTGCGAGATGAGCACAACCAAGTGGCCTACCTACAAAAGTCAAGCGAGAAGAGTGGCCTGTTTTTCATCAGTTGTGGACTTTCTCAATACTACCCATATAAGGTATGCTTTGCTTTTAAAACCCACAATCTATATCTCTCAAATCAAGCAGTTTTGGACTTACGCTCGGTCCATAACACTTGAGAATAGAGATACACATGAAGCGATGGATGCTCTAAGAGCCCTTTGTGGATGGGGTAACTATTGATGTTCTTGAGGCATCCTTGAGGAGAGTTCTCCAATTGGATGATCTCAATGGTATCATCACATTACCTATGCCGAAATACATGATACTTTATCATCCATGGGGTATGATACCAGCGATAAAAGGCTACTTTCAAAAGAGTGGTTTTGTCCCCAATGGAGATTTTGATACATACTCTTTTACATTGTCTTAGTCCAAAGAAAACATCTTATGAGCAATTTAGTTCAACCATGGCTTACCCTTTGGTTTGTCTAGCCAGCGATAAGATTTTAAGCGGTCAAAATATATTTTACAAGTATGGTGGCAATGTAAAGAGTTCAACAAAATTTTAATGTATCCAAGGTTTGTGCAAGCGATGCTAAATGAGTTTCAAGCGCAACCCCATACAAATGTTTATAAAATCGGTTGCCTTAAGCCTAAAGTTTTTCAAAACATGAACAAAGATGGCAACATGATTTTTACACCTCTATTTCCTCAAATGCCTTGCAAAGATTACACCTGAACAAAACTCACCCATAATATCTGTTCCAAACATTGATTATACTCCACCTGTTTCTCACACCTATGAGAGGAGGCGCAAACAGCCAACTTCTCTCATGACAACACAGCATGTTTCTGAACCTTTTGGTCTAGGAACAAGCAGTGGTGGTTCTAGACTTCAACCTAGTCCAACTAGGGAGGAATCTGAGCCATTGCCCCATGATTCACCTCTCCTCACAGGTCACACGGTTGGAAGTGATGAGGCGGTGGGCAACAAATGGAATTGATGGTTTTGTGTACAAAGTTAGCCAAGCAGGTTGAATCTCGGAACAAGACTTGGCACATGTCAAGGAGCAACATGCCAAGGATATTACATCTTTGAAGGTAGAGATTCGGACCTTGAAGGAAGAGTTGCGGGGTTGAAAAAGCAAAGGAAAGCGCAAAGTTGGTGATCTCATCTTCATCCTCACCTAATGATGGTGATTCAATTTGGTTTTGATCAAGATTTGGGTAATTCTCCCAAACAGGGAGGAAAAGCAGTCTTTGAAACTCGGGGAGGAAAATTGATTTTGAAGATGAAGGTGTTTCTAGTAAAGGTGCGAGAGGAAGGCGATACTCAAGAAGAGCAACTAGAGCAAGATATTTTCGATCTTGCAAATGATTTTACCATCGATCCAATTTCCACCGCAGAGCCAAATATTCCCAGCGATGAACATAATGTTGCCCTTGCAAGTGAAGAAATTGATAAACAGAAGAAAGATAAAGGTAAAGCGGTTATGGAAAGTGAAGAGCAACACGGAAGAAAGATTTCAAAGAAAGAACAAGTTGATTGCTCATGATAAAGAAGTTGCTAAAAGATATATGAAGATGAAGTTCTTTGAAAAGAAAAAGCTTGAAGAATTGGAAGTTGCAAGCTTTATGGAGGCTAAAAGGTTGGATAGATTGGAAAATCCAATTTCCTTTGTTCAACCTACAAGATTTAGAGAAAAGACTCGAGTTCGACTATGTACCTCTTGAAGAAGAAATTGATTTCTTGATTGCACATGATCCGATAATCAAGAAGAAGGCAATTGACCTTGTGGTGATAAATCTTTAACTGCAGAACAAAGAACTGCACAGTTAAAAGATTTTATACAGATGAAGAATAATCAAGCACTTCAAGAGGCTATTGTTTCAGTCAAGAAAGGCCAAAAGAAACCAAGACAACCAACTAAGGCACAAGTTATTGCATACATGAAGACTTATTGTTGCAATGTTGGTGGTTGGAAGAGACATCAATTCAAAGGAATGTCTGATGATAAAGTTGAAAGTATCTACTACAGAGTTCAAAGATTTGATAAAGATTTTATTCCAATGGATTCTGAAGAAGAAGCAAGAAGGCATCCTGATTTGAAAAGAAAGGCCAAAGATAGTGATTCTCGATGGTAAGAAGACAAAGTTTCTTTGAAGAACAAGAAGTTCCAAGCGAGAAGTTCTTTGAAGAACAGATGGTGAAATGATTGTGATAGAAGAAGAAGATTTTCTATCCAGAACCACTGCAAGTTAGACATCCTATCATTGATTGGAAGGTTTACACTGCTAGCAATATTGCTCCAACATGGAAGATCACAAGGCTAGGTGGTGCAACTTCCTCATTCATTCAATTTGAAGATCTCATCAAAGCTTTTGATAGAGATGATCTTTACAAATTATGGAAGTTAGTTCAAGAAATGTTTGATGCTCAAGATCTCAAAGATATGAAGGAGATGCAGTTATGGGTTAATGTTAGAAGGCTCTATGATCCGGATGTTAATGATGATTTACGGAAATTCTCATGTACATGTCACAGTACTAAATGGTTTTACTATGATTCATGTGAAGTTCACCATGTTTCTCTGACAAATGGAGTAGATGCATTCATGCTTCTTTGAGAAAGAATATCCACTCAGTGGAACTCTCACGGTAATGTTATGTACAACAATAAGAGTTCATGAAGACAATGAGAAGGTCGAGCATTGTTACATAGGCTTCAAGATCAATGTTCAAGAGCTATTCGAAGTTAAGGAAGAAGTAAAGTGTTTGGTTGAATTCCCAAATCCTTGAAGATGATGCAGATTGAAGAAACTTATTGATTTGCGGAGAAATCATAAGTTTAGGGAGGATTGTTGGGAATAATCATTACCACCGATAGTTGTGGAAGACTTTGCTTGGATTACACTAGCGGTGGAAGCGTATTACCTTCTTTGGTACATTATTACCTTTGCTATTAGATAATGGTTAGGAGAAGCGTGTCTAGATAAGTATAGAAAAGATCTTGTGTATATTCTATATTGTTAGCTTTATACTTATCTTGTAAAGGACTCCTTGTACTATAAAAGGAGGTCCTAGGTCATTGTCTTAGGTACTTACTTACATACATACGTATTATTACAAAGGCTTCAAGGTGTAACCCTAGTGATAAGCAAGATCACTCGTATTATTCATTAATAATATTGGAGCTTAAGTTTTGTGTTTAATCTGTGTTTACTTACAATACATCATACAATCCGTCTTCTAAGTATTACTAAGTAAATTCGCGTGCTTATTAATATTATACAAAATATCATTGACACAAGGTGTGTGTCTAGATCCATCATTGACCCAATCACCCCGAACAAGATTTGAAAATAAAATAGCCTAACTCACTTAATAAATAGTGAGTGACTCACTGATAAAGAAATTAGTAAGTGTTGTTTATTGCTCTTTACTTACTGATGCGGTGTCAATGAGTAAAGCATATGAGCTATAAACAATACCAGTGTCACTGAGATTTGACAAATGTCTCAGTGACCCTGAAGACACTATCTCTACAAACAGACTGAAAAATATGGGTGGGAACTTCCAAAAGAAGAAGTCAAGACAAAGTACAATACTTTACCTTAAAAGTGGGAATATTGTGATGACACCTTCAAAAGGATGGTTGGTGCTTTTCCAAAAGCGGAAGATGAAGAGGGACCACATCTTACCATCATCACATGTCTTTGTATTTTAGTTCCTATATATATGTTTGTATTGTAATAGAGATAGGCATGTATCCTAAACAAACACATAATACTTAGTATTAGTTGATAGGATCATCCTCTCATTGAAACACAAGCATAGCTTGGATCAACGAGAGTTTATTTGTCATTCAATGGGGATAATATACCGAAATTATCCCCGTAAAAAGTTAAGGATGTTATCATGTAGTCTAGTTGGTATTGAGAAATCTTGTATTTATTGTTCTTCATTATTAATGAATTTGTTCTTTATTGTATCAAGATTTACTCAATTCTTTGGAACAACATATACCCATGGTCCAAAGTCCATGACCCATGATCCACGACCCATAACCCATTTAGGGGGAGCGTCCTACGGATCCCCCAGATTACACTGGACGGATCCCTCATGCAAGGGATCCGTGGGATCCGTGCAATAGTAGTGATTTTTTGCCTATAAATAGTGAGTCATTTCTTCATTGTAACCCACCCCTCTTCTTACAAACTATCTCATATATTCTTTCATTATTCTAATCTCATGTCTCTTGATCTATATAGCAATTCTTCTTTTTTTTGTTGTGATTCTCATATAGGTCCTTCTCTAAGGCGAGATCACGAGATACTACAAGTCATCCAAGCAAGGAGTCCTTGACTGATTTGTTCCTCCACAAGATTTTTGTAGCAAAGATCTTGTATTACATATTTCACATAGTTGTTGTGTTATAGTTGTGTTGGTTTGGTCCTCCGTGTTAATGACTCGGTATTTGGCTTTGTACCGGAAAAAGTGTAAGCTAGGTTGTGAAGGCTTCTCCGCCAAGTTGAAGGAGTTTGTTAACATAGTGCTTGAACTCTCGAGTAGGTGACTCGGGGAGTGGAGTAGGGCAATGAAGGTGTCCTTGTAGCCGAACCACTATAAATCGGTTGTGTCATTTATATCCTTTACTTTACTTGCTTTCTTTACTTACATTACTTATTGATCTATACTTTCTATCCATCCATATGATTTCACATAACATCGAATCTAAAGTTTTTGAAACTAACTTAAAATCGGCAAAACTGTTCAACCCCCCCTTCTAGTTTTCCACATTATTTACGGTAAAAAGTGACTACCCCAGCAAGGACGCAAGTCTAGCGGCCACGGTAAAGGAAAGAATACCAAGGACATCGTATGGGAGCCTATTCCGAGAGACAATCCCAAACAGGTGAAAGTCTTCATACATCCCGAATACCCAATCAACCCATTATAATCGGAGTTAACCTCTCACCCCAAGTTCATAACCAACTTGTACAAATACTGGCAAACAACTTGGACATATTATCCTGGAAACCTTCAAACATGACGAGTATTCCCAGGGAATTAGCCGAACACATCTTTAGCCTAAACCAATATGCACCGCCTATCAGACAAAAAAGACGCAGTCTTTCTCTATAACGCTCTCATGCTATTGATTCCCATATCACAAACCTAATCCAGACAGGCATCCTACATCCGGTCAAGTATCAAACCTGGGTCTCAAACTCAGTTATGGTCAAGACCGTCAACGACACGTGGTGCATGTGTGTCAATTTTACTAGCCTAAAAAAAAGGCATGTCCGAAAGAAAACTACCCTTTGCCTCCAATTAACTAGAAAGTAGAGTCTTTGGCTGACTTCAAATACAAGTGCTTTCTCGATACATACAACGGATATCACCAGATTCTAATGAAAAAAATCTGACAAAGACAAAATAACATTCTACACTAATCAGGGTCTCTTTTGCTACACCAAGATGCCTTTCGGTCACAAAAACGCAAGCGCTACCTGCCAGGCACTGATAGACAGACAATTCAAATCTCATATAGGCATCAACCTCGAGGCATATGTCGATGACATGGTTATCAAAAGCAAGACATAGGATGCCTATTGCGCGATGTTAGGGTCAAAATATGACCAAATTATCCCTCATAACTATTTGAAGCATTAAATCAGCCTAAGTTAAATAGCTAATAAAGTCAAACTATAAACCATGAGCAAAGTTTACTTCTTGAAAAGGATCATCACTGTTGATCCTTATCAGCTATCTCGCAAAGGTATACACCTCAGCGAGAAAACCTCAGAAGAGTTAAAGTCCAAGACCATTTGATATAATCAAATGATGTTCTAAAGAACAGCGGGTCTGACCAAAAGAACTTTTTGAGTATCTTCACATATCAGATTATAAACAACTCAGATATGTTGTATACTTCTTGGGGAATACAGTATAGCTTTGTGAAAGTCAAAGACTAAACTGAATGAATACTTTGTAACATGATGTGGAGTCAGCTAACAAATTACAAGGAGAATACAAACTACCAGAGTCTTGGAGGACTGACAAATATCTCTAGGGCTCTAAAAGACTAATCAACTTAAGCCATCTAGAAGAATCATACAACCTAAACAAATACATCTATCAGACACACTCAAAGTATACTTAAAGATACTTGCTAAAGTATGTCAAAGATTTTGGCTGAAGTTCTCAAACACGCTTAGGCGGGAGTAATTTGAGATAAGGCAAAGCAGGAAAACCCTTGGGAAAATAAGGACTCACTGAGAGCAGGGAAAGCAACTTGCATGAGGTGTCGATACAGTAAAGCAACCCTAGCCACACGATGGCACGTGCACCTTACTTTCAGTTTGCTTCTAGTTTAGATATCACCAATCTCTTGTAACTACTAACAGTGTATCTCTCTATTATATAAAGGAAGGTTAGTAATAGTGATAAGCAATCGATTCCACCACTAGAAACTTCCTTTTCTTCTAAGCGGGATCTTCCTCTTCATAACTTGAAGAGTAACATTTGTCATTAACAGGGATAGTATTCAACAACTATCCCTCGTAAAGCCTTCACCTTAACCTCTAAGTGAGACTAATATAGTCGTAATGTATAAATGGGTATATTAGTTGAATCAGGTTAAGATTGTGTAAACATGCTCTTATTTCTAATGAACATTGGTTTTTTTTCATTTGCTCAAACTCTTGTTCATACATTTCATGGTTTTACAAAAAAGTATCGGACTAACACGCTACATCACAGAAAAATCCAAAACCTCCGGCGCATCAATATGAAGCTGAACCCAACTAAGTGCACGTTTGGAGTGGAAGAAGCCCAGTTCTCAGGGTCATATAATCGATGCCACGGGAATCAGGGAAAAGCCTTAAAAAATTCAGGTTGTAATAGACGTGACTCATCCCAAGAACCTGAGAGAGCTACAAAGCTTAAATGGGAAACTCGTAGCTCTTAGCCGATTTCTTTCACGAGCATCAGAAAAATAGTTGCCATTCTTCAAAGTATTGATCGAATGTAACACGAAAAAAGTATATGAGTGGACAAAAGAGGTTGAGGTAGCATTTCACAACCTCAAGGTGTTCCTAAGCGAATTACCCACCCTGACGGCTCTAGTACCAGGTGAAACCCTCACTATGTACCTCGTAGCATCCCAGGAAGAAATCAGGTCAGTACTTTTAGCAGAAATGAAAAAGGTGTAAAATCCAATCTACTTCTTCAGCAACATCTTGAAAGATGCACAAATTAACTATCCTCCATTAGCATTTGCCCTTGTTGGAATCACTCCTAAACAGTATTTCAAGTATTTATATTTCATATGTAATAGGTAGCTTTATTATGGCCTTTATGTTTGTTTAAGGTCAAGCTTATGTAGAAGGCCCATAAGCTTAGGCCCAAGCCCACATAAGAAAGGATGGGAACTAGGAGTGTTGCCCTAGGTTCCCTCTTATAAATACTCTTGTAAACCCTCATTTGAGGGTTGGTTGTTCAAGTTTTCTCTTTCACATATGCCTTACGCATAACCGGTCATAATATTGTGTGTGTGTGTGTTTGGTACTTGTTCAATCGCCTTCATCTCTTTCTCTATAACTTGTGTTTGTAAAACTAGTGACCTAACAGTGGTATCAGAGACAAATAGTTGGGTGTACACTTTGTTTTTGAAGTTTTTGGTTTTGGGTCTTACGCGTAAAGATAACGTAATCTTTGGTTCTCTTAAAAACTCGTTTTTACTTTTAATCAAGATTCTTGTACTTTCAATGTTTTGAGGTGTTAAAATCTTGGTTTTGGCAAAAGTTTCAAACTTCTGGCGTGGATCTCGTTTTAAGCTTGTTTTTGTTCGTGGGTGTCGTTCTGTCGTAACCCGTTTAGCGATTTTGGTACATCAAAATTCGCATTTTGTGTTCTTTTGGTACTATTGAAGCTATTCCATAACAAAAATGCGGGTTAGAAACAACTTTGGGCAAAATCAAAATTACGAGTAATCTACGCGTATCAAAACCCTAAAATTACGCGTAAGATTTTTCCTTGGTTTGATCTTCATTTTCTGGTTTATTCCGTGTTTTCTTACTTGGATAAGTGCGAAAATACGTCGACTTTAGATATCTCTTGCCTTTGTGAGTGTAAAGATCATAGGATAAAACCACAAATTACGCATAAGCATAAGCTTCACGTAGAAATTCTACGCATAAGATACACTTTGGCGTAAACTTAGGTCTCGCATAAGGTAATCCTCGCCTAACTTTTGTCTCGCCTAACTTTGGTGCTTTTATCCTACTTACAGCGTATCTTTTGGTGTTTTCACGCATAAGTACTACTTGGTTTCTTGTCTTTTCTCGCCTAAGGACACTTCATCAACAAAGGTTCATTCGACTACAAAGATCCATTTTACCACACAAGTTTATCATCATGTCTCAACCACCATACTCTAACTATTTCCGCACTTATAATCATCAACAACAACAACAATTAACTCCACAACATCAACAATGGAATCAACAACAAGCTATTTATCAACAACAATTTAATCGACAACATACTCCACCACTTGGTGCAATTCCACAACCACAAATGGTTCAACCACCCAAGCCTTCAAGTTCAAACCTACAAATGATTTCAATCAACATCCATCAAGGAACACTATGAAGGAACCCACTTGGTTTGCAAAGATGTGTGAAGCTTTAAGCGATAACAATCAATTCATGAAGTTGGATCACTTGATAGACCTTCAATGCTCACTCCGAAACTACGATCAATGGGTGATAAGGTTCTTTAGGTTTTGTGATCTAAAGAAGCCACATGGAAAGTTCTTAAAGAAGGTTATCTTGGAAGGTCCGGTTGAGATGCCCTCTTGTCATTGTACCCGGAGATCCAGCTAGCTTTGTTCCAAGAGATGAACAAACCAACATTGCTCTTTATTGCAGATTTAAATCTCTGAACTTCTACACTATGGTGATGATCTTGCAATGGAATACATCCTCTTGGGATTACCAAACCCAATTCTTCGTAGTGTTGATGCTCAAAAGGCGCACAAAAATGTGGGATCATATTCGTCTTCTTATGGAAGGATCGATACTCAATCGGGAGGATTTAGAATCCAAAATTTACTTGGCTTATGAACACTTCATGATTGAACCTTGAGAGACACTAGAGTCCTATCATCATCGATTTTCGAGACATCATCAATGATTTGGATAAACACAACATCATTATGCCAAGAATTGCGTGAATACTAAGTTCTGAGTAGTCTTGGTCTGAATGGGAGAAGTATGTCATCTTTCTCCGTCAGCGAAGAATATGCATCATTCTACTTATGGATTGTTGTACGATTACTTGAAGCCTCATGAAAAGGAAGTTGATCGGGAAAGGATTCTCCGTGCTCAAATTGCTAAGCAATCCATGGCCGGATAATCAACAACTTGCCTTGTATGCTCAGCGAATTATCCTCTCAACCGGACTCAACCAGCTGCTTCAAACACGCCTTCACCAACAACCTCAACAAAATCAATTGGTTCCATACGGCAACAATGCTCAAGCATATGTCGATTGAAGCGATCGAGAAATCGATCCATTGAAGCATTGCAACAAGGATTTGTAATGATTGCTAATGCTTTTGGCGTTACACAACAAATCCAACAATGATTCGTTCCTCATCTAACACACAGACTCAAGTGTTGTGAACAATGGACGGGTTGAAGTTCGAGAATCGTGATTATGGTCGTCGGATGGGCGGTGGTCAAGGGTTTAATCTTGTGGGTAGGAATAACAACGAGCTCAAGTCTTTGGAGCAGAAATGCTCGAGAATCGGTTAAATGGTCTTAGATGCTACAAGCTGCAATGAGAAGGGACACTGGCTAATGCATGCCCAAAGCCAAGGACTAGGGGCAGTGCTTATTTCAAAGAGCTTTACTTTTGGCTCTTAAGGATGAAGGTGGTGGATCTCTCACGGACAAAACGAGCTTTATGGCGGATCATGAGACTCGGATGATGATATGGAGGACTTGCGAGCCAATGCATTTATTATGTTGATGGCTAATATGCAAGAGTTACACATGAGTGAAAGCAGGCCCGATGTATGACAACGATGGCTTGTCTCGGTGCCGAACAAACCATTATCATATACGAACTAATATCTCCATCAATATACGAATACAGCGCGGCTCGGAATGTTCAAATGAGTCATCTACATCTCATTCGGCGATTTTCAAATAAACCCGTTGTTACATTTGGCGATCCGGATGACCTTATGGTTTCCTTGATAATCAAATTGACTCCGTGGTTATACTTGAGGATCTAAACAATGATCATGTTGTGACTCACGATGAACACAATGAACCTTTGCCTCATCAGATCTTGTTCTATTACTTAAGACCAACAATCCCAAATTCTTTGAATGTGTTGCATTAAATCGGTCTTTAAAAAGTAAAATGCTTTGTTAACCAAGGATTTTGAATGTTTACAAATGCAACTCAACTTTTTCAAAACTCAAGACAACCGTGAAAAAGGTTTTGAAGCAGCTTTTGCAAAATCTCATCAAAGCGAAAAATATTTAGAGACAGGATGTGTGATCTAGCCGCCTCGAAGAATGCTTTGTTATGCGAATTAGAACAAGCTGAAACACGAACATAAAAAGCAAATTAACGCTCTCACCTTGGAAAATCAAAAGCTAAGGTGAGTTGTTAGATTGTCAAAACAGTTCTCCGCATACAAAAAGCATTCAACGAATCGGGTAGATGACCTTCTTGAAGAAATTATCGACTTGCAAAACAAACTTAAAGAGTTTAAAGCATTGTTTACAAACATGGTGAATCGATGTGACTATTGAAAAGTTTACCTTAAAACCCAATCAAAAGGATATGGAAAAATCTAGGCGATTACAAACCAAGCTTTCACTAAAACATTCAAACCAACTCACGAAGTTTCGGTCACGAGAATACAAAATTGATAATCTTGTCATGAGTGTTGTTGAATATCATCGTCAAGAGGAATTATATACGAAGGCGAGTCGATCAAAATTAAAAAGCGTTGTTTACAACAAACCTTTTAATTATAAAAGCGGGTCACTTTCACACACAGCGGATTCTTCTAACACACCAGGGTTATCATCAAAACACTTGAGTCTTCTAATGTTAATCCCAAAGCGAAATTTGCACAAACTTATGGTCCTTTACCTTCCATTAGTGAAGTAAACTCACAACTGAAAATCGAAAAATTCTTGATATTTTGACATTTTCATGGTGACCTCAAATTTTACAACATGAGATAGAATATCGATCACGAAATCAAAGTTGAACATTTTCAATCGCCTGCAGGCGGCGAGAACAAAGAGACATTTTCGGAAAAATCTTTTACCTAATGTTAAAAACTTGAAAAGTTGTGCAATTGCACAGGAAAAGGATTTTCATAAGGAACTTGGGGTAATGAAAAAGCGTTTTCGAGAAAGCGAAACATCTATCTCTAATACTAAGCGTAAAAAGAAACTCTTGAGAAAAGATGTTGATCGACTCTTGGAAGATGTTATCATCTTTGATATCCATAATGTTGTGTTATTCTATTCTTTGCCATATGCATCGATCATATCTCTGTGATATTGTTGAAGCTGTTATTCTTGTTGAGAACACCGATAATGTGCTTGGATCGAGTCTTTAAAAGGCGAAAATAAGCGATTACTCCTTGAAATTTACAATGCAAGCGTCGTCTTCATTGGTGTGAAAAGATATTCACAACCATCAACTTAGTTTTCAAAGAAAATCGCTCGATTGAGTGCAAAATCTTCGATCCTAAAATTGAGCAGCTGGATGATCAAAGCGTGTCTTTGAAAGTCAAATCTCAAAATATGAACAAGAACTTTTAAAGTTAAGCGAAATATGGTGTCATATTTGATTTACTCAAAAGACTCGACTTGATGCATCAAACGAACTTGATCACTATCTTGCTCACACTAGCGATGTCATGAATTTTCTTTGAAATGTTGTTACGAAAATCAAGATCGATTCACACTATCTCTAAGTTACGGAAATGTTAGGAAAGTATGAACAACTTCGCCTCTTGTGATTAAGAGATTAGCACAGTCACACTTAGTAATCGTGAACCTAGAATTCCCGGCTGCCAAATCACAAGTTGCTAATGTGTTTCCCTCTCTGAAGCAGGAATAGTTGCGTCTTTTCAAGCGTCCATACATGCCTGGAGCACTCAATCGAAGAATAGAAGTTGCGACCTAAGAAAAGATCAATAAGGAATGCTAAAGTAGAAGAACACCCTGGGACTCAGAATAAAAATCATGTTGCTTCCCACTATAGATGTTACGTGCGGAAAATGTAATAGAAATAGTGATGTAACGAATGCTAAACCGTTAAGTACTTTTGATATTGATCGATGCACCTTGTGTTATTTGTCGAAAGAGTATGAATTCGATTGTCATGACAAATGTGTTGCTAAAGCTATAATCTCGATTCACGGAATCTAAGAATCGGAATACCTCTAGGCCCACTAATCATTCTAAATGCGTGGTAAACCACCTTCTTTAGATTCTAAGGCAACTATTGCTATCACAAAGTAGCTCCGCTTCACCTCCTAAGAATGAAGTACCACCTAGTGCTTTCACTAAGACTAAAGCAAGAGTAGTTATAGATGGCGAAATGGATATATAACACGCTAGGATTTAAATGGATGCCTAAAATTATCAATGTGTGTATGTCTAACATACACGCTTGGAACCCTCAACATTTCGGGTTCCACATCTACTTCTATTCCATACGTGTAAATACGTGTAATGCTGGTGATCTGAGATCATTCTAGATTGTTGATAGCGGATGTTCGAAACACATGACGGAAACCTTAAGCTGTTATCAAACTTTATTGCAAAGTTCATTGGCCTTTGTCAGTTAGAACGATCCTTGCGACTATCATGGGCTCTGAGATTATGTCAATGGGAACATCGAAATCGTTGAGGTTTACTATGTGGAAGGCCTCGATCTTGTCTGTTTTCGATGGGTCAATTTTGTGATGGAGATTTGGAGGTTGCTTTCGAGGGAGAAAACTTGTTTCATTCGTGATCTACAAGGAAATGATCTTATATGCGGCTCGCGTAATTCTAGTCTCTACACTATCTCTATGCAAGACATGGTTGCTTCCTCTCCATCTGCTTACTTTCTAAGGCAACATCAACAAAATCACGGCTATCTCCTTTGTCGTCTTTCATCTAAACTTTCAAACCATTACCAACCTTGCTCGACACAAACTAGTTGAAGGACTCCCGCGATTCGGTATTCAAAAGATCACCTTTGCTCGACTGTGAACAAGGGAAAAGCACTCGTGCTCATTTTCCTTCAAAGGTGGAACCGACTCTCGGCATGTGCCATCTTCTTCACATGGTTGTGTGGCCCGATCTTGTCGTGCAAGCGATCAATGGCAAGCGCTACATCTTAGTAATTGTTGATGACTACTCGCGATGGACTTGGGTCTACTTCGCCGTAGCAAAGACCAAGCTCACAAATGATCATCACCTTTCTCACAAAATCTGAGTTCGACTCCGCAACACCGTCGGGATAATCGAGCGAGACAAAGGCCGAATTTGTTAACAAAACCCTTCGTGAATTTTATGAGAAAGTGGGAATTGACATCGAACATCTATTGCACGTACACACGAACAAAGCGGGTTGTTGAAAGGCGAAACCGAGCGTTAGTGGAGCTGCAAGAACAATGTTAATCAATGCTAAACTTCAGTTACTTATGGTGAACTGTATCTGCATGCTATACTCAAAACCGGTCTATGATATGGCAAAACAAAACACCTTCGAGCTTGTCGCAACTATAAACCGAACCTCGAACACTTTCATGTATTTGGATCCATTTTCTATCAGAATAATGATCGTGATGATTTTGGAAGCTCAAGCCAAAGCGATATTGGGTCTTTATTGGATCTTGTGACAATTCTAAAGGTTTAGAATCGGAATCGTCAAACTAAGGAGGTAATGGAAGCGATTCATGCTCATTTCGATGAACTCACGAAATGGCTTACGAGTATAACGACTTAGAACCCGGACACAACCGTTTAAACTTCCCTCGACCCCGTCATCGGTGTGAAAGCCCTCATTAACTCGTCAACAAATGGAAGGTTATTTGCTCCTGCGTTGCGTGACGATATTGATGAGCGTGCTCTGGTGTATCCATTGTTTCCATTGCGGCGATACTATTCCTATACGATACACTGCTACAACAACTCTTTGTTGAAGATGCACCTACGATTGACTCAACATGATTGATTGAACACACTTCCAACAATGATGAACCGGTGATGATATTCTAAATGAAGTACCCCTGCGAGATTTTGATCCGTCGTTCTTCAACCCGTTTGCTAATGAGGCTGCTGCACGGATGTCGCGGAATCTTCAACAAACCATTTGAATCCTCGAATCGCACAATGTATACCAACATCAACCTCTACACATAGATGGACAAAAGACCATCCTCGGCTAACATTATTGGACCCGAATCAACCCGGTCGTTCACGAGACAGCGTCTTCACGAGATGGTGAACATTGCATTTATGCACTCGGCATCTGCCAATGCGAGCCTAAAAACATTAAAGGCGCAATGACAAAGACAAGCTGGATTGAATCCATGCGGGAAGAACTCAACCAATTCAAGCGTCTTGAAGTATGGGAGCTGGTTGAAAGACCAACGAGGGTCTCGTCATTGGTCTAAAATGGATTTGGAAAAACAAATTGGATCTTTGAAGGGCGTCATCCGAAACAAGTCACGTCTAGTTGTTAAGGGTTATCGTCGGGAAGAGGAATAGACTTTGAAGAATCTTTTGCTCGGTTTCGTCTTGAAATTTGTTAGGATATTTCTCGCGTTCATGACTCATATGAATATGACGGTCTATCGGATGGATGTCAAAATGGCGTTTCTTAATGGACAACTTAAAAGCGGTCTATATCGACCAACGGATGGATTCGTTGATCACGAGTTCCCGAACCATGTCTACAAAGCGAACAAAGCTTTTATGGTCTCGAACAAGTCCCTCGGGCATGATACGATAAGCTATCATCTTTCCTCATTGCCAATAATTTCACCAAAGGCTCGGTTGACCCAACTCTTTTTATACAATATCACGGGCACATATCTTAATTGTTCAAATTTACATGGATGACATCATTTTGGGTCTACACATAAAAAGTTTTCAATCGCTTTTGCAAAACTAATGAATAAAATTTTGAAATGTCCATGATGGGTGAACACATTCTTTCTAGGATTGCAAGTTCATCAATCACCCGTGGTATTTTCTTGAGTCGATCAAATATGCCCTTGAGCTGTTAAACAAATTTGGAATGACAACTTTGTGACACTTATGCCACACCAATGGCTCATACCAAAGCTAGATCTTTGATTTACATGAGAAATTAGTTGACCCTACCAAATACTGAAGTATTATTGGGTCTCTCATGTATCTAACGACTAGCAGACACGATATTGTCTTTGCGTTTATCTATGCTCCGTTATCGATCGCGACCAAGCTGAAACCCACCTCTCAGGCTAAAGAATCCTCCGATACATCAAGGAACCATTAACGGGATCGGTATCAGAAGGATTACGGTTTTGAACTAATCGCTTTTTCGAATGACCACGCAGGATGCTTAGACTCGAGGAAAAGTACTTGAGGCTCTACAATTTCTGATGATAAGCGGTGTCTTGGCAATCAAAGAAGCGGGATTGTACATATTTGTCATCAGCCGAGCGAGAATATGTAGCCATGTCCGCGTGTTGTGCTCAAGTCATACGGATGAGAACACAACTCAAAGACTATGGTTACGTGTTGTGAGAATCGATGTATTGTGACAATCGGTGCCATTGCCATCTCGTGCAACTCTGTTCAATTTTCGAAATCAAAGCACATCGATCTACTATCATTTCATCAAGGACCACGTGGAACAAGTCTGGTTGAATTATACTTTGTGGAGTCTTGAATACCAATTGGCGGATCTGCTCACCAAAGCCTTGCCTCCCGCTAGGTTCTTGAGTTGGTCCACGAATTGGTATGAGGTGTTGACTCAAGAGGAATTGGATGACCTCTTAAAGCAGTCTTAAAAACCATCAAACACCAAAACATCTTACGTAAATATCTTTTCAAAACAAAATACAAAAATATAAAATCGATAAAACAACAAAAATATTCTCTAATCTATCTTTCTTTCAACATAGCAGTACATTTCTTCCGTCAACACTTTAATCTTTCAAAATTCAATATTTTTCGATCAAGTGTTGAGGGGAGAAAATAATCTCTTAAGCATGTTTCAAAACATCGTGTGCTTGCATGTTATCATATCTCGGTTGATTACTCATACAAATGGTGGTACATTTTAAGGTTCAAAGACACTCCTCGGACTTAAATTAATAACCTTTCATTATTTTCTCAAGTCGGGAGGTGTCGTCATGTTTCTTTCCTAAAATCTTCGTTTGGTAACCAAAATAGAAGTTAAATGGTTTTGTTTGAAAAAGGAAAAGGTGGAGGGACCAAAAGCGTCAAGGTTAAACTCCCTTATAATAAAACACCCTCCACTTTCTTTCACTTCTCTTTCATTGCAAAAATACCTAAAACCATCCTCGCTTAAAATTCACTCAAGAAAACCGTGTTTTGATCTTCATCTTGTAAGTGTTTTCGTGATCACAACATGTTTTATGATAAGGTTTTGAATCTCATGAAAATCCTACGGCTAAAACATTTTCTAAAGCGTGATTAGGTGTTCTACGCTTATGCGTATGAACACAATCAATAATAATGTGTGTTTGTGGTGAAATGGTTTGTGTCAAAGCGTTCATAATACATCAATGATACCATTTAACCATCAAAACCACCCGGAAACACAATTGATGATTTTTGAAAATTAGGGTTTATGAGTCGAATTGGGTATTTTCGAATGTGAAGTGTTTTGGTCAAAAGATTGTTGTGTTATGCTTATGTGATGTTGAATTGATGATATCCATGACTTATAACCACCCGAAACCTTATTTGATTGAATTAGGAATTAGGGTTTAATGTTCTAAATATTGGGTATTTTTGATTCACTTTGCAAACTAAGTGTTAAGACTTGGTCAATATGCTCTCACAACATCTAAGATATACCGGAAAAACTTTGATGCAAATTCTATGGCTAAAATTCATACGCGTAAATTTAGGGTTTTAGACTACGGCGTGAGGATTTCTACATAGCTATTAAGCTGTCCAATTGTGTTATGATCATCATAAAATAGATGTTATGTGTTAAACATTGATGATATGATGCTTTGTTTCGGGCTTGCTACACTAATATTCGAGAATCAAGGTTTTGTTACTCTACGCGCAGGATCACCTTCGGCGTAGCTTGTTATCGTGTGAATTAGTCTTCTGGCGTAGCTTTCGCATAAGGTTCTACATATGGGACTCTGGCGTATCACAGCAGAAGGATATGCGTGGCTTGATGACCTCTACATAAGGTCAACTCTTCACGAGTAGCCTCACGGCGTAAGGTTAATATATGCCTACGCGTAAGCCCTCGCATAAGGTCTCCTTTTCTTATGCGTAACACTTCTACGCATAAGTTAGGATTTCTGCGTAAGTTTACGCTAAGCATATATCATTCTGTCTACGCATAACTTTACCAATCCTCGCATAAGCACGGATCACTCGCCGTTATGAATTGTTCGTGTACAAACTTGTAAATAAACTAATCATATAAATCACGAATCCAATAATGTCACTAATAAACTTAAATCGTTTGATATGTTGTGAACAATAAGTGATAAAATAAACTTTAAAACTTAAAGTTAACTAACTTCATGAAACATTTCACCACGTCATTGAACTATTGAACATACAAGTGACTTAGGACTCGTAACAATCATTGACCTTGTACATTCAATAACTAGACAATAAGACCTTACATTGACTAACGGTATGTCTTTCGATATGTTGGTTCTTTTGGCTAATGTTATTTGAATCCGACATGGTGAACAAATGAATGTGGATGCATCGAAGTTCTCTCCATTCTTGATATCTATCCTCATGGCTATCCAATGAAGATAGGAAAGAACAATCTCCGTGTTGACATTGACACCCTCACTTGCTACGAATCTTAGTGTTTAATTGCTATTGACATTACGAGGACTCATCCGTATCGGAACATGCTTACTCACTCTGTTGTTCACGAGATCTACATCCAGTTACGGAACACTATGGAAGGGTCGAAAGGACAAAGCTGCGTGGGTGACTACGAATCACAAACAAGTCACCATTACACTGCGAGACTTAAAATTTGTTCTCTAATTCACGATGTCGATCAACCAAACTATATGCCACACTTTGTGAAGAGCTCGCTCTCGATTCTTAATCGATACTCGGTTATGGCGAGGCTCGGGAGTAATCACCAAGCATTCTCACGTAGAGCTTAAGAGTATTCCTCAACCACGGAGAACTCTCTACATGATCATCACCAAGTACATTTACGGTCGTGGCGGTGACTATGAGCACCTAAGCTCATGGAGCGCAAATATTTTGGGCATTGGTCAACATGAAACACATCGCTATCGAGGCTACGATTTGGGATGACATGATGTCATTTCTCAACAAACTTGGCTCAAGATTCCTACATCGGATACACTAAACTGTTGATCCGAGAGCACTTGGACTTCATCACGATATTCCCAAGAGGCTCGATGACCGAAAATCACGATATGTTGGCGGAACCTATTCTATCATCGGGAATCAAGGAAGCGTCTACAAAGAAACAAGTGTCTTTGTCTTGATTTCCTTCTAACTAAAGATGTCGAAAGCTCGAAGCATTACAAAAGGTATCAGAGCGGTCGAGACAAGGCAAAGTTGGTCATCGGCGAAAAATCTTACGGAACACTGTAAGGAGAACGAGAAAAGGAAGTGTTGGAAGTGTCGCATATACGGATAGTCGGAGGAATGTTCCAAAGAAGAAACCTATTCCAAGAGAAACCTACCCCTAAGAAGAAAGTTCCTTCTCGGAAGCCACTCAGATCCTTTCACTGAACCGCAAAGGCGACTCGGGGGCGAGGACTCGATGCTACGGACACAGATGAAGAGATCGCATACTACGAAGCGCAAGGATGAAAATCCTCGGTACCAAAACCTCCAAGCCTCAAACTAATAAAGGAAAAGGAAGATTCACTGCACTTGTGCCACATCTTGATAGCTACGAAGATGAAGAAGAGCAAGCGGATCAATCATACGGGAAGAAGTTTCACAACGTCAGGACACCTTCAAAAGTAGAAGAATTTGCTAAAGATCAAATGTGTGGCCGGAGGATCAAGTGGTCTTTGCAACTCCTCACGGATCGATACGGTTAATCAACCCGGTAAGGGATACAGGTGCCACCCTCTTCGCAACAACAACGACTGTGGAGGATACTGCTCATTATATGAGTTTGAGAACCACGAAACTAAGATGGTGAGGAAGATAAAGATGATGATTATGACAAGTTGTACAGGTAGTCCACAGGTCTCGAGAGGAAACTTACGACCGCCTATGGACCCCAAGCCTCCTCATGTCTCCTCCTCTTGGACTCATCATCTCACTCATCACTACCACCATCAATGAAGTCAACGGATCATCATCCGAATCGGTGAAGAAACCACCTAAATCTTGGTTCTTAGTCTCATAAAAGATTGTGAAAGATGTCCAACAAGTCGGAAAAGAAGGACATACTACGAGGAGCTGAATTGGTTTCTTGACCAAATTAAGTACTTAAATGATGAGAAAGACAAGATGGAGAAAGAAAGAATTTGTTCGAAGTTCATGAAGAGTCATCGAAAGAGGCTGAGCAGAAATGATCGAAGGTTACACTAACAAGTACCTTGGGATATCGTTCCTAAAGTCAAAAGGCCCGGAGAAGGCGACAAGAGATCATACCCATGAGTTTCTTCTCGACCTTGTCCCGGTGTGACTAGAAATATTTTCGAGACAACTCACTCCTAACATCGTCACATTGGTTAAACATACAATGGCCAAAGAGGCGATCTCTACGAATACGGGTTAATCGCTAAACTAGTGATGCAAATGTCAAAGCGATGCGGGCGTTTACTTGAGATGAAGCAAAATTTTCGAAAATCTACTTGATTTTCAACTCGGATCATCATGCAAGAGTCGGTGAATCAACCCAAGCGACCAAGAGATGGCGATGATAAGGATAAGGACTACGCACCTAAGCGTCGAGCGATGCGGTAAATCTACTTGATGCCGCTCCTCCACCGCTGGTTCTTCTCAACAAAGTCTCCTCCGCTCGGTCTTCTCTTGATAAACCTCGGGACGATTAAGAATTACCACCACGACTCATAAAACGGTGATTACTTTGAGTATCACGGTGGTGACGATGAAGAGGTCCTTGAGCCCGACAACAACCCGCTTTCGCCCCGAACAAGTGCGAAACCGGTATCATCATCAAGGCCTTCCAAAAGAAGAAAAACGACTCGGCTGGAGTCGTATCATGGCTAGATGACGATAAAACCGAAGAGTTTGAATGGTTCTCCACACTTGTCAATCAAACTCCTACCGATGAAGGTCGAAATTGGTAGATGGTTCTACATTGAACACATAAAACACGCAGAAAAGTTCCATGTGAAGAAAATGGCGAAATCGAGTTGAGGCGAATCGAGAATGAAGCATTTCAACTTCTGAGAACTGACTCTGGCGCCCTCGGTCGAATATCATCTTGAGAACATCGCTCGAGCTATGTCTAACAACATGGATTGGCTCGATCAGGAAGCAAACATTGACTTCACACAAAGGGACAACCCTCAATACTACCCATTGGACCAAACCCCTACCGAGCCATTGGCCAAACAGACGAACCATGGATTCCTTCCGATACTTCTTTGAGACACGGATTTTCTCTTACGCAGCGTGATGGTTCGCGAAAATCGCTACATCATTGACTCTTCCATTCCCGGTGACTATTTACTCAAGCGCATAGCTATCGAGGGCGTGAAATCCTTGTTTTCTAACAGCGTGCAAGCATCGACCAAGATGCATTGTATGGGATTCATCATTGGCACGAGCGCAGAAGAATCTACAACTTTGCACGGTTGAAGTCTCAACATGCGATGTATAGTTCTAAGGACATCGTGGCCATCGAACACATTGATCTCAGTCTAAGTGGGACTACACATTCTTGAAGAATATCATAGTCAAACGACAAGATGGTGGACTATGGATTCTCCGGGTGACTTTGAGAACTTGTCCTCCGGCGACATCGAAGACATGTACCTTGCCAAAGTACGGGGTCGTATGAGACAATTCTCGAGAAGTTCAGCGTGGTTATCAAGTCGGTTCTCATCTTCATTAGGCGCATCGTGATCAAAGAGCGTGTTGAAGATATCCGGATGGTATTGAATCTTATCGACGGCGTGTCAACCTCACTCCTCCAAGCTTACTCTTCCAATCTCAACCGAGCTATCTCGATATACACTCATCGGCAAACCTTCGGCGTTGTTTACCATAGTGAACTTCAAAGCGCTTAATGGCGTGTAGTGAGCTCCATGGTCGAGGATCATACCTTGAAAGGCGGTTAGGGATGGATTAGCGTCTGAGTTGAAGGATATCGCTGAAAGTTGGGTCTCTAAGTATTTGGAATTCTCGGGAAAGGAGGATGTGAGGCATCATCACCATGATTGATGAGCGGTTGTTCGGAAGGGATCGATTAGACGATTGGAGAGCTATGTTGGTGGTCGACCGGAGAAATATCAAGGCTTTCAGCATACTGTGACTCACAGGGAACATCACTGCACTACGGTACCCACTAGAATTGCTTCCTTCATATAATTTTGGATGTGTGATTATATATGTCTATGGCTTGTGCACATAGCGATTAGTACAACCCGTAATTGTCAAGAAAGGACCACGTAGTGCGCCTCGGTGCCACAATCCTTATAAAAGGGCGAAAGCTTCTTATTTTGAGTAAAACCTATCAAACCTTTCATTTTCAGGTTTTGCTCAAAAGACAAGTACTTCCCATATGATTTTAAAACCTCAACCGTTTATATCACTAGTTGAGGGAGTATTTGAATTAAAACTTTGTTACTAAATTGTTCATAGTGGTCATCTTCCTTGACACTTCGAAATGGTCATATTTATTCTCAACGTTTCAAAATAACATTTCATATGCCATTTTGAGGGGAAAAATGTGTGATAAGAAATATGTTGTGCAATAATGCGAAATGAATCAGTGTACCTCGAGACTTAACCAGCAATTGTGATACTAAAGCTGTTTGTAACTCGAAAAGACTTGTCTGGACGGGTAATAATTTCAAGCTAGTTCGCTAGTAATGTAGCGTGTCTCATGAAGGACTTGTCCAAGTAGAAAGTACCATTAGAAACTCTTGATAGACATGAACTACGTGGTATAAAAACCTTTGAGGTTTGTCTACACCTTCAGGTAGTTATTAGAGCTAGTAAGTCACTAAAAGCGACAATGTAACTCTTTAACTATACTACGTAACCGTGTCTCATGAGGATTGTCTATCTTGATGGATCAATTCTAAAGTCGCGCTCTTTCCTCACTTTGTGCATTTAAACCATTTAAACTCTTTAGCACATGTGGAGGGGTATTTATGCAAAACTTATCTCTACGCGTGGTTCGAACATGTTTTTCATTTACAAACCCTTTGAGAGATATTTTCACATCTGATGGTTTTAATGGCAAACATAGGTTAGCCATGGAGTTATAAGGTGACTAAGGTTAGGAATAGTCCTATGATCGCTTGAGGCTAGGAGGATCTACCCAGGACACTACCATTAGTTAGTGTTAGAGTCCTTAGGAATGATTATAAAATGAGAAAATGAGAATCGGAGAAAGAAGGAGTTGAAGAATCAAAAGAAATGTAAAGTAAAGGGTGAAAAGAAATAGCCTCCAGTTATTCAACTTAGTAGGACACAGGGTTCAATTCATATACTCTTGGTTGTCCTTAGTGACACGCACACCTTCACAAAGAACAACCTCAACAAAATCAATTGGTTCCATACAGCAACAATGCTCAAGCATATGTCGATTGAAGCGGTCGAGGAAATCGATCCATTGAAGCATTGCAACAAGGATTTGTAATGATTGCTAATGCTTTTGGCGTTACACCAACAAATCCAACAATCGTATTCGTTCCTCATCTAACACAGACTCAAGTGTTGTGAACAATGGACGGGTTGAAGTTCGTAATCGTGATTATGGTCGTCGGATGGGCGGTGGTCAAGGGTTTAATCTTGTGGTAGGAATAACAACGAGCTCAAGTCTTTGGAGCAGGAAATGCTCGAGAATCGGTTAAATGGTCTTAGATGCTACAAGCTGCAATGAGAAGGGACACTGGCTAATGCATGCCCAAAGCCAAGGACTAGGGCGTGCTTATTTCAAAGAGCTTTACTTTTGGCTCTTAAGGATGAAGTGGTGGATCTCTCACAGACAAAACGAGCTTTATGGCGGATGCGGACTCGGATGATGATATGGAGGACTTGCGAGCCAATGCATTTATTATGTTGATGGCTAATATGCAAGAGTTACACATGAGTGAAAGCAGGCCCAGTGTATGACATCGATGGCTTGTCTCGTACCGAACAAACCATTATCATATACGAACTAATATCTCCATCAATATCGAATACGGCGCGCTCGGAATGTTCAAATGAGTCATCTACATCTCATCTCGGCGATTTTCAAATAAACCCGTTGTTACATTTGACGATCCGAGATGACCTTATGGTTTCCTTGATAATCAAATTGACTCGTGGTTATACTTGAGGATCTAAACAATGATCATGTTGTGACTCACGATGAACACAATGAACCTTTGCCTCATCCAGATCTTGTTCTATTACTTAAAGACCAACAATCCCAAATTCTTTGAATGTGTTGCATTAAATCGTCTTTAAAAAGTAAAAATGCACTTGTTAACCAAGGATTTTGAATGTTTACAAATGCAACTCAACTTTTCAAAACTCAAGACAACCGTGAAAAAGGTTTTGAAGCTAGCTTTGCAAAATCTCATCAAAGCGAAAAATATTTAGAGACAGATGTGTGATCTAGCCGCCTCGAAGAATGCTTTGTTGTCTCGAATTAGAACAAGCTGAAACACGAACATAAAAAGCAAATTAACGCTCACCTTGGAAAATCAAAAGCTAAGGTGAGTTGTTAGATTGTCAAAAGCAGTTCTCCGCATACAAAAAGCATTCAACGAATCGGGTAGATGACCTTCTTGAAGAAATTATCGACTTGCAAAACAAACTTAAAGAGTTTAAAGCTCTTGTTTACAAACATGGTGAATCGATGTGACTATTGAAAAGTTTACCTTAAAACCCAATCCAAAAGGATATGGAAAAATCTAGGCGATTACAAACCAAAGCTTTCACTAAAACATTCAAACCAACTCACGAAGTTTCCAAGAGAATACAAAATTGATAATCTTGTCATGAGTGTTGTTGAATATCATCGTCAAGAGGAATTATATGCGTAAGACGAGTCGATCAAAATTAAAAAACGTTGTTTACAACAAACCTTTTAATTATAAAACGCGGTCACTTTCGTCACACCAGCGGATTCTTCTAACACCAAGGGTTATCATCAAAACACTTGAGTCTTCTAATGTTAATCCCAAAACGAATTTGCACAAACTTATGGTCCTTTACCTTCCATTAGTGAAGTAAACTCACAACTGAAAATCGAAAAATTCTTGATATTTTGACATTTTCATGGTGACCTCAAATTTTACAACATGAGATAGAATATCGATCTGAAATCAAAGTTGAACATTTTCAATCGCCTCGGTAGCGAGAACAAAGAGACATTTTTCGGAAAAATCTTTTACCTAATGTTAAAAACTTGAAAAGTTGTGCAATTGCACAGGAAAAGGATTTTCATAAGGAACTTGGGTAATGAAAAACGTTTTCGAGAAAGCGAAACATCTATCTCTAATACTAAGCGTAAAAGAAACTCTTGAGAAAAGATGTTGATCGACTCTTGGAAGATGTTATCTCATCTTGATATCCATAATGTTGTGTTATTCTATTCTTTGCCATATGCATCGATCATATCTCGCCGATATTGTTGAAATCTGTTATTCTTGAGAACACCGATAATGTGCTTGGATCGAGTCTTTAAAAGTCGAAAATAAGCGATTACTCACTTGAAATTTACAATGCAAACGTCGTCTTCATTGGTGTGAAAAGATATTCACAACCATCAACTTAGTTTTCAAAAGAAAATCGCTCGATTGAGTGCAAAATCTTCGATCCTAAAATTGAGCAGCTGGATGATCAAAGCGTGTCTTTGAAAAGTCAAATCTCAAAATATGAACAAGAACTTTTAAAGTTAAGCGAAATATGGTGTCATATTTGATTTACTCAAAAGACTCGACTTGATGCATCAAACGAACTTGATCACTATCTTGCTCACACTAGCGATGTCATGAATTTTCTTTGAAATGTTCGATTCGAAAATCAAGATCGATTCACACTATCTCTAAGTTACGGAAATGTTAGGAAAGTATGAACAACTTCGCCATCTTGTGATTAAGAGATTAGCACCAATCACACTTAGTAATCGTGAACCTAGAATTCCTAACGCCAAATCACAAGTTGCTAATGTGTTTCCCCTCTGAAGCAGGAATAGTTGCGTCTTTTCCAAGCGTCCCGCTTCAGCGCCCTAGGAGCACTCAATCGAAGAATAGGAAGTTGCGACCTAAGAAAAGATCAATAAGGAATGCTAAAGTAGAAGAACACCCTGGGACTACGAATAAAAATCATGTTGCTTCCACTATAGATGTTACGTGCGGAAATGTAATAGAAATAGTGATGTAACGAATGCTAAACCGTTAAGTACTTTTGATATTGATCGATGCACCTTGTGTTATTTGTCGAAAGAGTATGAATTACGATTGTCATGACAAATGTGTTGCTAAAGCTATAATCTCGATTCGGAATCTAAGAATCGGAATACCTCTAGGCCCACTAATCATTCTAAGTCCGTGCTTGGTAAACCACCTTCTTTAGATTCTAAGGCAACTATTGCTATCACAAAGAGCTCGCTTCACCTCCTAAGAATGAAGTACCACCTAGTGCTTTCACTAAGACTAAAGCAAAAGTAGTTATAGATGGCGAAATGGATATATAAACACACTAGGATTTAAATGGATGCCTAAAATTATCAATGTGTGTATGTCTAACATACACCTTGGAACCCTCAACATTTCGGGTTCCACATCTACTTCTATTCCATCCGTGTAAATCATGTGTAATGCGGTGATACGATCATTCTCGATTGTTGATAGCGGATGTTCCGACACATGACGAAACCTTAAAGCTGTTATCAAACTTTATTGCAAAGTTCATTGGCACTGTGATCGGAACGATCGCTTGCAGACTATCATGGGCTACTGAGATTATGTCAATGGGAACATCGAAATCAAGTGAGGGTTTACTATGTGGAAGGCCTCGATCACTGTCTGTTTTCGATGGGTCAATTTTGTGATGGAGATTTGGAGGTTGCTTTGAGGAGAAAACTTGTTTCATTCGTGATCTACAAGGAAATGATCTTATGTACGGCTCGCGTAATTCTAGTCTCTACACTATCTCTATGCAAGACATGGTTGCTTCCTCTCCCATCCACTTACTTTCTAAGGCAACATCAACAAAATCCACGGCTATCGCACCGCGTCTTTCATCTAAACTTTCAAACCATTACCAACCTTGCTCGACACAAACTAGTTGAAGGACTCCCACGATTCGGTATTCAAAGATCACCTTTGCTCGGCTGTGAACAAGGGAAAAGCACTCGTGCTCATTTTCCTTCAAAGGTGGAACACTGCCTCTCGAGATGTGCTACATCTTCTTCACATGGTTGTGTGGCCCGATCTTGGCGTGCAAGCGATCAATGGCAAACGCTACATCTTAGTAATTGTTGATGACTACTCACGATGGACTTGGGTCTACTTCTTCGTAGCAAAGACCAAGCTCACAAATGATCATCACCTTTCTCACAAAAATCTGAGTTCGACTCCGCAACACCGTCGGGATAATCGAATGGACAAAGGAACGAATTTGTTAACAAAACCCTTCGTGAATTTTATGAGAAAGTGGAATTGACATCAAACATCTATTGCACGTACACCGAACAAAGCGGAGTTGTTGAAAGACGAAACCGAACGTTAGTGGGTCGCAAGAACAATGTTAATCAATGCTAAACTTCAGTTACTTATGGGCGTGTCGATTCATCGCATGCTATACTCAAAACCGGTCTATGATCACAAAACGCTAAAACAAAACACCTTTCGAGCTTGTCCACAACTATAAACCGAACCTCAAACACTTTCATGTATTTGGATCCATTTTCTATCCGAATAATGATCGTGATGATTTTGGAAAGCTCAAAGCCAAAGGCGATATTGGAGTCTTTATTGGATCTTGTGACAATTCTAAAGGTTTCGAATGCGGAATCGTCAAACTAAGGAGGTAATGGAAACGATTCATGCTCATTTCGATGAACTCACGAAATGGCTTACGAGTATAACGACTTAGAACCCGGACACAACCGTTTAAACTTCCTCAACCCCGTCATCGGTGACGAAGCCCTCATTAACTCGTCAACAAATGGAAAGGTTATTTGCTCCTACATCGTGGCGATATTGATGAACGTGCTCTGGTGTATCCATTGTTTCATTGCGACAACCCGATACTATTCCTATACGATACACTGCTACAACAACCATTGTTGAAGATGCACCTACACCATTGACTCCAACACAACGATTGAACACACGCTTCCAACAATGATGAACCGGTGATGATATTCTAAATGAAGTACCCCACCGCAGATTTTGATCCAAATCGTTCTTGAACCCGTTTGCTAATGAGATCTGCTGCACGGATGTCGCGGAATCTTCAACAAACCATTTGAATCCTCGAATCGCACAATGTATACCAACATCAACCTCTACACATAGATGGACAAAAGACCATCCTCGGCTAACATTATTGGCAACCCGAATCAACGGTCGTTACGAGACAACGTCTTCACACGAGATGGTGAACATTGCATTTATGCACTCACCGTCTGCCAATCGAGCCTAAAAACATTAAAGACGCAATGACAAAAGACAATCGGATTGAATCCATGCGGGAAGAACTCAACCAATTCAAGCGTCTTGAAGTATGGGAGCGGTTGAAAGACCAGGGTCTACGTCATTGGTCTAAAATGGATTTGGAAAAACAAATTGGATCTTTGAAGGAACGTCATCCGAAACAAGTCACGTCTAGTTGTTAAGGGTTATCGTCGGGAAGAGGAATAGACTTTGAAGAATCTTTTGCTCGGTTTCTCGTCTTGAGGTGTTCGGATATTTCTCGCGTTCACAGCTCATATGAATATGACGGTCATCGGATGGATGTCAAAATGGCGTTTCTTAATGGACAACTTAAAGAAACGGTCTATGTCGACCAACCGATGGATTCGTTGATCCCGAGTTCCCGAACCATGTCTACAAACCGAACAAAGCTTTTATGGTCTCAAACAAGTCCCTCGGGCATGGTACGATAAGCTATCATCTTTCCTCATTGCCAATAATTTCACCAAAGGCTCGGTTGACCCAACTCTTTTATACAATATCACGGGCACATATCTTAATTGTTCAAATTTACATGGATGACATCATTTTGGGTCTACACATAAAAAGTTTTCAATCGCTTTTGCAAAACTAATGAATAAAATTTTGAAATGTCCATGATGGGTGAACTTACATTCTTTCTAGGATTGCAAGTTCATCAATCACCCCGTAGTATTTTCTTGAGTCGATCCAAATATGCCCTTGAGCTGTTAAACAAATTTGGAATGACAACTGTGACACTTATGCCACACCAATGGCTCATACCAAGAAGCTAGATCTTTGATTTACATGAGAAATTAGTTGACCCTACCAAACACCAGTATTATTGGGTCTCATGTATCTAACGACTAGCGACCGATATTGTCTTTGCCGTTTATCTATGCTCCGTTATCGTCATCGCGACCAAGCTGAAACCCACCTCTCTCGAGGCTAAAGAATCCTCCGATACATCAAGGGAACCATTAACTTGGGATCGGTATCAGAAGGATTCGGTTTTGAACTAATCGCTTTTTGAATGACCACGCAGGATGCTAGACTCGAGGAAAAGTACTTGAGAGCTCTACAATTTCTTGATAAAGCGGTGTCTTGGCAATCAAAGAAGGATTGTACATCGTGTCATCAGCCGAGCGAATATGTAGCCATGTCCGCGTGTTGTGCTCAAGTCATCCGGATGAGAACACAACTCAAAGACTATGGTTACGTGTTTGATGTAATCGATGTATTGTGACAATCGGTGCCATTGCCATCTCGTGCAACTCTGTTCAAAGACTCAAATCAAAGCACATCGATCTACGCTATCATTTCATCAAGGACCACGTGGAACAAGGTACCGTTGAATTATACTTTGTGAGTCTTGAATACCAATTGGCGGATCGCCACCAAAGCCTTGCCTCCCGCTAGGTTTACCGAGTTGGTCCACGAATTGGTATGAGGTGTTGACTCAAGAGGAATTGGATGACCTCTTAAAACAGTCTTAAAACCCGCCAAACACCAAAACATCTTACGTAAATATCTTTTCAAAACAAAATACAAAAATATAAAATCCGATAAAACAACAAAAATATTCTCCTAATCTATCTTTCTTTCAACATGGCAAGTACATTTCTTCCGTCAACACTTTAATCTTTCAAAATTCAATATTTTTCCGATCAAGTGTTGAGGGAGAAAATAATCTCTTAAGCTGTTTCAAAACATCATGTACTTGCATGTTATCATATCTCGGTTGATTACATACAAATGGTGGTACATTTTACGGTTCAAAGACACTCTCGGACTTAAATTAATAACCTTTCATTATTTTCTCAAGTCGAGGAGGAGTGTCGTCATGTTTCTTTCCTAAAATCTTCGTTTGGTAACCAAAATAGAAGTTAAATGGTTTTGTTTGAAAAGGAAAAGGTGGAGGGACCAAAGCATCAAAAGGTTAAACTCCCTTATAATAAAACACCTCCCACCTACTTTCACTTCTCTTTCATTGCAAAAATACCTAAAACCATCCTACGCTTAAAATTCACTCAAGAAAACCGTGTTTTGATCTTCATCTTGTAAGTGTTTCGTGATCACAACATGTTTTTATGATAAGGTTTTGAATCTCATGAAAATCCTACGGCTAAAACATTTTCTAAAGCGTGATTAGGTGTTCTACGCTTATGCGTATGAACACACAATCAATATGTGTGTTGTGGTGAAATGGTTTGTGTCAAAGCGTTCATAATACATCAATGATACCATTTTAACCATCAAACCCACCCGTAAACACGAATTGATGATTTTTGAAAATTAGGGTTTATGAGTCGAATTGGGTATTTTCGAATGTGAAGTGTTTTGGTCAAAAAGATTGTTGTGTTATGCTTATGTGATGTTGAATTGATGATATCCATGACTTATAACCACCCAGAAACCTTATTTGATTCAGAATTAGGAATTAGGGTTTAATGTTCTAAATATTGGGTATTTTTGATTCACTGCAAACTAAGTGTTAAGACTTGGTCAATATGCTCTCACAACATCTAAGATATACCAGAAAAACTTTGATGCAAATTCTATGGCTAAAATTCATACGCGTAAATTTAGGGTTTTAGACTACGCGTAAGGATTTCTCATAATCATTGCGTCCAATTGTGTTATGATCATCATAAAATGAATGTTATGTGTTAAACATTGATGATATGATGCTTTGTTTCGGGCTTGCTACTTAATATTCGAGAATCAAGGTTTTTGTTACTCTACGCATAAGGATCACCCACGCGTAGCTTGTTATCGTGAAGATTAGTCTTACGCCGTAGCTTCTACGCATAAGGTTCTACATATGGGACTCTGGCGTATCTCGTGAAGGATATGCGTGGCAAGATGACCTCTAGCGATAAGGTCAACTCTTACGAGTAGCCTTACGCGTAAGGTTAATATATGCCTACGCATAAGCCCCACGCATAAGGTCTCCTTTTCTTGCGCGTAACACTTCACGCATAAGTTAGGATTCTACGCGTAAGTTTACGCCTAAGCATATATCATTCCCTCTCACGCATAACTTTACCAATCCTACGCATAAGCACGGATCACTCCTTCGTTATGAATTGTTACGTGTACAAACTTGTAAATAAACTAATCATATCGTCACGAATCCAATAATGTCACTAATAAACTTAAATCGTTTGATATGTTGTGAACAATAAGTGATAAAATAAACTTTAAAACTTAAAGTTAACTAACTCATGAAACATTTCACCACGTCATTGAACTATTGAACATACAAGTGACTTAGGACTCGTAACAATCATTGACATTTGTACATTCAATAACTAGACAATAAGACCTTACATTGACTAACGGTATGTCTTCGATATGTTGGTTCTTTTGGCTAATGTTATTTGAGATCACGACATGGTGAACAAATGAATGTGGATGCATCGAAGTTCTCTCCATTCTTGATATCTATCCTCATGGCTATCCAATGAAGATAGGAAGAACAATCTCCGTGTTGACATTGACACCCTCACTTGCTCGAATCTTAGTGTTTAATTGCTATTGACATTTCGAGGACTCATCCGTATCGGAACATGCTTACTCACTCTACAACTGTTCACGAGATCTACATCCAACAGTTACGGAACACTATGGAAAGGGTCAGGACAAGCGCCGCGACGGTGACTCGAATCACAAACAAGTCACCATTACACTGCAGACTTAAAATTCGTTCTCTAATTCACGATGTCGATCCAACCAAACTATATGCCACTTTGTTGAAGAGCTCACTCTCCAATTCTTAATCGATATCGGTTATGGCGAGGCTCTGAGGAGTAATCACCAAGCATTCTCACGTAGAGCTTAAGAGTATTCCTCAACCACGGAGAACTCTCTACATGATCATCACCAAGTACATTTACGGTCGTGGCGGTGACTATGAGCACCTAAGCTCATGGGCGCAAATATTTTGGGCATTGGTCAACATGAAACACATCGCTATCGAAGCTCGATTTGGGATGACATGATGTCATTTCTCAACAAACTTGGCTCAAAGATTCCTACATCGGATACACTAAGCTGTTGATCGAGAGCACTTGGACTTCATCCCGATATTCCCAAGAGGCTCAATGACCCGAAAATCACGATATGTTGGCGGAACCTATTCTATCTGTCCGAATCAAGGAAAGCGTCTACAAAGAAACAAGGTCTTTGTCTTTTGATTTCCTTCTAACTAAAGATGTCGAAAGCTCAAAGCATACAAAGGTATCAGGCGGTCGGACAAGGCAAAGTTGGTCATCTCGGCGAAAATCTTACGGAACACTGTAAGGAGAACCGTAAAGGAAGTGTTGGAAGTGTCACATATACAGATAGTCGGAGGAATGTTCCAAAGAAAAACCTATTCAAAGAGGAAACCTACCCCAAGAAGAAAGTTCCTTCTCGTGAAGCCACTCCGATCCTTTCACCGAACCATAAAGGCGGCTCGGGACGAGGACTCGATGCACCGACACAGATGAAGAGATCGCATACTACGAAGCGCAAGGATGAAAATCCTCGGTACCAAAACCTCCAAGCCTCAAACTAATAAAGGAAAAGGAAGATTCACGCACTTGTGCCACATCTTCGATAGCTACGAAGATGAAGAAGAGCAAGCGGATCAATCATACGAGGAAGAAGTTTCACAACGTCAGACACCTTCAAAAGGTCAAGAATTTGCTAAAGATCAAATGTGTGGCCGGAGGATCAAGTGGTCTTGCCCACTCCTCACCGGATCCCGATACGGTTAATCAACCCGGTAAGGGATGCGTGTGCCACTCTTCCGCAACAACAACAACTGTGGAGGATACTATCATATATGAGTTTGAGAACCACGAAACTAAGATGATGAGGAAGATAAAGATGATGATTATGACAAGTTGCTACAGGTAGTCCCCACGGTCTCGAAGGAAACTTCGAACCGCCTATGGACCCCAAGCCTCCTCATGTCTCCTCCTCTTCGACTCATCATCTCACTCATCACTACCACCATCAGCGAAGTCAACGGATCATCATCCAAATCGGTGAAGAAACCACCTAAATCTTGGTTCTTAGTCTCATAAAAGATTGTGAAAGATGTCCAACAAGTCGAAAGAAGGACATACTTTACGTAAAGCCGAATTGGTTTCTTGACCAAATTAAGTACTTAAATGATGAGAAAGACAAGATGGAGAAAGAAAGGAATTTGTTGAGAAGTTCATGAAGAGTCATCGAAAAGAGGGCGAGCGAAATGATCAAGGTTACACTAACAAGTACCTTCGAGGATATCGTTCCTAAAGTCCAAAAGGAACCGGAGAAGGCGACAAGAGATCATACCCACAAGTTTCTTTCAAACCACATCGCCCCGGTGTGACTAGAGAAATATTTTCGAGACAACTCACTCCTAACATCGTCACATTGGTTAAACATACAATGGCCAAAGAGGCGATCTCTCCGAATACAGGTTAATCGCTAAACTAGTGATGCAAATGTCAAAGCGATGCGGGCGTTTACTTGGATGAAGCAAAATTTTCGAAAATCTACTTGATTTTCAACTCGAGATCATCATGCAAGGAGTCACCGATCAACCCAAGCGACCAAGAGATGGCGATGATAAGGATAAGGACTACGCACCTAAGCGTCGAAGCGATGCGGTAAATCTACTTGATGCCACCTCCACCACGGATTTCTTCTCAACAAAGTCTCCTCCACCTCGGTCTTCTTTGATAAACCTCGGGACGATTCGAATTACCACCCCGACTCATAAAGCGGTGATTACTTTGAGTATCACGGTGGTGGCGATGAAGAGGTCCTTGAGCCCGACAACAACCCACCTCACCCAAACAAGTGCAGAAACCATTATCATCATCAAGGCCTTCCAAAGAAGAAAAACGACTCGGCTCGAGTATTATCATGGCTAGATGACGATAAAACCGAAGAGTTTGAATGGTTCTCCACACTTGTCAATCAAACTCCTACCCCGATGAAGGTCAAGAATTGGTAGATGGTTCTACATTGGAGCACATAAAACTTCGCAAGAAAAGTTCCATGTGAAGAAAATGACGAAATCGAGTTGAAGCGAATCAAGAATGAAGCATTTCAACTTCTGACAAGACTCTCGAAAAGCGCCCTCGAGGTCGAATATCATCTTGAGAACATCGCTCGAGCTATGTCTAACAACATGGATTGGCTCAATCCGGAAGCAAACATTGACTTCACACAAAGGGACAACCTCCATACTACCATTGGACCAAACCCCTACCGACCATTGGCCAAACAGACGAACCATGGATTCCTTCCGATACTTCTTTATGAGACTGGATTTTCTCTACACGGCGTGATGGTTCGCGAAAATCGCTACATCATTGACTCTTCCATTCCCGGTGACTATTTACTCAAACCGCATAGCTATCGAGGCGTGCAAATCACTTGTTTTCTAACAGCGTGCAAGCATACGACCAAGATGCATTGTATGGGATTCATCATTGGCACGAGCAGCAAGAATCTACAATGAAGTCGCACGGTTCAAGTCTCAACATGCGGTGTATAGTTCTAAGGACATCGTGGCCATCAAACACATTGATCTCAAGTCTAAGTGGGACTACACATTCTTGAAGAATATCATAGTCAAACGACAAGATGAGCTGGACTATGGATTCTCCGAGGTGACTTTGAGAACTTGTCCTCAACGACATCGAAGACATGTACCTTGCCAAAGTATGGTCGTATGAGACAATTCTCGAGTGAAGTTCAACGTGGTTATCAAGTCGGTTCTCATCTTCATTAGGCGATCGTGATCAAAGAGCGTGTTGAAGATATCCGGATGGTTGTTGAATCTTATCGAGCGCGTGTCAACCTCACTCCTCCAACACTTTCTTCCCAATCTCAACCAATATCTCAATATACACTCATCAAGAAACCTTTGGCGTTGTTTACCATAGTGAACTTCAAAAAAGCGCTTAATGGCGTGTAGTGAGCTCCATGGTCGAGGATCATACCTTGTCGGTTAGGGATGGATTGGCGTCTGAGTTGAAGGATATCGCTGAAAGTTGGGTCTCTAAGCGGAATTCTCGTGAAAGGAGGATGTGAGGCATCATCACCATGATTGATGAGCGGTTGTTCGAAGGGATCGATTGAGACGATTGGAGAGCTATGTTGGTGGTCCACCCGGAGAAATATCACGGCTTTCAGCGCCTGCATGCGCACTCACTGGAACATCACCGCACTTCGGTACCCTTGAATTGCTTCCTTCATATAATTTTGGATGTGTGATTATATATCTATGGCTTGTGCACATAACGATTGTACAACCCGTAATTGTCAAGAAAGGACCACGTAGTGCGCCTCGGTGCCACAATCCTTATAAAAGAGCGAAAGCTTCTTATTTTGAGTAAAACCTATCAAACCTTTCATTTTCAAGGTTTTGCTCAAAAAGACAAGTACTTCCCATATGATTTTAAAACCTCAACCGTTTATATCACTAGTTGAGGGAGTATTTGAATTAAAACTTTGTTCACAAATTGTTCATAGTGGTCATCTTCCATGAACACTCGAAATGGTCATATTTATTCTCAAACGTTTCAAAATAACATTTTCATATGCCATTTTTGAGGGGAGAAAATTGTGTGATAAGAAATATGTTGTGCAATAATGCAAATGAATCAGGTACCTCGGACTTAACCACGAATTGTGATACTAAGCTGTTTGTAACTCGAAAAGACTTGTCTGGACGGGTAATAATTTCAAGCTAGTTCGCTAGTAATGTAGCGTGTCTATGAAGGACTTGTCCAAGTAGAAAGTACCATTAGAAACTCTTGATAGACATGAACTCGACGGGTATAAAACCTTTGAGGTTTGTCTACACCTTCAAGGTAGTTATTAGAGCTAGTCGTCACCTAAAAGCGACAATGTAACTCTTTAACTATGCTACGTAACCGTGTCTCATGAGGATTGTCTATCTTCGATGGATCAATTCTAAAGTGCGCTCTTTCCTCACTTTGTGCATTTAAACCATTTAAACTCTTTAGCACATGTGGGGGGAGTATTATGCAAAACTTATCTCTCGGTGGTTCAAACATGTTTTTTCATTTACAAACCCTTTGAGAGATATTTTCACATCTGATGGTTTTAATGGCAAACATAGGTTAGCCATGGGTTATAAGGTGACTAAGGTTAGAATAACCGTCCTATGATCCGCCAGAGCGGAGGATCTACCCAAGGACACTACCATTAGTTAGTGTTAGAAGTCCTTAGGAATGATTATAAAATGAGAAAATGAGAATCGGAGAAAGAAGGGTTGAAGAATCAAAAGAAATGTAAAGTAAAGGGTGAAAAGAAATAGCCTCCAGTTATTCAACTTAGGGCGGACACGGGTTCAATTCATATACTCTTGGTTGTCACTTAGTGACACGGTATTGAAGATTAAAAGTCGTCATGGACCCGATGGCGCATGCACTAAACCTTCATAGCCACTCAAGTTTTCTCAAGAAGCTTGTTTCATTCTCACGGGGAACCCACGTAAACTATTGGCTTTCTCTTAGAGATCGTGGTATTGAAGAGGAGACCCTCTCCCTAGTCTCCGCTCGGAAAACCAAACGCACTATTGAGTCTAGAGCCACGAGATTCATCAAAAGATCTCTTAGGAATACTGACATTTAATCACTTGATGATCAACAAATAAGATTATCGGTGGTTCATATCGAGTCCTTCACGGATCTTAGCAATCATCGAGAACATTTATGAAAGGTTCACATATGTGATCTCGGTGATTGAATGGAAACTCGCCAGGTCAACATCAAACGCCCGACAAAGAAGTCACTTCGGTAACTCCCGTGGATTACGCGGAGTGTGTCTCAAGCAGTCTGATCGTGAGGTGATGCTTGGTGTACCTCGCCGACTCATCTCGAATAGATGTACTTGGTACATCGCGTTATCTCACTTGTGGGACTCCGGTTCAGAGCGGCCTTTGTAAGAATTAAAGTTGTGTTTTCACACTATCTTTGTTAACACTCTCGAAATTCAAACTTGTAAGTTTAAACAGCTATTACTAACCGTTTGAAATGTTTTCTTCTTATGGAAGCTCGGGCGGGATGATCGTCTTGATTCTTCTCATGCTCACGCCAACATCATCACTAATGGAAGTTCTATTCAAAAGCAACACAACCGTCGAATGATTCTTAGTCAACCAAAGAATCTACAATGTTAAAGACTTAAAGAACTTCATCGACATTGAATTCCAACGTCAAAGAGCGTGTGAGCATGTTGAAGAATGGCGTGGAACCTTTGAGCGTGAACGGACACGAGGCATCGATGCGGAACAACAACATACTATCACTTTTACCACAAAGAACAATGATCAAAGAACAAAGTTAAAGATGACGTCGAAGCATAAGCTGTTCAAAGATAACTATCTCTACACCGGGAGATTGTTCGAATCAAGGCAATTCCTTTCACAAGAAAGAAGAATGTCGGAAGGCGTCAGACTACTATTACATCAACGCCTTCACCGTTTACATTCATATATACTTGAGGGGAGATTGTTGGAATCACTCCTAAACGAGATTTCAAGTATTTATATTTCATATGTAATAGGTAGCTTTATTATGGCCTTTATGTTTGTTTAAGGTCAAGCTTATGTAGAAGGCCCATAAGCTTAGGCCCAAACCCACATAAGAAAGGATGGGAACTAGGGTGTTGCCTAGGTTCCTCCTATAACATCTCTTGTAAACCCTCATTTGAGGTTGGTTGTTCAAGTTTTCTCTTCACATATGCCTTACGCATAACCGGTCATAATATTGTGTGTGTGTGTTTGATACTTGTTCAATCACCTTCATCTCTTCTCTATAACTTGTGTTTGTAAAACTAGTGACCTAATGACCCTACTCATCATCCGGTGATTCAAAAGGTACTTCAAGCACATCGATACACATCCTCATAGACAAGCCCATGAAACGGGTTCTATCGAACCACAGTACACGATAGAATGTCAAAATGGGCGCTCTAGCTAACAAACACAAAATCACCTTTGGATCTAGGCACTCAATCAAAGGGCAAATCATGACAGACTTCCTCGATGAGGTCGATACACCGCCTCCAACAATACCGGGCAATAAGTCAAAATCGACCAACACCCAAGGGCCGCGATGATGAAACACGGACTTTATACAGCGGCGGTCGTCATATAAACAAGGTTCAAAGCGAGTTAGTGCTTACAAGACCATCGGGCACGACTTCACATATGCTCTAAAGTTCAATTTTATGCCTCAAACAATTAGTCGAATATGAAACACTACTATCGACCTTACGCATAGCCAAAAATAGAGGTTAAAAGAATCAAGGTGTTCATGAATCATTTCGGTAGCCTCCTAAGTAAGGGTGAATACACTACAAATGAGGCAGATGAAGTTGTACTTGGCATTGGTCAACGGATCCTACCATACTTCACGTCCTTCATAGTCACCGAAATCCCATGGGAACATAACCATCGAAAGCGGGCATACGAGCAACACTGCGCTCTCATTTATGAACATTTCGAAAGGAGATCTTGGTAGAAGTCATCAACGAGAAATCCATCCTCCGGTGCGGAAGTCTCCCAGTCGAGGCAAATGACACTTAGATGACTACTATCTTCAACTGGCTATCTCAAGATATTTTGCCACCGACAAACTAGAGCACTTAGAATCGAGCACAAGGTCATCATGCACTCTATCGGGGCGTCACTCTATACTACAAAACATGCAAAGGTCCAATGGCAAGATGTGTTGGGCCACAGAGTGTTGGGTCCCTCCTCATCGCTCATGCAAACCATGAATGATATGAACAACAGTTTGAGCAAATGGCGATGAACTTTATAAATCTTATTAGAAATGAATCAAAGATTTACAAGTGATAGCTTATGGAGGACTATCCGGTTGATGATTACTCTCAAATTCAAACAATAAGAGGCGATTAGCTTTGCTTTGTTGTTCCTAAGAGGAGGATCCCAACTACAATACTTTGTTTTATTTTCTATGTTTGAATCTCTACTTAACTCGGTTACAACATTTGGTTTAAATAGAGGGGAAACATTGGATGCACATGGGTACATAGTAACTTGCCGACTTGCTATAGATAGGCACGTGCCTAGTATGCTAGCTTGAGCGTACTTTAGGTTTACCGATTTGACAACTTATAGTCCCAATGCTTGCTTTCTCGTATATCGATAAGTACTTGATACTTATCTTCCTCAAAAGTTTCCCATATACATTCAAAGGTTGAGGTTGTTTAAAGCGAATTAAGTCTTGATTCGAGAGAAACATTTGTCGGATCTCAGTGACCACTGGTGTTGGTTGTAGCTCCTTGTACATCACTCCCAGAACCGGATTAGTTTATGAAGTGTTTTCTTTAGTTGTTCTTTGGCGTCCACGAAGCTAGATAATTGGTTGAGCTTTTACAACATCCATCGGTTTCTTTTATCGGTGAGTAACACCTTATGAATATTGTCGAGTCATGTTCTCTTATAACTATCGGTAATATCTCACTTCGATAACTATCGAGTTCATATGATAGTTATGAAAAGACATTCTCTCTACTATATCGAGACTTTTATGCTTACTAACCTTGAGAGGGTGTATTAGGCTATTTTGTATTAAAATACTTATCGAGACAACTAGGCGTGTTTCGGACCCAACAATAGGCATGAACAATCATTCAAGACATCCAAAATGGAATGTGCGGCATGCACTCGGGGTCTTCTTGTTGTAGGTAGCCAAAGCAATCATGATGGGGTATTCTTGGCCAACATTAAGCCGAGGATGCGAGGTGAGCTAATGACATGTCAAGAATGCCGTGCTTACGCCAATGTTCAACAAGTCCAACCTCATCCCAATTACTACACCACAGCGGCTGACCATTCCATCAATGGGGCATTGACATATACGGACCATTCCCGGCTTCCACAGATATCCAAACACATGATTGTGGCCGTGGACTACTTCAACAAATGGGTCAAAACAAAGCGCTAGCCTCCATCACTTCAAGAAAAGTCTTAACCTTTTCTATGATCAAATCATCACTTGATTCGCATGCCACAAACACTCATCGCGACAACGGAACCCGATTAGTCGACGAACCATTCAAATCATGGTGCAAATATGAGGTATCCTCGGGACTACTACATCTCCCTACCATTCTCAAGCCAATGGTCATGCGAGAGGTAGCTAAAGAGAAATTGTGAAAGGCATCGAGAAACAAAAATAAATAAATACAAGACTTGTTGGGTGGACGAGCTCTCAAGCGTACTATGGGCGCAGAACCACGCCAATGGAAAGAATAGGCGAAACACCCTTGAGTTGGGTTTATGAAATTGAAGTCGTGATACTTGTCGAAATGCTCATCCAAAGCGAAAGAGTTGCTATGCTAAGCAGTAGGGATGGCAAAAAATGGGGTAACACGAAACCCGAACTTATTAGGGCGGGCGAGGCATGCTTATCGGGTTTGAGCGGGTTTGGGGCCTTATGAGGATTCTTATCGGGTTTGGGCGGGACAGGGCACCATCCCGCCCGCCTCAAGCTATATACATATATGTATATACATAAAATATTGTGTTAGTATTCGTACTAAATATAATTCTCTAATTTTTGTTAGTTTTATCTTTGTGATATTTCAAATTGTGATCATAAAAGCTTGTTTTGTGTCATACTATTCTATAAAGATGTGATTTATTCCAATGATTAATATGTTATTAATGCGTTCTCGATTATTCAAGCAATTTCATAAAATCATATTGTTAATAGTGTAAAATAAGAATAAGCAGGGGCGACACGAGTATGATGGAGTATCGCTCAAAAGACAACCCGATAAGACCCCAATGAAGAATGGGTCGGGTTTGGAGGAGTATCTCGCCCAACGAGGCGCCCGATAAGATCCCCAATGGGGATGATTTTGTTATCGGCTTTGGGGATGGGGATGGCCGCCCGCCCTAAACCCGCCCCCACTGCCATTCCTAGTAAACAGGAAAGATTCTCTGGCTAGACCTAGCATTAGCCGAGAAAAAGCGCGACATGGCCGCCATCCGCCTAGCACACTCAAAAACAAAATGACGGAGTGTGAAAACTATAAGGAAGGTTGAATACTTTTAGCAATTTTAAAAATATTATTTCACAATAATTAGATCAAGTTACGTGAAAACCCTTTTGTTATTCAAGTATTTATAATGCGAGAATATAAATAATAAATATAAATGCAATATGAAGGTAAAGAGATATAACCATGACACAGTATTTATATTGTTTTGGCTACAATTACACATTCCTTACCCTACTCCACTCTTTGACTACCTAACTCGTGAGATCGTTAACACTATGTTCACATGCTCCTTATCGCGGAGAAGCCTCACAACACCGCTTACAATTTATCGATACTAAGCTAAATACCTTGTTCTAGTTTAAGGTAGAACCTTCCTAACATCGCTTACACTTTATTCGGTACAATGCCAAATACCGAGTTCTAACAACGGTAGAACCAATCCAAACACTATCTGGATTTTATAATGATGATGTTTATATTTACAATTAGTGAATAATGTATAATGTAGTAATATTGTTGAAGACTAATAACGAGCAAACTTGTGGCTTGATCGTTTTGTATGAAAAACCCGCTAATATCTTCTTCTAAAAGATGATCACCAAAATGAATTATAGAGGTGAGATTGATGCGAGATAAAAGGTTAGAGAATGCCATGAGAATGTTAGAGAATGATGCGCTATTTAAAGACAAAGATCCTCTCGATAATCCGGATCCAGTAGATCATTTCAAAAATTATCCCGCCGAAGATAGGTGAAGGATATGAAATTTAACCAAAAATTAAGATTTTGTCAATTTAATCCAATTTTAATCAAATCAATTTTACCTAAAGATAAAATCAAAATAACTTAACGAATAAACCGAACACGAATAACAGTAAACACCCCACCTAGAGGTGCACAAAACCGGTTTCTGGGTTTTGCTTTTGAAACGGTTTTAAAACCGGTTTGCCAAAATCGCCGGTTTTTCGGTTTTCGAATCGGTTTTTTCGGTTTTGAATGTTCGAATCGATTTTTTGGTTTCAAATATTCGAATCGGTTTTTATCGGTTTTTACCGGTTCGGTTTTCGATTTTAAATGTTGGATCCGCTTTTTATCGGTATTTTACGGTTCGGTTTTTTTTGAAATTTAAAACATTTAATACATTTGAATACAATCATAACTTTTATTTAAACAATACAATCATACAACTAAAACTATAAAATACTAATACATTTGAATACAATCATAACTTTTATTTAAACAATACAATTATAGAACAAAAATAAATAAATACTAATACATTTCGAGCTTCGCATGGCCATCACCCAAAACATATTAGTATACTCAAGTATATCGAGCTTGACATTGCCATCACCCGTGTATACTCAAGAAATTAAATCATCCAAAATTCTTCTACATCTAACTCTTCAACATCAAATGGTTCAAATTCACCTTCATCTAATTCGGTGGGGAGGTGATATCCCATGTCATCTTCTTCTTGTGCTATAGTTTCTTCAACTTCTTCAATCAAACCTTCCAACGATGTTTGATGTTGTACCTATCTACTTCGTCCATATAATCTTTCAAACATACACATACTTCCACGGATTCGGGCTAAGTTTTGTCCTTTTATCGATATAATTCGACCACTATGAGAAAAGGCCGATTCGGAAGCTACCGTCGAAGCTTGGACCGCTAATAAGTCACGAGCCATAGCGGTTAAAATTGGAAATTGGTTTCTCTTTCTTTCCACCAAGCCAAAATGTCAAAGTTTGCAAACTCATCGGGACTTAAAGTTGTTAAAAGTTTGTAGCCATATATTGTCCCACTCGCTTGTCGGGTCGATGATCGTTGACGCTTTGTAGCGTCTTCACGTAAAGTATTATAAATGTTTATGTTAATGTCCCTTGTCATTCGAGACGAACCGCCCGCATTGGGTCGACAATTGGGTTTGGTTGTTGACCATATTTTGTTGCATAAATTTCAAACAATTTTTAAAATAATCATTAAATTTAAAACTTGAGATTCTATATAGTTGGGATCTTCACCGTCCAACCCAAAAGATAATTCTAAATTTTCCATTATTCTTCTTATTAAAATTTCTACGCCCAACATTTAAACATGGATTAAGTGCGGTGGAACAAGTATAAACCAAAGGTAAACTAGCAAAATATTTTATAAATCTCTTTTTATAACTTTAACCATTTTTCTAAACATTTGAGTAGGTGAGTCTTTTAATTGTCTAATTTTTCCGTCATAGCATAAACTTGATTTAAAACTAATAGGCTAGTTGGGTAATAAACACCCGATACTATAGTTGTTGCCTCTTTAAAAACTTGTAAAAAAATAGTTAAAGCATGTAGTCGTTGCCAATCTTGGTCATCTATCGAAGTAGAACGGTTTTTTTCAACAAGTAATTCATTAAAAGCATCTAAAGTAGTACGTTGTCGTAATATATTTTCAAACATAATGCAAGTAGAATTCCACCTAGTAGGTGTATCAAATTTCGGTCCTAGCCATGGTTCACCACATTGTTTACGAAAACGTTTATAGTTCATTTGTCGTTCATTACTCGAGCGATATATATTTGTTAACATACCCCTAAATGTCAAACGTAATCTCACATATTTTTAATGCCGCTTGAACGGATAAATTTATAACATGAGCAACACAACGGAATGAAAAAAGCACCATCTAAAATGGGTTTTATACGTAATTTTAACAATTCCATAGCTCTAGTATTATTAGATGCATTATCTAGTGAAATCGTAAAAACTTTATCATCTAAATTATATTCAATTAAAGTGTCATGTAAAATTTTCTTAAATTAGATCCCGTATGGATAACCAAATAGTTTAAAAGCAATTGTCCGTTTCATTAATAACCAAGATTCGGGATTAAACCAATGAGCCGTAACGGCGAGATAAGAATTTGCGAACCATGTGGTGCGGTCCAAACATCCGTAGTTATAGAAACACCATATTTATAATCACGAAAACCATTAATAATATCATTTTAATAGTTTCCCATAATTTAAAAGCATCACTTCTAAGTTTAGTACGACTTACTTGTTTATACCGCGAGTGTAGCCTCTTTTTGATGATGGCCGTAAGCTTGGCGTTGTCGAAGAGGTTGAATGGATAAGTATATTGAATGACCCACCCCGCAAAATCTCTTTGAAGCGCATCATTATCATATACACAAATTTGACCATCCTCACCAATAGTACCGTCGGCATTTTGAGGTACCGCGGAAAAACATTTGGCTATATGACCCTTTAGTGTAGTGTTAGCCCTAAGCATAAAAGCTCAAACATTTTTGCAACACGCCTTTTCCGTCCCATCCTTCATAACACACAACCATATGATTAAAACCTCGGGATTTCGTGAAGTTGGTTTAACATGAAGAACATCATCTTGTGTGTAATGTTTTCGTGACCGGGAAGACCCAACGGAGGGAGGATTAGTGGAAGCTTGTTGTGATTGTGTGTTTTCCATTATAAAGAAACTAGTCTCATGACCCGGCTGATGGCCGGGCTAGTGTCATGTAAATTGGTTAATATTATTATTTAAATTTAATTTTGTTTCTAATGAATTTGTTAATAAAATTTAATTTGTTTTGTTGAATATTTATTAAGATTATTATTATTTTTTTGTGAAAATACTAACATATGAAGTTCGTTTATAATTTTTATTGCATTTTATGATTTGAAAAAATGTCATATATAATTCAAACATATCGCCATGCGTGTCCAGAAAACATTAAATAAAAATATACCATGCTTAAAAAACATTAAGTTTTAAATATTGGAGTAAACAAAAGATGAAAGAAAAGAAACCATTGTTTATAAACTAATTTGTTTTAATACATTTTGTTTAAGTAATATATACTTACACTTTCCGAAAAGAAGTAAATTGAACAATGGTAAAAGAGGTTTGATATTTAAAATTATTGATAACCATGGCTTGCAAAAATGCAAAATAGCCAACCGACACAACATGAAACAAAGATCTACTTAAAAAGTCTGAAAAACAAACATATCAAGAGTGAATATGTTTGTTAGTTGACAACTAACAAATGATAGGAGAACATTTAATGTTCATCGGCGCTAACATTGTGGTCAACAACATAATCATCGATTATGTTATGTAAACTTCACGAAGTTGTTTGATTATTTCATCGCCTTCTTTACATTATCCATCATGTTATTCCAAGTGTCGTTTTGCTTTGACTTAATCTTATGCCAAGCACCGTTTAAATATAACCATGCTTGATCCATTTCAATGAATCCAATAAATGTGGTTATCGAAACAAAGTTTCATTACATAATGAAAATAAAAATTATGATAGACCGTGTTATATATGTTTAAATATACAATACCTTTAGGTTTTTAAACATCTTCCTTATTTTTTATTTATTGTGACGTGGTTATGATCGGATGTAGGATTTGTCATATTGTTGGTTCAACAACACGACTCGCTTATCATGTTCCTGTGTGATTCTCTTTTGAAGAACTGGATTCAATGGATTTGTATTGGTTTGTAGAACTGATTCTTGTGTGATTCTCTTTTTGAAGAACTGGTTCCATGTGTGGTCACATGTTTAACCTATTTACATCAAAATGGGTCGCTACATGTTATTTTGTATCTCTAGATGAGTGGAAATGGCTTCTATAGAACACGGACCAAGTGCTCAAAGGAGAATATTTATCACACTCTTGTGTAATAAATCGAGGGCTATCAAGAAAATTGTTGTAGCCAATGGCTATTCAATCATGGGAAGTTCATTATTTACATAGAAGGAACTTATACGAGGTGTGAGCCTCTTACCAAACTCGATGCTAGAGGTTTTAATGAGATATAAAGTGGTGCAAATAGATATTATTATGATTATTATATAAATAGAAGGATAAACTTAGCTTCAAAGATTTCATTTTCATTGTCGACTTTTGCTCAAGTGCTTTATTCGGATGTACTTCGAAATGAATCGATGTATCGATGTACTTCCGAAATGAATCTATTACATATTAATATTTTCATTACATTTCAATGAATTTAGATGTGTTACTCGAAAATCTAATATGTGTAACAACCGTCCATCCTCCTTTTGCCGCATCTTTTTCCCTGTCTTTTTTTTTCCTTACCAAGAAAGCGTTGATTTCCACACATCATGTGATGAACCTGCAAATTAGAACCAAGGAGGTTAGTAAACAAAACTGAGTTGTTATATGCAGGGCCGTCTCGTGAATTTTGGAGGCCCTGTGCCGTATTAGGTTGTAGGCCTTTGAACAATATATACCAAAAATTTTAGTTAAATTAATTTGCTTACTTGTGTCATTAGATTTTATGACTAAGTTAATAGTAATTTGTGTAATTTTTTTTATTATTTTTTTTCAAATTTGGATATACCTTGTGTCTTTTTCAAATAGAATCCATTAAACTTTTGTAAAACTTTTGAAAAGTATCTAAAAAGTCTCAAAGGTTAACTATAGTATTCCAGGAAATATAATTATAGCTTTAAATTGTTTTTTATAACATCAAACAACTGCAATATTATGCGTGAAGACAAAGAAAATATTGTTTTTGTAAATATTTGGGTTGTTTTTTACTTTTTAGTAAAGTGATACTAACGAAATTACTTTAAACTTAGGGCCTATAAGTCAAACTATAAAGTAGAAGGGTTAAACATGAAATTCACAAGATAAGACTTCATCTTCTCCGGTAAAAAGGCCCCATCTATGTTTACTAGGTTAAAAACAAAATTTTCAGACCAGTGGTACTACTGTGACTCAAGTTATAAGTTTCTAGCATTTTTAAGCGTAATCCTTCGTAGAAACATCACTTACTTGAATTAAAACATCCAAAAATGAGTTTATACTAACATTAAGATCTAGAAATTGGAGGCCCCCAAAAAATGAAGGCCCTGTGCCATTGCACAGCCTGCACATGCCAAGAGCCGGGCCTGGTTATATGATTCACTCAAAATGACTTGAGATGACACCTCATTAGGCCATGAGTATGCTTAGATAGCCATACCAAAATATATCACATTGAATCACTGCTATGAGTATGCTTATACACAACAAAATTTAATATGTTGTTTATTAGATAAAAAAATGCACGTATACAAACGATTTCATACCATTCAAACCACATGTTTATCTCGAATGGATATTACTAAACAGATTGTAGGGTAGTGTCTAATAACTGAGCTATGCCAAAGTCATTATACACACTGGAGATCTTATTAATTAAATGCCAAAGACTAAGAACCCTCGGTACATATCTTACCGACAGCACCTTTTGCAAAACACCGCAACACTTCACTGTTACAAACTTATACATTGTTTGAAAAAGGATTTTAGGTGGTGTTTAGAATTTTATACTAATTTAACTTTTATGCTTTTCTCCTTATTTATAAGTCTATATATCCAAAGTGTAGTCAGTATTCTGGCATTATGCCATTTTTACTCGCTTTTTACCTATTTGAATTTATATGGGTCTAACAATAACAACAAAGACATGCCCAATCCCGCCAGACCATGGTGACTTTATATGAGTCTAAATGTAATAAAATGCTATGTTCAAACTTAAATATGTTTTGTGCGAGTTGTTTGATTTAAAGCTGAGAAAACGTGCGTAAAGGTCATCTAAAAAGGAAATGATCCAACGACTTCAATTCCGGCCTACAAAACAAAAACCAAAGATCGAATTCGAAACCCAAAGTGATACAGAATTCTTGAAACTAAAATCCAATCTTTTATGCACAAAATTTCTTTTCTCAATGAAAGAAGCTCAACCAACCGAAACCTAGATTGACAAATAAGCTTGAAGGTTCTTTCGGTACCATTTTCATTCTCGATTATGGATTTAGTTAGTTTTCCTTTCATCGTATCCCATGAGAACTCTAAGGTAAACTTGGTGTCCTCTTCCTTCTTCATGGGCGCACTTTTGAAACAATATAAAACGACTATAAGAAACATCACTCAACAATGTTGATTAAATAAACAATGTAATTTTTTTGATACGTTTTACGTGAAATGAGAGTCCTTCAAGAGGTACATAAGCATTCGAGTTTGTTCTTTCCAGAATGGTAAAGGGCCGGTCGTGAGCACGACCGCCATATGTGTAAGAGCGACGCTACCATGAGGAGCACTCGATCGATTAGAGGTATCTCTTGGTAGTTCTTGATTATTGCAACTGTTTTGCTGTCATCGCAAATTAACACCATTAATAATCTACTCATTATTACGTGAAAACTTAATCATAAAACAAATGCTTATTACCTTCACGAAAATCATCGACCCATTGTAACCAAGATCTAGATCATAACCGTTGAACTGGTCCTAAAACAAATCGTATTACCTTCAACTAAATGCGTAGTTGCATACCGTATTGTTCAACGCCTTCAACCAATCTCTAGTCTTTGACCTTGTTGTTTGCTACGCAATTAAGCCTCCGCTTGATCCGTTGGTACCATATATCCAAATTTATGCACTGATTCACCAAAACATTGTTTACTAAAGCAATGATAGTTGTTAATGAGGTGCATATAGAATTATATAAATTGTTGCACACTAACCTCAAGAAAAGTGAGAGGCCATGGCTCTTTAGTTGTTCGTTTTTTTCCATCTACTTTGAACATAACAATTACGGATGCTTCAAAAATTCCGTTGCCATTACCCATCCAATGTTCCTGTATAATCAAAAGCGTTCATTAACCTTGTAAAACATATTAATTTTTCTCGTTAATCAAACTTAATCTAAGGAAACCAAAAATACCCATTACCTCATCTTCGTGAAGCTTTTATCGACCACTTTTACAAAGCATAACATCGATTTCCCACCATTCTTCACCTTTTGTGCATTAAACCTCCTTTTGCTACACCAAACATTTAGACAATTTAGATTAATAAAAATAAAAAATAAATAATAAATAAATTGGAATTGCGAATCGTCTAATCCTTTCAAGTTTCATGTGATAAAAATACAAAGTCATATGAATCATAAGTAGTATTTACCTTGTCCTTGCAAATGGCTTGGCATTTTAAATTCTAAACCTCTAATCTTGCCTCCGCTAATCTATTAGAGAGTCGTTGCGGTTGTTGGGACTTGTGCGGTCTTGATGATAGCTGGTGTTGGGGCGCAGATACTATTGCGAGTGTAAGCTTGGATTTGCCCGCTTGCAATACAAAAGCAATATGTGATGCCGCAATCTGCAGCCTCTGTTATATGGAAACGTGAATGTAAATTAGCTAATAAGCACAGTTGGTATGGGTTATAACTCAAATTAACCCAAGAAGTTAATCTAAAAGTTTGTTAAATTTTCATAGTATAGAAGTTATTTAAAATATCCTTGAACACGAAACAACGACATTGTATCGGCCAAGAACACCTATAAACCAAGAGTGTGACACTAATCGGTATTTGTATTTTGTAACATGTTCCCGACCCAACCTGAGCTTGTCAACATGTAACCGTGATCTTTCCCAATGCCTCAAGAAATTCAACACAACATGACCCGTGATCAATCTACATGACCCACATATTTTGCGTACCATATCATTATGCATATGTGTAATTTCAAATTTACCTTGCCCTCGAATCTCCCTTTCGTAGACCAAAGAATTTCATAAGCCTCAAAGATCATTGCTTGTTCCTTTTTCCATTCGCAATACACAAATAGTGTCAACTCATCGTAGTTGCAACATAATTGATCTCGGTCAACACAATATCTCTCCATATGATTATTTTTTTATGGGGTTTCCTTCGTCCCCAACATCTTTGGATGTAGCCAACACAATCTATTGACAGAAAGTAATTTTTAGAGAGTCAAGGCATTCCATGTTTCTTAAAAGGTAACTTATTCTTGTATGTTGTTAAGTCGCATAAAAGTGGTCGGCACTTTATTGTCTCACTGCTTCTTGCCTTCTTTATCTACTCATCACAGTGTTGCACATGATAAACAATTCCAAACACTAATTCCTACACTATTTATCTCTATGCCACTTTTCTACTTATAAGCAGGTAAAGTAGAACATCATATATATAAAGAACACATTTTTACAAAATAATTCAACTCGTTAGTATGGAAAGGACAACAGACACAAAGACAAACCTACAAAAGGAGAACCGTCGCGCAATTTCTTGAACACAGCTTGCAAAACTAACAATTATCATAAAACCATAAAATCATAGATAAATCATCAAATCTTAAATAGATTAGTCATTCAAAATTCTTTAAATCCATAATCAAAAGCATACCCTTCTCAAAGAGTGAGCAGAGGTGCATCGGTTGGTTCTTCGATAAGTAATTTTTTACAAAGTTACTGTAACTCATTTCTTTAGCATTCACCTTCCGAACACTCCTTTGATTACCTTATTCCCAAACATAATCTACCCACGATGCACCCTATTTGGATTCATCTCTTACTTCGCAACGCCCCTGTATGAACTAACTTAATGTTACAATGATGTTCATGTACGAAATCTATTCATATCTAATAGCAAAGTGGCACAATGCTATTATGAATTGCTTACATTCTAATCTGCCATCGCATTCTCAAACGATTATCTGATTATTTCACATTTTTATTTCCAAGCCAAATAAGTCCAGCTGTATCCAAAATACTCAAAATTTGGTATCACCTTTCGTAAAAATATTAACTATATGAACTCGATTCCAACACAAATTCACCAAAAAACATTTTTCGCAACCAACTAACCTGAACAGACCAAAAAGAAAAACAATAGCGATCTAAATACTAATTTCCACACACGCCAAGGGGCTGTTAGAACAGCTTATTTGTTCGCTTATCGGTAATCAAATTTTTAAAAGACTCTTCAATTAGCTTATAAGCTTGTAATCATAACACGCTTAATTGACACTTTGTTGAGCATGTTAATTTTCGTCATTGCCTACACCTATAATCAGATCAACAACAAAGTTTAAGATAACTAATTGTGTGTATATTTTTGATCTTCAAAACCTTTTTAACAATGCGAGCAAGCAATTCAAAACCGATTTTCTAACCACAAATCAAGATCATAGTCAACATCAACATATGCACCTTCGACAATCTTAGGACCCAAAAAGGCTGCTTTGGATCAATCAACCACTTTGCTTCCGAATAACCAAAATTTTAAACTGAAAGTTTGTTTCTTTCTTTTTTTATTAATATAAAACTAAGAACTTCTTTAAAAAAATTATAAGCTTGATTACTTACTTTAAACCCGGAATAGAAGCAGAAAAACAATCCAACAATATCTTAACCTGACAAAAAAAATCAAACCTTTCAGGCTTATAAAATCCAATACTGAAGCTTTTGTCATTTTAATCGTAACGCCACCAACTCATTAAAAGTTATAAAGATGGTTCTTACCTCGTTATATTAGATTGATTCTTTTACCAATAAAATACTTCTTCATGATCTCATTGGATGCAATGATTTATCAATTTGGGTCATTTGACCAATCTTTTCTTCTAATGTCATTCTTTTCATCAAGTCTTTGATCCGAACATTCATCGGTTGCTTTGGATCTTTGTATTTGAAGTACTCTACCAACCATAATCAACAAAGCTAAAAGTTTAGGTTATGATTTTGAATCAAGAATCAAAATAAATTGATTTGGGCATATTTTTAGGTTACTTTGAATCATGAATCAAAATAATATATGATTTGGTGATTTTCAAAGAATGAATCGAGACTTGTTTTAGGATCGGAGTATGTGCAGTTTAATATTGGGCAATAAAAATGGAATTGATTGTGTTGCTGAAGATCAGGGATGGGGGGTTTCGGGTTGTGAAGGCGTGTGTTCTTGGCTGAAGATCTGAGGAAGGTGTTAGGTCACTAGTTTTACAACACAAGTAATATAGAAAAGAGATAAAGGCGGATGAACAAGCTAAACACACACACACGCATAAACAATATTACGGTTAAGGGAAAGAGTGAGTGAAAGAGAATAACTTGAACAACCAACCCTCAAATGAGGGTTTACAAGAGTTTATATAGGCAAGGAGCTAGGGCAACACTCCCTCTCCTTCCTTATTCCTTATTGGGCTTGGATCAAGCTTATGGGCCTTCTACATAAGCTTGACCTTAAACAAACATAAAGGCCATAATAAAGCTACCTATTACATATGAAATATAAATACTTGAAATGTTGTTTAGGAGTGATTCCAACAATCTCCCTCAAGTATATATGAATGTAAACGGTGAAGGTGTTGATGTAATAGTAGGCGTGACGTCTTCGACATTCTTCTTTCTTGTGAGAGGAATTGTCTTGATTCGAACAATCTCCCAGTAGAGAGATAGTTATCTTTGAGCGATTATGCTCGACGTCATCTTTAACTTTGTTCTTTGATCATTGTTCTTTGTGGTGAAAGTGATAGTATGTTGTTATGCATCGATGCGCTTCAGTGCCTTGTTTGCTCCAAGTGTCTCCACGTCATTCTTCAACATGCTCACACGCCTATGACGTTGGAATTCAATACCGATGAAGTTCTTTAAATCTTTATCATTGTAGATTCTTTGGTTTGACGAAGAATCATTACGGCCAGTTGTGTTGCTTTTGAATAGAACTTCCATTAGTGTTGATGTTGGCGTGAGCATGAGAAGAATCAAGACGATCATCCCGCCCGTCGAGCTTCCATAAGAAGAAAACATTTCAAACGGTTAGTAATAAGCGGTTCCTGCACTTACAAGTTTGAACTTGAGTGTTAACGAGATAGTGTGAAAACACAACTCTAATTCTTACATAAGGCCATTCTGAACCTGAGTCCCACAAGTGAGATAACGCGATGTACCAAAGTACATCTCATAGATTCAGATGAGCCGAGGTACACCAAGCATCACCTCACTGATCAGACCGTTTGAGACACACTCCGCGTAATCCACGGGAGTTACCGAAGTGACTTTGCCGTGGTCGTTTGATGTTGACCGGCGGGAGTTTCCATTCAATCACCGAGGATCAGATGTGAACCTCTCATGAATGTTCTCGACATTGCTAAGATCCGTGAAGGACTCGATATGAACCACCGATGATCTTATTTGTTGATCTTCAAGTGATTAAATGTCAAGTGTTCCTAAGAGATCTTTTGATGAATTTCATGGCTCTAGACTCAATAGTGCGTTTGGTTTTCTGAGCGGAGACTAGGAGAGGGTCTCCTTCTTCAATACCGCCGATCTCAAGAGAAAGCCAATAGATTATGTAGGGTTCCCTGAGAATGAAACAAGTTTCGTTGAGAGAAACTTGAGTGGCTAAAAGGTTTAGTGCGACGCGCCATCGGGTCCATGACGACTTTTAATCTTCAATACCGGTGTCACTAAGTGACAACCAAGAGTATATGAATTGAACGATTATCGCCCTAAGTTGAATAACTGGAGGCTATTTCTTTTCACCCTTTACTTTTCATTTCTTTTGATTCTTCAACTCCTTCTTTCTCGATTCTCATTTTCTCCTTTTATAATCATTCCTAAGGACTCTAACACTAACTAATGGTAGTGTCCTTGGGTAGATCCTCCGACTCTGGCGGATCATAGACAGTTATTCCTAACCTTAGTCACCTTATAACTCCATGACTTACCTATGTTTGCCATTATAACCATGATGTTAAAAACTCTCTCAAAGGGTTTGTTAACTAAAAACATGTTCGAACCTTTGTGAGAGATGAAGTTTTGCATAAATACTCCCCTCCACATGTGCTTAATAGTTTTAATGGTTAAATGCACAATGAGGAAAGAGCGCACTTTTGAATTGATCCACTAAAGATAGACAATCTCCGCGAGACAGTTACGTTGAATAGTTAAAGAGATACATTGTCGACTTTTAGGTGACAACTAGCTCTAATAACTACCTTGAAGGTGTAGACAAACCTTGGAAGGTTGTCAAACCCGTCGAGTTCATGTCTATCAAAAATTTCTCGAATGGTACTTTCTACTCGACAAGTCCTTTGAGACACGCTTACATCACTAGCGAACTAGCTTGAAATTATTACCCGTCCAGACAAGTCTTTTCGAGTTACTAACAGCTTTAGTACCGTCAATTCGTTGTTTAAGTCCAAGTTCATGATTTATTTGCATTCACCACATATTTCTTATCACACAAATTTTCTCCCCTCAAAATGGCATATGAAAATGTTATTTTGAAATGTTTGAGAATAAATATGACCATTTCGAGTGTCATGGGAAGGCGACCACTATGAACAATTTGTGAACAAAGTTTTAAATCAAATACTCCCCTCAACTAGTGATATAAACGGTTGAGGTTTTGAAAATCATATGGGGAAGTACTTGTCTTTTGAGCAAAACCTTGAAAAGTGTAAGGTTTGATAGGTTTTACTCAAAAATTAAGGAGCTTCGTTCCTTTTATAAGGATTGTGGCATCGAGGCGCACTACGGTGGTCCTTTCTTGACAGACACGGGTTGTACATCGTTATGTGTGCACAAGGCATACACATATATAATCATACATCCAAAATTATATGAAGAGAACAATTCACGGGTACCGTGAAGTGCGGTGATATTCCTGTGAGTGCACAGGCGTATGCTGAAAGCCGATGATGTTTCTCCCGAGTCGACCACCAACATAGCTTTCCAATCGTGCAATCGATCCCTTCGAACAACCGCTCATCAATCATGGTGATGATGCGTCTCACATCCCTCCCGTCCCGAGAATTCCAGTTTAGGATTCCCAACTTTCGCGATATCCTTCAACTCACGCCAATCCATCCCTAACCATCTTCAAGGTATGATCCCGAATTTGTGGAGCTCACTACATGCCATTAAGCGGTTTCTTGAAGTTCACCGCGGTAAACAACGCCGAAAGGTTTCTTGATGGCGTGAGTTGTTTAATTTGGTTGATGTCTGGAAGATCAAGCTGTGGTGGAGTGAAGTTTACACGCTTCGATATGATTCAATGACCATCCGGATATCTTCGACACGTTCTTTGATCACGATCGCCTAATGAAGATGAGAACCGACTTGATAAATTCACGTTGAACTTCATCGAGAATTGTCTCATACGACCTCGTACTTTGGCAAGATACATGTCTTCGATGTCGTTGAGGACAAGTTCTCAAAGTCGACTTCGGAGAATCCATAGTCCTGCTCATCTTGTCGTTTGACTATGATATTCTTTAAGAATGTGTAGTCCCACTTAGACTTGAGATCAATGTGTTTGATGGCCACGATGTCCTTAGAACTATACACTGCATGTTGAGACTTCCGAACCGTGCACACGTAGTAGATTCTTCTGCTCGTGCCAATGATGAATCCCATACAATGCATCTTGGTCGTATGCTTGCACGTTGTCGAAAACAAGTGAGTTGCACGCCTCGATAGCTATGCGGTTTGAGTAGATGGTCACTGGGAATGGAAGAGTCAATGATGTAGTGTATTTTCTCGAACCATCGCCACCATGGAGAAGAAATTCCGTGTCTTTGTTGAAGAAATATCGGAAGGAATCCTTGGTTGGCTGCCTTGGCCAATGGTCGGTAGAGGTTTGGTCCGATCGGTGTAGTATGGAGGGTTGTCCCTTTGTGTGAAGTCAATGTTTGCTTCCGGATTGAGCCAATCCATGTTGTTAGACATAGCTCGAGCGATGTTCTCAAGATGATATTCGACCTCGAGGGCGCTTTCAGTTGTCTTTCCATAGTTGAAAAGCTTCATTTTGATTCGCTTCAATTGATTTCGTCATTTTCTTCACATGGAACTTTTCTTGCAGCAGCTTTTGCATGCTCCAATGTTGAACCGATCGCCAATTCTTGACCTTCATCGAGGATAGGGAGTTTGATTGACAAGTGTGGAGAACCATTCATACTCTTGGTTTTATCGTCATCTAGCCATGTTACGATTCCAGTCGAGTCGTCCTTCTTCTTTTGGAAGGCTTTGATGATGATTACGGTTTCGCACTTGTTTGGGTGAGAGTGGGTTGTTGTCGGGGCTCAGGACCTCTTCATCGTCACCACCCGTATACTCAAAGTGATCACCAGCTTTATGAGTCGGGGTGGTAACTCGGAATCGTCCCGAGGTTTATCGAGAGAAGATCGAGTGGAGGAGACTTATGTTGAGAAGAAGTCCGTGGTGGAGGAGGTGGCATTGAAGTAGATTTACCGGATCGCTTCGACGTTTTGGTGCAAAATCTTTATCTTTATCATCGTCATCTCTTGGCGTTTGGTTTGATCGGTGACTCCTTGCATGATGAAGCGAGTTGAAAAGCAAGTAGACCTTCAAAAATTTAGCTTCCTCACAAGTAAACGTTCCGGATCGTTTGACATTTGCATCACTAGTTTAGTGATTAACCGTATTCGAGAGAGATCGACTTCTTTGGCCATTGTATGTTTAACCAATGCGACGATGTTAGGGGTGAGTTGTGCGAAAATACTTCTCTAGTCACAGGGGACAAATGTCGAGAAGAAACTTGTGGGTTTGATCTCTTGCGACTTCTCCGGTTCCTTTTGGACTTTAGGAACGATATCCTCAAGGTACTTTTGAGTGTAACCTTCAATCATTTCATTCAGTTCCTCCTTTTGATGACTCTTCATGAACTTGAACAAATTCCTTTCTTTCTCCATCTTGTCTTTCTCATCATTTAAGTCTTGAATTTGGTCAACAAACCAATTAATTTTTCGTAAAAGCATGTCCTTCTTTCGACTAGTTGGACAATTTTCACAATCTTTTATGAGACCGAGAAATCCAAGATTTAGGTGGTTTCTTCACGGATTGGATGATGATCCGTTGACTTCGTTGATGGTGGTGGTGATGAATGAGATGAAGAGTCCGATGATGAGGAGACATGAGGAGACTTCATGTCCTTAGGAGTTTCGAGGTTTTCTCCTTTGAGTGTGTTGGGTGTCGAGAAGAAACTTTGTATAATCATCCTCGTCATCCTTAGACTTTTCTTTCTCGCCTCTGTTTCTCAAAATCATACACAATAGTGTCTTCATGAGCTTTTGTTGTTGCACAAGAGTGGTGGTACGGATCCCTTATCGGGTTGATTAACCGCATCGGGATCCGGAGAGAGGCAAGACCACTTGATCCTCGGGGCCACCCATTTGATCTTTAGCAAATTGTTCGGCCTTTTGAAGGTGTCGGACGTTGTGAAACTTTTTCCTGTATGATTTATTGATTGCTCTTCTTCTTCTTCGTAGCTCTCATCATAAGGTACAAGTGCGTGAGTCTTCCTTTTTCTTGGGACAATGGAGGACTTGGAGGTTTTGCTCACGAGGATTAACATCCTTGCGTTTGAGTATGTGATCTCTTCATCTCGTGTCAAGAGCATCGAGTCCTCGTCCCCGAGCTGTCTTTACTGGTTCGAGTGAAATGATAGGAGTGGCTTCAGAGACGGAACTTTCTTCTTAGGGGTAGGTTTCCTCTTTGGAATAGGTTTCTTCTTTGGAACATTCCTTTGACTATCTGTACTTGTTACACTTCCAAGATTTCCTTTTTCGGTTCTCCTTACAGTGTACGGAGAAGATTTTCGTCGAGATGACCAACTTTGCCTTGTCTCGACCGCTTCGAGATACCTTTAGTACGATTCGAGCTTCGACATCTTCGATTAGAAGGAAATCAGCAAGACAAACACCTTGTTTCTTTGTGGACGCTTCCTTGATTCTCGGCGAGAGAATAGGTTCCGTCAACATGTCGTGATTGTAGGGTCATTGAGCCTCTTGGGAATGTCGGGATGAAGTCCAAGTGCTCTCTGGATCAACAATTTGGTATATCGATGTAGGGAATCTTTGAGCCAAGTTTGTTGAGAAATGACATCATGTCATCCCAAATCGAGCTTCGATAGCGATGTGTTTCTTGTTGACCAATGCCTAGAATATTTGCGTTCCATGAGCTTGGGGTGCTCATGTCACCGTCATCACGACCGTAAGCGGACTTGGTGATGATCATGTAGAGAGTTCTCGTGGTCGAGGAATACTCTTAAGCTCTACGTGAGTGCTTGTTGATTACTCCCTGTAGCCTCGCCATAACCGATATCGATTAAGAATGGAGAGTGAGCTCTCAGAAAGTGAGGCATATAGTTTGGTTGGGTCGACTTGTGAATTGGGAGAATGTTCTTAAGTCTGCAGTGTAATGATGACTTTTTGTGATTCGAGTCACCGTCATGCTAGCTTGTCCTTTGACCCTTTCCATAGTGTTCCGTAACTGCTGGATGTAGATCTCGGTGGATGATTGCAGAGTGAGTAAGCATGTTCGATACGGATGAGTCCTCGTAATGTCAATAGCAATTAAACATGAAGATTCGAGCAAGTGAGGTGTCAAAGTCAACACGGAGGTTATTCTTTCCTATCTTCATTGGATAGTCATGAGGATAGATATCACAATGGAGAGAACTTGGTGCATCCACATTCATTTGTTCACCATGTCGTGATCTCGAAATAACATTAGCCAAAAGAACCAACATATCGAAAGACATAATGTTAGTCAATGAGAAGGTCTTATTGTCTAGTTATTGAATGTATAGTGATAATGATTGTTACGAGTCCTAAGTCACTTGTATGTTCAATAGTTCAATGATATCGTGAAATGTTTCATGAGTTAGTTAACTTTAAGTTTTAAAGTTTATTTTATCACTTATTGTTCACAATATATCAGACGATTTAAGTTTATTAGTGACATTTTTGGATTCGTGATGATATGATTAGTTTATTTACAAGTTTGTACAAGTAACAATTCATCATGAAGGTAAATCCAGGGATAAGCGTAGTTTTGGCAAAGTTATGCGTGAGCGTGGAATGATATATGCTTAGGCGTAAACTTACGTGTAGAATCCTATCTTACGCGTAAGAAATGTTACGCGTAGGAAAAAGAGACCTTATGCGCAGAGCTTATGCGAGGCATATATTTACCTTACGCGTAAGGCTACCGTAAGAGTTGACCTTATGCGTAGAGGTCATCGCTTACGCATATCCTTCACGTGATACGCGTAGTCCATTGTAGAACCTTATGCGTGAAGCTACGCGTAAGACAAGTCTTACGATAACAAGCTACGGCGTAAGGTGATCCTTATGCGAGATTAATAACCACCTTGATTCGAATATTACGTGTAGCAAAGCACTCAAACAAATCCATCAAATCATCAACATTAACACAAACCTTCATTATATCAACAAAAATGGCATGAATCATTCATAAACCCGATTCAGCAGAAAGTCATACGCGTAGGTCAAACCCTAAGGGTTATGACTTGCGTAAGTTTTCTAACCATGGGATTTGCATCAAACAGTTATTCGTAGTTCTAACATGTTGTAAGAGCATATAGACCAAGTTATAACATCTAACTCATGGTGAATAAAAAATACCCAAACTTATGAACGTTAAACCCTAATTTCAAGTTCGAATAAATCGGTGTTTACGGGTAGTTATAGAGCACGGATATAATCAATTCAACATTATATAAGCATAATCCAACAATCTTTAGACCAAACACATTACATTTGGAAACACCCAAATCGACACATAAACCCTAATTTTCAAAATCGTAGATTCGTGATTCGGGTGTGTTATGAGCATATAAATGATATCATAGATGTTGTTACAACATTTTGATACAATCCTTTTAACCATAAACACACAAATATGATTGTGTGTTCATATACTTACGCGTAGAACACACAAATCAATATATCACATGTTTTAACCGTTGGATTTATGAAAGATTTAAAACCATTGTTTAAAAACATGATCCAAACACGTAAACACTTATGATTGATAATCGAAAGCACGGATTTGTAAAATGATTATGGATCGTGGATGATATTAGGTGAAATATTTAATGTGATGAAAATAAATGTGGTGGGTGGAGTATTTTGTATAAAATAACTTTAAGGTTTTGACAGCTTTTAGTCCTCCACCTTTTCCTTTTTCACACAAAGCCTTTTAACTTCCATTTTGGTTGCCAAATGAAGATTTTAGGAAAGAAACTTGACGACACTCCCCTTTGACTTGAGAAAGTAATGAAAGGTTGTTAATTAAAGTCCAAGGAGTGTCTTTGAATCGAAAGTGTACCACCATTTGTAAAAATCAGCGAGATATGATAACATGCAAGTACACAAATGTTTTGAAACAATTAATAGCTTATTTTTCCCCTCAACACTTGATCGAAAAAATACCGAATTTTGAAAGATAAAAGTGTTGACGAAGAAATGTACTTGCCATGTTGAAAGAAAGGTAGATTAGGAGAATATTTTGTTGTTTTATAGGATTTTATATTTTGTATTTTGTTTTGAAAATTTATTTACAAAAGATGTTTTGGTGTTTCGACGTGTTTTAAGACTGTTTTAAGAGGTCATCCAATTCCTCTTGAGTCAAACACCTCATACCAATTCGGTGGACCAACTCATTAAACCTAGCGGGAGGCAAGGCTTTGGTGAGCAACCGCCAATTGGTATTCGGTACCACAAAGTATAATTCAACGGTACCTGCTCCACGTGGTCCTTGATGAAATGATAGCGTAGATCGATGTGCTTTGATTTCGAGTCTTGAGGCGAGTTGACGAGATTGCAATGGCACTCGATTGTCGCAAAGACATCGGATTCATCAAATATGTAACCATAGTCTTTGAGTTGTGTTCTCATCCAAATGACTTGAGCACAACACGGACATGGCTACATATTCTCGCCTTGATTGATGACGATGTACAATCTCGCTTCTTTGATTGCCAAGACACGGTTTATCACCAGAAATTGTAGAGCTCTCAAGTACTTTTCCTCGAGTCTAAGCATCCTGCGTGGTCGTGTCGAAAAGCGATTAGTTCAAAACCGAATCCTTCGGATACCGGATCCCCAAGTTAATGGTTCCCTTGATGTATCGGAGGATTCTTTTAGCCTCGTAGAGGTGGGTTTCGGTTGGTCGCGATCGATAACGGAGCATAGATAAGCAAGAAGACAATATCAGTCTCGCTAGTCGTTAGATACATGAGAGACCCAATAATACTTTGGTATTTGGTGGGGTCAACTAATTTCCATGTAAATCAAAGATCTAGCTTCTTGGTATGAGTCATTGGTGTGGCATAAGTATCACAGTTTTCATTCCAAATTTGTTTAACAATTCAAGGGCATATTTGGGTGACTCTTAAAAATACCACGGGTGATTGATGAACTTGCGGTCCTAGAAAGAACGTAAGTTCACCCATCATGGACATTTCAAAATTTTCTTCATTAGTTTTGCAAAAGCGATTGAAAACGTTTTATGTGTAGACCCAAAATGATGTCATCCGTAAATTTGAACAATTAAGATGTGTGCCCGTGATATTGTATAAAAGAGTTGGGTCAACCGAGCCTTTGGTGAAATTATTGGCAATGAGGAAGGATGATAGCTTATCGTACCATGCCCGAGGGGCTTGTTTGAGACCATAAAGAGCTTTGTTCGGTTTGTAGACATGGTTCGGGAACTCAAGATCAACGAATCCATCCGGTTGGTGACATAGACCGTTTCTTTAAGTTGCCCATTGAGAAACGCGTTTTGACATCCATCCGACAGACCGTCATGTTCATATGAGCCGCGAACGCGAGAAATATCCGAACGACCTCAAGACGAGCAACCGGAGCAAAAGATTCTTCAAAGTCTATTCCTTCTTCCCGACGATAACCCTTAGCAACTAGACGTGACTTGTTTCGGATGACGTTCCCTTCAAGATCCAATTTGTTTTCCAAATCCATTTTAGACCAATGACGAGACTCGCTTGGTCTTTCAACCGATTCCCATACTTCAAGACGTTTGAATTGGTTGAGTTCTTCTTGCATGGATTCAATCCAGTTGTCTTTTGTCATTCGTCTTTAATGTTTTTAGGTTCAGATTGGCGGACGGTGAGTGCATAAATGCGATGTTCACCATCCGAGTGAAGACGTTGTCTCGTAACGACCGGTTGATTCGGGTTGCCAATAATGTTAGCCGAGGATGGTCTTTTGTCCATCTATGGGTAGAGGTTGATGTTGGTATATATTGTGCGATTCGAGGATTCAAATGGTTTGTTGAAGATTCCGCGACATCCGTGCGGCATTCTCATTGGCAAACGGGTTGAAGAACGCATTTGGATCAAAATCGCGGTGGGGTACTTCATTCGTAATATCATCATTTGGTTCATCATTGTTGGAAGCGGTGTGTTCAACTGTTGTGTTGGAATCAATTGGTGTGGTGCATCTTCAACGAAGAGTTGTTGTAGCAGTGTATCGGTATAGGAATATTATCGGGTTGTGCAATGAAACAATGGATACACCAGAGCACGTTCATCAATATCGTCCGTAACGAGGAGCAAATAACCTTTCCATTTGTTGACGAGTTAGGCGAGGGCTTTCTTGGTGATGATGGGGTTGAGGAAGTTTAAACGGTTGTGGACCGGGTTCTAAGTCATATACTCGAAGCCATTTCCGTGAGTTCATCGAAATGAGCATGAATCGCTTCCATTACCTCCTTAGTTCGACGATTCAGATTCGAAACCTTTAGAATTGTCACAAGATCCTATAAAGACTCAATATCGACTTTGGCTTTGAGCTTTCTAAAATCATCACGATCATTATTTGGATAGCGAGGAGCCAAATACATGAAAGTGTTTGAGGTTCGGTTTATAGTTGTGGACAAGCTCAAAAGGTGTTTTGTTGTGGCGTTTTGTGATCATAGAACGGTTTTGAGTATAGCATGCGATGAATACGACACGCCCATAAGTAACTGGAAGTTTAGCATTGATTAACATTGTTCTTGCGCTTCCACTAACGTTCGGTTTCGTCTTTCAACAACTCCATTTTGTTCGTGTGTACGTGCAATAGATGTTTGATGTCGAATTCCACTTTCTCATAAAATTCACGAAGGGTTTTGTTAACAAATTCGGTTCCTTTGTCTGCTCGATGATTACGACGGTGTTGCGAGTCGAACTCATATCTTTGTGAGAAAGGTGATGATCATTTGTGGAGCTTGGTCTTTGCTACGAAGAAGTAGACCCAAGTCCATCGTGAGTAGTCATCAACAATTACTAAGATGTAGCGTTTGCCGTTGATCGTTTGCACACGATCGGGCCACACAAATCCATGTGAAGAAGATGAAGCACATGTCGAGAGTTGTGTTCCATCTTTGAAGGAAAATGAGCACGAGTGCTTTTCCCTTGTTCACAGGTGAGCAAAGGTGATCTTTTGAAGTCGGAATCGCGGGAGTCCTTCAACTAGTTTGTGTCGAGCAAGGTTGGTGATGGTTTGAAAGTTTAGATGTGAGAGACGACGGTGCCATAGCTAGGATTTTGTAGATGTTGCCTTAGAAAGCGAGATGGGAGAGAAGCAACCATGTCTTGCATAGAGATAGTGTAGAGACTAGAATTACGTGAGCCGGACATAAGGTCATTTCCTTGTAGATCACGAATGAAACAAGTTTTCTCCCGAAAGCAACCTCCAAATCTCCATCACAAAATTGACCCATCGAAAACAGATTGTGACCGAGGCCTTCCACATAGTAAACCTCGCCGATTTCGATGTTCCCATTAACATAATCTCCGTAGCCCATGATGGTCTGAAGTGATCGTCCCGAATCGGCGGTGCCAATGAACTTTGCAATAAAGTTTGATAACAGTTTAAGGTTGCTGTCATGTGTGGGAACATCCGCTATCAACAATCGAGAGAATGATCATATCACTGCATTACACATGCAGGCGACACGGATGGAATAAGTAGATGTGGAACCCGAAATGTTAGAGGTTCAAGCGATATTTTAGACATACACATTGAGAATTTTAGGCATCCACTTAAATCCTAGTGTGTTATATATCCATTTCGCCATCAGTAACTACTCTTTGCTTTAGTCTTAGTGAAAGCACTAGGTGGTACTACATTCTTAGGAGGTGAAGCGGTAGCTACTTGTGATAGCAATGGTTGCCTTAGAATCTAAAGAAGGTGGTTTACCAAGCACGTACTTAGAATGATTAGTGGGCCTAGAGGTATTCCGATTCTTAGGATTCCGTAATCTAGAGATTATGGCTTTAGCAACACATTTGTCATGACAATCGAATTCATACTCTTTCGACAAATAACACAAGGTGCATCGACCGAGTATCAAAAGTACTTAATAGTTTAGCATTCGTTACATCACTATTTCTATTACATTTGCCGACGTAACATCTATAGTGGAAGCAACATGATTTTTATTCGAGTCCTAGGGTGTTCTTCTACTTCAAAGATTCCTTATTGATCTTTTCTTAGGTCGCAACTTCCTATTCTTCGATTGAGTGCCCTAGGTCGTGAAGTGCGGACGTTTGGAAAGATGCAACTATTCTGTTTCAAGAGAGGAAACACATTAGCAACTTGTGATTTGGCGTTGGGAATTCTTGGTTCACGATTACTAAGTGCGATCGGTGCTAATCTCTTAATCACGTGGCGGGAGTAGTTCATACTTTCCTAACATTTCCGTAACTTAGAGATGGTGTGAATCGATCTTGATTTTCGTAGCGAATATTACCAAAGAAAATTCATGACTTCTCTAGTGTGAGCAAGATAGTGATCAAGTTCATTAGATGCTTCAAGTCGAGTCTTTTGAGTAAATCAAATATGACACCATATTCTGCTTAACTTTTAAAAGTTCTTGTTCATATTTTGAGATTTGACTTTTCAAAGACACGTTTTGATCATCCAGTTGCTCAATTTTATGATCGTAAGATTTTGCACTCAATTGAGCGATTTTCTTTTGGCGAGTTGATGGTTGTGAATATCTTTTTCACACCAATGAAGACGACGTTTGCATTGTTAATTTCGTGTGTAATCGTTTATTTTAACTTTTAAAGACTCGATCCGAAGCACATTATCGGTGTTCTCAACAGCTACAACAGTTTCAACAATATCGCAGAGATATGATCGATGCATATGGCAACGAATAGAATAGCACAACATTATGGATATCGGACGATAACATCTTCCAAGAGTCGATCAACATCTTTTCTCAACAGTTTCTTTTGCGTTTTGTGTTAGTAATAGATGTTTCATTTTCTCGCGTTTTCATTACCCAAGTTCCTTATGAAAATCCTTTTCCTGTGCAATTGCACAACTTTTCAAGTTTTAACATTAGGTAAAAGATTTTCCGAAAAATGTCTCTTTGTTCTCGCGCCGAGGCGATTGAAAATGTTCAACTTTGATTTTAGATCGATATTCTATCTCATGTTGTAAAATTTTGAGGTCACCATGAAAATGTCAAAATATCGAAGAATTTTTCGATTTTCAGTTGTGAGTTTACTCGCTAATGGAAGGTAAAGGACCATAAGTTTATGCAAAGACTGCTTTGGGATTAACAATAGAAGACTCGGGTGTTTTGATGATAACCACAGGTGTGTTTGAAGAATCCGTTGGTGTGACGAAAGTGACCGCGTTTTATAATTAAAGGTTTGTTGTAAACAACGGTTTTAATTTAGATCGACTCGTCTTCGCATCTAATTCCTCTTGACGATGATATTCAACAACACTCATGACAAGATTATCAATTTTGTATTTACTTTGGAAACTTGAGAGTTGGTTTGAATGTTTTAGTGAAAGCTTTGGTTTGTAATCGCCTAGATTTTTCCATATCCATTTGGATTGGGTTTTAAGGTAAACTTTTCAATAGTCATATCGATTCACCATGTTTGTAAACAACCGCTTTAAACTCTTTAAGTTTGTTTTGCAAACCGAGAATTTCTGAAGAAGGTCATCTACCCGATTCGTTGAATGCTTTTTGTATGGAGAACTGCTTTTTGACAATTTAACAACTCATTTTAGCTTGTTGATTTTCCAAGGTGAGCGTTAATTTGCTTTTTATGTTCATGTTTCAGTTGTTCTAATTCGGACAACAAAGCATTCTTCGAGGCGGCTAGATCACGATCCGTCTCTAAATATTTTTCGTTTGATGAGATTTTGCAAAGCGGCTTCAAAACCTTTTTCACGGTTTTCTTGAGTTTTGAAAAAGTTGAGTTGCATTTGTAAACATTCAAAATCCTTGGTTAACAAGTGCATTTTACTTTTTAAGGATTGATTTAATGCATAGCATTCCTCCATTTTGATTTTATGGTCTTGAATTAACCGAGCAAAATCCGGATGAGGCAACAGATCATCTTGTTCAACGTGAGTCTCAACATGATCATTCTTTAGATCCTCGAAATGCGACTACGAGTCAATTTGATTATCAAAGGAGACCATAAGGTCATCTTGATCGTCAAATGTAACTACTGTGGTTAACTTGAAAATCATCGAAGAAGATGTAGAAGACTCATTTGAACGATCGATCCGTCTTGGGATTCGATATTGGCGGAGATATTAGTTCGGATATGATGATGGTTTGTTCGGCACTGAGACAAGCCATCGATGTCATACACTGGGCTCAGATCACTCATGTGCGACTCATGCATATTAGCCATCAACATAACAAATGCATTCGCTGCAAGTCCTCCATATCATCATCTCGAGTGCGCATCCGCCATAAAGCTGTTCTTTGTCCGTAAGAGATCCACCACTTCATCCTTAAGAGCGGTAAGGCTCTTTGAAATAAGCACGCCCCTAGTCCTTGGCTTTGGGCATGCATTAGCCAGTGTCCCTTCTCATTGCGGTTGTAGCATCTAAGACCATTTAACCGATTCTCGAGCATTTCCTGCTCCACCACTTGAGCTCGTTGGTGTTCCTACCACAAGATTAAACCTCGACCACCGCCCATCGGCGACCATAATCACGATTACAACTTCAACACGTCCATTGTTCACAACACTTGAGTCCGTGTGTTAGATGAGGAACGAACACGATTGTTGGATTTGTTGGTGTAACGCCAAAAGCATTAGCAATCATCACAAATCCTTGTTGCAATGCTTCGAACGGATCTGTTTCCTCGCCGCTTCATCGACATATGCTTGAGCATTGTTGCCGTATGGAACCAATTGATTTTGTTGAGGTTGTGATTGTGAAGGTGTGTTTGATGCGCTTGGTTGAGTGATGGTTGAGAGGATAATTCGCTGAGCATATAAGGCAAGTTGTTGATTGTCCGGTTGTATTTGCTTAGCAATTTGAGCACGGAGAATCCTTTCCGATCAACTTCCTTTTCATGAGGCTTCAAGTAATCGTACAACAATCCATAAGTAGAATGATGCATATTCTTCGCCGACGGAGAAAAATGACATACTTCTCCATTCGGACCAAGACTACTCAAGAACTTAGTAATCACCGCAATTCTTGGCATAATGATGTTGTGTTTATCCAAATCATTGATGATATCGAAAATCGATGATGATAGGACTCTAGTGTCTCTCCGTGTTCAATCATGAAGTGTTCATAAGCCAAGTAAATTTTGGATTCCAAATCCTCCCGATTGAGTACAGATCCTTCCATAAGAGCGAATATGATCCCACATTTTTGTGCGATCTTTTGAGCATCAACACTACGAAGAATTGGGTTTGGTAATCCTAAGAGGATGTATTCCATTGCAAGTTCATCGCTTCATAGTGTAGAAGTTCAGAGGATTTAAATCGCAATGTAGCAATGTTGGTTTGTTCATCTCTTGGTGGAGCAAAGCAGTTGGATCTCCGGCACAATGACGGTAGGCATCTCAAATGGACCTTCCAAGATAACCTTCTTTAAGAACTTTCCATGTGGCTTCTTCGGATCACGAACCTAAAGAACCTTATCACCCATTGATCGTAGTTTCATGGAGTGAGCATTGGAGGTCTATCAAGTGATCCACTTCATGAATTGATTGTTGGTCGCTTAAAGCTTCACATCTTAGCAAACCAAGTGGGTTCCTTCATAGTGGTCCGTGATGGATGTTGATTGAAATCGGTTGTGTAGGGTTAAACTTGAAGGCTTGGTTGTGGTTGAACCATTTGTGGTTGTGGAATTGCACCAAGGTGTGGAGTATGTTCTTGATTAAATTGTTGTTGATAAATAGCTTGTTGTTGATTCCATTGTTGATGTTGTGGAGTTAATTGTTGTTGTTGTTGATGATTATAAGTGTGAGGAAATAGTTAGAGTATGGTGGTTGAGACATGATGATAAACTTGTGTGGTAAAGATGGATCTTTGTAGTCGAATGAACCTTTGTTGATGAAGTATCCTTAGGCGAGAAAGACAAGAACCAAGTAGCACTTATGCGTAAAAACACCAAAAGTTACGCGTAATAATGAGGAGTTACGCGTGGGTTTTAGCTTTCTGGCGTAAGTAGGGAAAACACTAAAGTTAAGCGTAGACAAAAGTTAGGCGAGAAACGTGGGCGTAGGATTACCTTATGCGTAGACCGTAGTTTACGCGTAAAGTGAATCTTATGCGTGGGAATTCCACGCGTAAGCTTATGCTTATGCGTAATTTTGTGGTTTTTGCTTAAATGATCTTTTACACTTCACGGTTGCAAAAGATATCCAAAGTCGACGTATTTTCGCACTTATCCAAGTAAGAAAACACGGATTAAACCGAAAATTGAAGATCAAACCAAGGAACAATCTTACGCGTAATTTTAGGGTTTTGATACGCCAGAGGATTACTCGTAACTTTGATTTCGCCCAAATGTGTTTCTAAACCGCTTTTTGTTATGGAATAGCTTCAATAGTACCAAAAGAGCACAAAAGTGTGAATTTTGATGTACCAAAACGCTAAATGTGTTACGCGTAGAACGACACCCACGAACAAAAACTAGCTTAAAACGTAAATCCACGTAAAGTTTGAAACTTTTGACAAAACAAGTATTTTAACACCTCAAAACATTGAAAGTACAAGAATCTTGGATTAAAAGTGTAAAAACGAGTTTTAAGATAACCAAATAATGCGTTATCTCTACGCGAAGATCCAAAACCAAAACTTCAAAACAAACGAGTACACCCAACTATTTGGCGATCGATACCATGTTAGGTCACTAGTTTTACAACACAAGTAATATAGCAAAGAGATAAAGGCGGATGAACAAGCTAAACACACACACACGCATAAACAATATTACGGTTAAGGGAAAGAGTGAGTGAAAGAGAATAACTTGAACAACCAACCTCAAACGTAGGTTTACAAGAGTTTATATAAAAGGAGCCAGGCAACACTCCTCTCCTTCCCTATTCCTTATGGGCTTGGATCGCTTATGGCCTTCTACATGTTTCGACTTGACTTAAACAAACATAAAGGCCATAATAAAGCTACCTATTACATATGAAATATAAATACTTGAAATGTTGTTTAGAGTGATTCCAATGTAGCGTGTGTTTTTTTCTTGTGGAGCGTGAGAATAAATAGGTGGCATTGCCGCGTAATTAATTTTGGACATCTTGGCATTTAGGCACGCCAATGGCATATGTGATTCAAAGATGCTCCTCTATTATATATGGGGAGATTAGAGATAATAGAGATTAAAGAGAGATTTGATGATTTTAAGCTCTCAATCCAATACACATATTTATACTACAAGTTCTAGCCAAAATACTCAAAAATTTAAAAAAAAAAAGACAAAAAACGGTAAGAAACATGCCCAAACGGCTACTGTGCTACAGTGGTCGTTTTACGAATCGGTTTAAAATCGGTCAAAACCGGTTTTGAATTCCAACGGTCAAATTTTGACCGGTTTTAAACCGGTTTTAACCCAGATTCAAATCAACAGCTCTTTTGACTTTATGTTGACGGTTTTAAAACCGGTTTAAACCGGTTTTAGCGGTTTTGACAAAAAACGGTTTAACTTGGTTTAAAAACCAGGTTAAACCAGCTTTTAGAACCCAGAAAACCGGTCGGCTAGAAAAACTGAAAACCGGTACAACCGGTTCGGTTTTAGAAAACCGGTTTCGGTTTAGTAAAAACCGGTTTCGGTTTAGTAAAAACCGGTTCCGGTTTTGTGGGTCGGTTTTTTTGAAAACCGGTTTAGTGTTGCACCTCTACCCCCACCGAACATGACCAGGTAAAAAAAAACTCCTAATGGGCCATCACTGGCATCACCTAAGCCCAATAAAAAAAATCCCCACTTGACAATACAAAAGCAAAAAAATCTCCCAAAAAATATCCTCTCGCACAAAACAACCCTATCTTTATCTATAGGGTCTGTCCGCTCCACCAGCTAGGGTTCGGTTCATCACCACTTATCAAACCCTAACCCTAACCCTAACCCTAAACCCCAAAATCAAAATGATGCAACAACAACCAGGCAACGGCATGGCCCCACCACAACCACAACAATACCAACAACAACAGCCACAACAACAACAGTGGATGATGCCGCAACAACAGCCGCCACACATGTGGGCCCAGCAACAACAACAACAAGTGGCCCCGCAACAAATGATACAACAGTATGGTGGTGGTGGTGGTGGGTCAGGTGATGAGATAAAGTCGTTGTGGATTGGTGATTTGCAGTATTGGATGGATGAGACTTATGTTTCTAACTGCTTTTATACTACTGGAGATGTATATATTTTTACTCTTTTATTTTATTTTATATGTTGCATTTTAATAGTATATGTTATTTGATATGTAGTTATTTTTATAAAAACTTGCAAGTTAAAACTGCTTTTATGCTTAGAATAAGCAATCCATTTAGGTTTTGACGATATACGTATTAGCTCTTTAGTTATGATATCTATCATTTATTTATTGATATTGGTTTATAGTACTACTTTTGTGCGCATACGTATGTAATTGAGGAGCGTACGAAATTATGTTTATTTGTATGCGACTCTCACTTGTTTGGGATTCGCCTAAGATATTTATCTACATGTGGTCTACATTTATTATTTATAAGTATGTGAAATTAATTTCGTAAATGGGTTAAGCTCGGACTTTAAGCTGAGCTTAGGGCTTGTTTACGCTGATAGTTAATCATGTTCATCGGAGATTTATATTGTCTTTTATTTGTTGGGCCTGTTTAATTGTGCTGTTGAAGCTATCTTGGGCACTGATGTAATTGTACTGTCTGATTTTTAGAATTACCACACAACTAAAGTGATTCAGTAAAAAAAAAACTTTTTTTTTCTTGAATCTCTTATGGACTTATTCCTGCAAAATTTGGTCAACACTGTCAATATCTAAACAAAATTTAACCTTGGTTTGTTCACTTGTTGGATTCTAGTATCTGTAAGTGGTGGGGAAAAGTTGCGTGTTTATCAGCCTGCGATTGTTTGTTAAGTTATCTGCTGTGTTACATCACATTCTGAATTATTGAAGTTCTGAAGTATATTTTCAATTGGTATTCAGGTTGCCACAGTGAAAATTATCCGTAACAAGCAAACTGGACAACCCGAGGGATATGGTTTTATTGAGTTTAGGAGTCGTGCAGGGGCAGAAAATGCTCTCCAGACCTTCAACGGGACGCCTATGCCAAATAGTGAGCAGAATTTCAGGCTCAACTGGGCTACCCTTGGTGCTGGGGAGAGACGCAATGATGATACCCCTGACTACACAATATTTGTTGGTGATCTTGCTGCGGACGTTTCTGATTACATGTTGCAAGAATTGTTCAAAAGTAATTATCCATCTTGCAAGGGAGCTAAAGTCGTCACTGATAGAACAACTGGACGCTCTAAGGGCTATGGTTTTGTTAGATTTGGAGATGAGAGCGAGCAAATGCGTGCCATGACTGAAATGAATGGAGTTGTTTGTTCATCTAGGCCAATGCGGATTGGTCCAGCGGCTAACAAGAGTGGTACAGGAGGTGGGGTTGGTGGGATGCAGAAAGGTACGTTTTTTAAATGCTGTAGCTTGTTAGTTCTTGTGAAACCGCTTGAATGGATTGTTTTTGTCTCAATGATTACTCGAGTATTGTTACATATTCTCCTATCTGCTTCCTCTGATGCTTTAGAACTTGTCTAGTTTATGTTTCTGTCTATTCTATACCTTTTCAATAAAGCTTATGGTGGTTTTGGATCTGGAAATTACGTCACGCGTTCTAGTTACTTCCATTAAAGTTACATTTATTAGCCTGGGAGCCTTTATGTCAAAAACATGCAAAACTTATAGAAGCTCATGTTGTCTTAAAAGCAGGACCCAGAGAGGCTCTCAGTTTTGGGTGCCTGGAACTGATTACGGCCGAAATGATTCCACTTATTGCAGTGGCCTTGTTTAGGTCAGTGGTTTAGTTTATGTAATGAGCTTCTTTCCTTATTACAGTTCTTTTCGCGTTCCGTGCTCTACATTCGCCTTACTTTTCAGCTCCGTTTCATTTAGCTTTTAAGCTCTTTTTTTTTTATTTATTTACCAGTCACTTGTACAGTCACTTGTACACTGCTTTTTACTTTTTTACGTAAACTGCTTTGTTTCTTTCGTAGTTGCATTCCTTTCTTTTCGTTCAGTTTTGTTCTTCCTATTAATGTCAGTTCTATCATTTTTATTCTGTATTCGTGCCACTTTGAGTCTTAAAGCATTTGTTTATCAGCTTTGAGTTTTAGGGTTTCTTATTTTAAGTTTTAGGAATTCTTAAAGCATTTATTATTATTTTAAGTTTTAGGATTTCTTATTTTAAGCTTGATAAGTGGTACTGCTATTTTACACACTGTTAGAGTTTATATGCAGTTTGACAGTTTTTATTTTCTCATTACGATGAGTCTGATCAACGATCAAAGGTTACATGATTCTTAAAGACAAGCACATTGTTTTATCTTCCATCTCTTATTATTTGCTTGCTTTCAGTTCACTATTGATTGAGTTATTGATGGTAGGAGTAGGTTGATATGCCAATGCTGACTTTGTTTAATTTCAGACATGATCTTAAATTATGTTAGTGGTGTGTTTGTGAAACCCATTTGTTTGATTATTGGTTTTAGACTTTAGTTTGATTGCTCATTGTTTCAATAGTTTAGACTTTATGGCGCTTGTATAATGAGTAATTCGCAAGTTTAATGCTCATGTTTCACCTGATTGTAATTATATTGAGATTTGAAGAATTGGTAAAGCTCATGCGTGTTGAACAATGACAAGTGTTGGTATAAGCCAGATTTTTTTTTTGAGAACCTGGCTTGTTTTCAGCTAATTTGTTACCTCTGATGCTACTTTGTCTTTGTCTGAACATTTTTGACACGTGCAGCTCCTTACCAGAGTGCTCAAGGAAGTCAGGGAGAAAGTGACCCGAACAATACAACTGTGGGTACTTGGTCTCTTATCATTAGTTCTTGTTTCTATGCTGCTTTGCTAACAGTTGACCTTCTTGATACCAGATTTTTGTTGGTGGTTTGGATCCAAGTGTATCTGATGACGTCTTAAGGCAGGTATTTGGTCAATTTGGTGAGCTTATTCATGTGAAGATACCAGTGGGTAAGCGTTGTGGGTTTGTTCAGTTTGCTAACAGGTACAACTGTTCTTTAGTGTTTTTTTTTTGGTCTTCATCTGTTTTGTAGTACTTACCATTTGTATGTTTTCATCGTTTTCAGAGCTTGTGCAGAGCAAGCCTTATCAATTCTAAATGGTACTGAATTAGGAGGCCAGAGCGTCCGCCTTTCCTGGGGACGTAGTCCTTCAAGCAAACTGGTATGACCACTTGATCTGTTTGTTTAATCTTGTATTAAAATTCTGCAAAGTGAGTCGGGCAGATTGGGCAACAAGTCAAAACAACCAATTTTTTTGTGTTCAGTGAAGCATGCAATTTGGGTCTAACTAATCCAAAACACTTTCTGTCAGAAAAAGTGTTATATTTTTTACTGTGTTAAATGCTGTTTCGAAAATTCTATTGCTTGCTTCAGCAACTAAAAGTTAGTAATAATTTAGTCATCTTGGTGTTTTTATGCATGAAAATACACTTTGAGCATTACTTCTTGTTTGACCTTTTAGGTCATATATAAACTATTTCGTTTCATTTACATGATAGAGATTATATATATAACCCAGATCAACTTATTTATAAGTAAAAGGGTATAATGCTTGTCAAGATGTATCTAACATTTGGGCTTGATTTCAGGGTCAGGCAGAACAGGGACAGCAGTATGGTGGTGCTGGTGGTGCATATTACGGTTATGCACCACAGGGATACGAGGCATATGGGTATGCCCCGCCACCTCAAGATCCAAATGCTTATTATGGAGTCTACGGTGCCGCTGGTTATGGGGGTTATCAACAACCACCACAGCAGGTATTATATAGTCCTGCTCTTTTTGTCTTATCATTTGCTTTGCTTTTCTAGATCTGAAGGTTGACATGGAGTTGTATTTGCAGTGATGTGCTGTGTGATGGTGAAATGATAATGACGTTGAAGGTGGACTGTGTTTACTTGTGAGCTGTAACAATTGGGGTCTGTAGTATACCGCATGGAGTTTGATATGCCAAGAGAACCTATTGTGGATTGTTACTTGACAATATTTTTTTTCGTGATCTTTTGTTTATTTTTCTAACTTATGGTTGAAGTTGTTAGAAAATACTTAAGGATATTTGATTGCTGTAAGCCATAATGTTTTGGAAGTGATCGATCTTTTCTAAGAAGCGTTTTTGTTAATTTCTAAATTGCTCTCTGTTTTGTTTCAAGAAGTCCTTGTGGTAAAAGTGTGGTTGCATCTAAATGCCGACCGACATTGTGTGTGTGTGTGGGGTTTTTTTTTTGTCTGTCTTTAATGAGAGGTTTGTTTTAACTTGCATCTCTTTTAATTTAATTAGTAAACTATATACTTGTACGATACCCTGTGAGATCTGTTAGTTGAGGCATAGTTTATATTGTAATCCGCTTTCAGAATACATTGGCAGGTTCATAATAACATAAGCTAACATCTATATTGTACTTTCTTCATTTTGTAATCATGTATCGGCTTATTCAAATCTGAGCTCAAGCTCTTACTCAAGTCATGGTTAAATCAAGTGTGAGTAGTGGCATAGACGCATGGTCCAAATATTCTTGAGTTCCGAGTTGATTACTCCACGGGATTAGATTTTTGTTTTAACCGACATCTGATATTTTCCGTTTGAAATGCAAAATGTCAGTCATGAGTTCACGCAAGGTTGATTGATTGTCTTCCGTTGGCATGCTTTTTAAACAAATGTTAGAGACGGGACTTGAGCCTACAACTTAGGTACAGTACCTCATGGGTACCGCTGGACTGCAATCCCACTGGTTGCATGCTTTTATTTTTCAGTGGCTAAAAATATTGTATCGTCAGGTACTAACCATAGGTTGTGTGACCGTCACATACGTATGAGTGAATGTTAAATTTATGGTGTAGAGTTTTGTAAGGGTTGCAGTTCTATGCTAGTACATGAATTGTCTTGCTTGACCGGGCTGTAATACACATACAAAAGTTTGTTACTTATATCTTCACATTTTTATGTCACTTTTTAGCTTTCCTGCAAGTTCAGTTTCTATCATTTTAAGATAAAATACCATATACACTATACTCGGATAAAATGATAAACGGGTGAAGTTCCCCAGTTCAGTTACCCGAGGAGGTGAATGTGTTATTGTGTTTCATTATAAACAACATACATGCATATGGTAACTTTTAATCGAATATCACACATCACGGCCATCGTAAGTTACACCACATTCTTTTCAAATTTGACAACAGATCTATTTTATCATATCTGTTTTCTTAGATGTCCTACCATCAATCATCTGATCATAATTAGTACTTAACCTTCTTTTTTTTTTCTTTTTTCTTTTTTTTCTTTCTATCAAACTGTGAATTTTATTGCCACCAAAAATATAAACAGCCCAAACTATGACTTACCAAGGACAATTCCCATGGCCACATAGAAAGGGAAATACAATCATACAAATAAACAGAGGGTGTATTTGAAGCACACCATTTAGAAGCATTTAGGAGCGTTAAGTGATGTGATTTTTAATGTTCGTTTGGCAAGTAGTAAGTAGCTTTATCTATTTTTGAATGCTCCTTTTCCAACGCTTCATGAAGTAGCATTTAGGAGCATTGAGCATTTAAGAACTGTTTACACATTATAATTACAACTACAACCACGTTACTAAAAATTTTATAGAAAAATACATTCATCGCTTCATCACTACAACTTAAGCGCCATCGCCCACTGCTATTTTTGCCAAACACACCTGGAAGCCTATACAACATACAAGTATTCTCTATCCAACATTAAGATCAGACCAAACTATAGCTGACAATACAAACAAGCTCCCAACTTCAGTTCTGAAACTAAACCAGCAGCATTAAGCATTCACTCAATCTCAGATTTCAACAATGAACCAGAGTAGGTAACTTACCTTATGGACTGATATCCGAAGCTATAAGAACAGGCAATCAATCTATAGTCATGTATTCAAACCCCTTGACCAAACCAGTCAATTAGTATAACAAAAAATCGTAATATTTGCTCTGTCAAATCATCAAAGTACTTATGCAACTTTGTTTTAGCCCAAACCATTATATTGAATTTAATCCATCAAAATACAAGTACTATTAGCTTACCAAGTATCTTAAAGCAATCAACATAAAGGGCATCCTCTCGACAATTAAGGGCAAAAGCGACATAATTTCTCATTATCTAATCAACAACCCGAAACATGTTCTCTTTCTAACAAAATTTGGACCTCAACTATACGAATAAAACTTATCAGTGCATAGAACTCAATAACTTAAGGGCAAGTTCCTCTTGCTCTGCTAAAGAGATTGCATCAGTCTTCAACGCCACCTTATCTTTCTTCTCATTGTCACTATCACTTTCAAAGTATACCTTTGATCTTTTGACATTCTTGGTGTCTTTATCTGACCCAGAAAATTCATCATCGTCTTCATCCTCAACTTCTTCATCTCGTGCTCTCTTATGTTTCTCCTTCTCCTTTATTCTTTTATCTTTACGTCGTTTACGGTCCAACAACTTGTCCTCCTTGTCATGTGTTTTCATATCTTCTCTTAACTCCGCAAACCTCTTCATTACTGCAAGGTGTAAAAAAGTAAGCAAAAACACATCATGTAAGCACCTTTTGGGTAAACTATCTCCATATATCTTGGAACATTCGCTAGGAAAATGAAACTAGAATTCTAAACTATCTGACTGAGCAAATGAAATTCTATGAATTTCTAAACTATCTACAGTTGTCAAAGCCCAAGAGAACGTACATATATAATGCTGAAAATCTCCTAATCAATTTATTAACGAAAAATGAATTATTAGTGTCGCGATATAGTTTTTTCAAGCATGTTTAACACTAAAAGTATCTTTTCTTTTAAATTGCGAAATGTAGTCTGGATCAGCCGGCTCACCCAGCCCTTTGAGCCATACCAAAAATCATGTAACAGTACTTCTAATAAAAAGAGTGTTTCTTACCTTTTTCTTTATCAAGCAGGGCAGAATCAGTGGCACTGGTGTCAGCTAATGTTGCAAGTGGCGGCAGCGTATTTCCTTCTTCATCAAATACAACTCGCGTACCCACTGGTCTATGGACATTAATCTTCAGTTTCTTTTTCTTAAGTATCCTTGTTGTAGGCCTGCATAGAAAATTGAAGGAAAACATCAATAAAATTGGACCAATAAGCTTTGAAGAGCATGAAAATTCCTATAAAAAAATTCCTAGTGGATGCATTTTCTACTCATTTACTTATAATCTGGTGAACACGGGCTATGCATATCTCTCAAGGGTCAATGGGTAAAAAACTAGCTTATAAAAACATGTCAAACTACTAAGGCGGGTCAAGTTATCTATCATTAATACTATATACAATAACTTTGTAATCATATAAGACGCACTAATTATCTATTGATAAATTACAGATTATTGACAAAAAAAATGTTACAGGTCAACCAACTCAGCCTTCAAAATAACCATAACTGACAAGTTTACCCAACCTGCCCGACCCATCTATTTTGGGCACCTCTAACATTCCCCCAACAGAACAAATAAGAAACAAAGTGCAAAGGTTACATACACCAAATCGTCTATTTTGTCATCAGTGGTTTCCTTGCTATGAAGTAGATCGAGTGTCTCATCGTCTTCAGAGTCCTCAAGTAAGTTGTTACTCTCCTTTGGTCTTATCAGATCTTTCTTTACAGGAACTTCAGGCACCAAGCTCGGCTCTACAGGGGTATTTTTGTCCACCTTTTTACGTTCGAGGTACCGGAGTTGTGGGGTCATTGGGAGACCCAATGATGCTGAATACTCATCAATGGGAAGCTTTGTCACATCAAAAATTTCTTTATCTTTTTGTTTGTATATTGATTTCAAGTATGTTTTGAAGGCTCTTTGAGCTAAAGGCTGAAGATCTGTGTACTTAGCTAGCAGAGCAGCTAACAAACCAGAAACAGATTGCAATCGTTTTGTGTTTGGCTGTACCACATCAAAATAGAATTCAAGATTACAACAGTACTTCCAAAGGCCAACACACACACAAAACAAATTATCATTACTCGAAGTGACAAATTTGAGCCATTTACTTATAAATGGGTTGATTTCTCAACAGGTCAAAAGGAACAAATCAAAAACTTCAGCTAAATATTCATATGGGTAAAATGGGTCAAAAGTCGCTCAAAGTGTAAAGATTTAGAGTAATATTGTAATCATAACTAATATTTAACTATTTGAATACAAAAATGAGCTTGAGCAAAAAAAGTGTTTTGGGTCCTTTAGACCATTGCACAAAGAAATACACATTTTGTTTCAAAATAATTTTGACCCATTGCCGACAACCCACATGATACACCCAATTTGTCACCTCTAGACACATACCTTGTCAAACTGGACGGGTACTTTTTTCTCTTGCAATCTCTCGAGCATCTTCATCTCTGAAGGCAAAAGGAATAAGACGGACTTCCCTGCAGAATCATAACGAGCAGTACGCCCAACTCTATGTATGTAACCTGCCACATCATCGGGGCAATCGACCTGAAAGAAGAAAATCAGATTGATATTCACAAAAAAAGCACAGCAAGACTGAAATAAAAAAGGTGGCAATTCTGACCAATTTAGTTACATATGGGTTAACTCGCGTTGTATTTTAAATCAAACGGGGCAAGTAAAAATGAAAACTTAACGAGAAAAGGAAACGAGTCATATGGGTCGAATAGAGTTTAAACTCTCTAAGTATATTTCTTAAAGAATACCCATTCACAGGTTTAGATTACTAATGAAATCATAATTAACACATCTATTTAATAAAAAGGACAAAAAAATATTTGTGAGCAAACCCAACCCGTCCCGGCCAGTTTTAACCTGTAAAGAATGACCCGTTACTCAACCCATCTGTCTTGCAACCTCTACTAAAATGTTTAGTTTACCTGGACAACCCAATCGACCCCCTTGTTGAAATCTAGACCTCTTGCAGACACATCTGTCGAAAAAAGAACTGATCGTTGCTCAACAAACTGTTTCATGATGTACATCCGTTTTATTTGTTTCATCCTTCCGTGCATGCACTTTAAAGGAATCCCGGGACGCAGCTTCTTGAATGCTTCATATACAAACCGAACCTAATAAAGAAAATACAAAATTCATACATCAAACATCAACAAAAGGGACAACGGTTTTCAATTGATCATTTCACGTAAAGCATAAATTAAAAAGCTACCTGCTTGCAGCTGGAAAGAAAAACAAGAATTCTTGAATTTAAATGCGCCTTTATGAAGCTCCATAACATGTCTAGCTTCTGATCAAGAGGGACAAGCATGACTTTTTGCTGAAGACGATTAGGAGTAGCAGCTATAGCCTCCTCATCAACAGCAATATATTCAGGGTCCTTTAGACTGAGTCGTGCAAGATCTTTAACTGATTTGGTTTGTGTTGCAGAGAAAAGGAGAGTCTGTCTCTTTTTTGGTAGTTGTGAAATTATTGCATTAACTTCTTTCTTAAAACCAGCATCAAGAATTCGATCTGCTTCGTCAAGTACCAAAACCTGTTGACTGGCATAAAGTATACACCCAAATCATTGAACTGGCAAAAATATTGAAACATCCAATTCCTTCCCTGTTATAAGTTTAATAATTTCGACCCATTTGGTTCGCATTATATTTCGTCTCTAACGAACTAAGTAGATAAGAAAAATCAGGTAAGTCGCCCAATCTATGCTCAAATCTTACTACCTCATAAATTATTTTGGTCAAAAATTTGTAACAATTATCTTAATAGTTCCGTTATGCCATATAAAGAACTAACTATATTGATTGATAACTTTTGTAAAGAAAATAAACTATTCAGTGGACAACTGACTTGACTGGACAACATTAAAAGATACACAATATAACTAAGGATGGCAAATTAGGCGGGTTGGGTTGACCTGCAAATTAAGCGGGTTGGGTTGACCTGCTACATTTTTTCAAAATACTTAAATTTAGATGGGCGAATTTAAAAGTGCCTCTACTTATTGTTGAATACCACCTTTTTGTGGGACGTTCAATACTTAACAATAGAAGCTTTGGAATGACAGGAGTACAGGGGACACCACCCGGACGACCCATAGCGTTTGCAACAGGGTCACAAATTTCTCCCATTTAAAGCCGTTATAGATGGCAAATTAATGGCATATTGGCACAACCCAAACAAACAAAAACATTATGACAGGTTCCCAAATCAACCCAATCTTTTTTATGCAGGCAAAAACTGTAACTGGAGGTTTTGACCCATTACGCACCCATTTTACCACCTATGATCCTATTCTTACACATGATCAGCACGAGAATTTCAGCATAATTACTCGTATGTCCAACCAAATAAAAGAGCTTAAAAAGAAGTAAAAGCATGGCAGGTGAAAGAAGAAAATAACAAAACAAGAAAAAGAAAAGAATGTGGATGGATAAAGTTTGACCTGCAACTGTGAACAATCAAAATTTGGAGTCGTGTCCATGTGCTTGAGAAGCCGACCAGGTGTACAGATCAATATATTCAACACATTCACAAGATCCTTCTCTTCATCATATTCATTACCACCGATCAAAAGACCAGCAGTAAATCCATGGTGCTTTCCAACTGATTTCAATACACCAAAAAGCTGGTCTGCCAATTCTCTTGTCGGAGACAATATAATGCTACCAACTCCATCCTCTGGACCCCATCTTGCTTTGTATAACTTTTCGAAAATCTACCAAAATAGCAAGTTTTTAAAACCATATAGAATTTTGAGCTTCTTATGAAATAAAGAATGAGCATCACATTTCAGAATCCATTTAAGCTACAATAATTTGGTCTGCCATTGTTCTAGAGATGATATAAGCTACAGTTTGCGGTATCCATAAGTATTGGTTATATCAAAGTCGATATCAGTGTCGTTATAAATAAAATAAATTTCAAGAAATATAGGAAATAATAAACATCAGCCCATAGTATCCATTATCCAACATCAAAACAGGGAATGAATCACGATTTAGCACAAAAAAAAGCACTTTACATAGCCTGGTTCAAATTCTAAACCACAAAAGAACCAAGCATACGAAATTCCTAAAATATATTTTTGTATAAAACATGCCACCAAAGTACTTTATTTTTTTGAAAGACAAATGTTATATTATATATGCCACCAAAGTCTAATATTAATTAAACATAACTCGTGTATTTGATAGATAACTCATGCCTAACCAGTTCCATATATCTCTCAAGAGCCAACATGATACTCCAATTTAAGTGTGCCAAAATGAAGCATAATTTCACCTATTTCCATCGTATGTAACATACTTCCATTTCTTCCAAGTTCCAAAAAGTGCAACAGACTTCCAATTTCGAACAAGTCGTATGTACTTACTTTACATTAAGGGGGTGTTTATCTTGGCTTCATTGATGAACTTATAAGCTTACTTTTAATCGCTTATGAGCTTTTCTATCGGAGTTTAAGCTCATCAAATAAGCTAAGACAAACACTCCCAAAGTTGTATATAAGGGTACATATTGTTGCAATTATTTAACATAAAGTGGTAAAACACGGTAGCATGTTTTCTTTTCGGCTGAACTAGTCCTAAACTTTGGTTCTCCACACAGCTTCACTAGAGCCAATTATTTAGACTACTAATGCATCAAATAACTCACAGGAATAATAAAGGCCACCAATTTCCTAGACCCGTCTTCTATAAGACGCTTGTCGCCAAACAAGCATTATATCCTAAATGCTCCAGAAAGCAACGTTTAAGCTCTTATATAAAACGCTATTTAAAAGTGTTTCGCTTTTAAGTCATCTACACTTTATAACTACAGATACAGCTACGCTCGAAAAGTTTTATAAAACAAATATTATATATAAAAAAAAACTCACAGGAATAATAAAAGCAAGGGATTTCCCGGAGCCCGTTTTCGCAGCCCCGAGAATATCCCTGCCACACAAAGCATGAGGCAAAGCAGCTCTTTGAATACTAGTCATATTCTTGAACCCACTTTGCCTCAAGCCATCTTTCAAATTTTTGGAAATGGGCAGCTGTTGGAACTTGGCACAACCCGCGTAGCGCGAGAAGGTGTTTTCGTCTATTCGACCGACCGGGGACTTTGCGGGGAGAGGGGGGAGGGATAAAGGGTTGGTTCCTGGGTCTGGTTTGCAGGATTCTGTCCATTCTTTTAAGAGTTGGATTTCTTCAAGCTCTGTTGTTCTGCTTTGGAGCTTTTGTTGCTTTGATTTTGGTTTCTTCATTCTTGGGAAAATGGGGTTTTTGGGCGGTAGGGTTTTTGGGAGTGAAAGATTTATTAGGGTTGATTTGTACACGAGAGCGTATGTGTCATAGAAATTTATTTTCTTATTTAAAGCTTATTTATCGGCTCACGACTCACGAGCTATATAATTTCAATTTATTTTTCGTAACTTTATTCTTCCGGTTTATTTTGAAACCTATAACCTCATGTAAGCTTATCTTATCTTAATAACCTCGTATGAGCTTATAAGTTTCAGAATAAGTCGAAAAATCAGAACTTATGAAAAGTAACCTAAATCACATATGCTCGTAAGCTTACAAATAATCTTAAACCAAAACCCTATGTCATGCCTTAAACCAAAACTCTATGTCATATCTTATCTTATCTTATTATCTTATAATAGAGGAGAACTCTTATTTCGTTATTTTTTTTTTTTTTTAAATTCAGTAATACAAGTAAAGAAGCTAAAAGTAAAACATGTAATAACATATTTAAATTTGAAACTTAAATAGTAACATAACGTACTTAAAACTGAAATTAAACAATACAAGTAAGAAAGCTAAAAGTACAACATATTTTTCTCATACACATAAAACACACAATTAGTGATAAATACAAGTATTAAAATACATAGTACAATTTATGCAAGATGCTAATTAATAAATAATTTAAAAACATTCTTTTAATAAAAAATGCAATTAAATAAAATATTGTACAAACCAAACAAGATACTAAACAAAACAAAAAAAAAAACAAACAAACAATTATACATATTTCTTGCAAAGTTTCATTAACTTTTTGTCATTGCTTATAATCTCTAGATGAACAAACTAATCAGTAAAGTTATTGACAAAAGACGTACAAATAAAATAAATCATTAACCGAAAAAATTAAATTACAAAGTATCCGCAGCCGCATCGCAAAAAGACCATGTTATTTTTCTTATAGCTTATCATCACAGTTTAAAGTTTTTCTTACTCAATTAATAACTTTTTTTTCTATTAAATATTTAATACCACAATTAATAAATAATCATTACAATATTGACGAATATTCAACCAACTATGTATTTTTCTTCTTTTTTTTAACATTTGGTTTCGTTTGTTTTTCAAAAATAACTTAAGTTTCTCTTAATCTGACTCATTTAGACTATTTGACTGAAAAAGAATGTTTGTTTTTTCATGTCATTAAGATACAATAAGAAGCAATTGGTGTAAAGAGGATTTTTTTTTTTTAAGAGACAGTAAGATGCATAAACTTCTTAAAAAAAATATGCGGAGGGGGTATTGTCTTAACACCTCTTAATGTAATTTTTTTTTTCTTTTTCTTTTGTTATTGTTTTTTTATTTGGGTCTTTTATGTTTTTTTTTTTGTCTTGTTTCAATTTTTGTATTTGGTATTAAATATAATCTAGAGTTAACTGCAAAAAATGTCTTTAAATTTTTTGTTTTTAGCGAGAAATGTCCTCGAAATTTTTTTTGCGATAAATGTCCCTAACGTTTAATTTTTTTGCGAGTTATGACCTTGAACGTTACTGTAGTTGTAAATTCCTCGTTTTGGCTAACGCTCGTTACTAAAACCCGTTAGTCTAAGGTGTTGTTTGTTTGTTAAGAGGCTATAAGTCTGAATCTGATTCGCACATCTGAATCTGAATGTGTGATTGAAAAATCTGAATCTGATTCCAACTTAATATGAATAAGTGGTTGAGAAATCTGAATCCGACTGATATAAAAGTGTTTGTTTTTTGTAAAATTATTTGAAGGTATTAGACATTAAGAAGTGTTAAGACACCCCTCAACATCTAGTTCAATAAGATATTTTTACCTCTTAGCGCCTCTTAATGATCATAAAAAAACAAACACTCTTAATTTTGACCGTCTCTTATTGTCTCTTAATGACAGGAAAACAAAACACACTTTTTTGTCTAAAAATTTGATTGCGTCTGACTGACTCAGATTAAGATGTTATTAAGAGGTTTTTCAGAAAAACAAACGCAACCTCCCATGCGAAATGACTAATCTACCCTTGTCTTCTTCCCAACTTTTATTTTCCTTTTGCACCACCACCATTTACCACCACACAACCACCCTTTACCCTTCATCTTCATCTTCTTCGGTGACCACATCCAGATTCCGGTGACCAAAACCATATTCCGGTCAATTTTTTTTAATATGGGAATTTTCAATTTATGTTAGAATTGTCAGGCTAAAGTTATATTTATTCGGTGTTAGCATTAAAAAATATTTATGGTATTGCTTTTGTCGTAAAATTCCCTTGTTTAGATCCTTGATGGGTCATTTGTACATTAGAGCAATAGTCAAACATCTCTTTAAGTTACGTGTCATGTCAAACATTGCAGTATTTTATTGGAAGCATAAAGTAGTATCTTGATGGGTACCTAAGCTCTACCGAGCGACACCAATGATATGTATCAAAGTGTCAACTACACAATATTTTTTCTCTGTTTATCTACTTATAATGTTGTTGACTTTCAACTAGGCACTAGCTGATAATAACCTTGAATAATGTAACCAGCAAGGAACATCTAACTAAAAGGTTTAATCCGAAAATAAGTTACGGTACGTGAGCTGGTCAGAATTGAAGAGAGTATAGGCATGTGGCCTTTCTGGAAGTTACAATGTTTCCACCTGACATATTCAGTAAAGTATATGCCTACTTGGCAGTCTACCCTATGATACAAACTAAAAAGTGATTCTTATCGGCCTTATCAGTGAGACCCTTTAATTTGTAGTCCCAATAATGGACAAATTATGAAATAGTCAACTTTGACTACAAAATTTTCCCATCAAAGAAAATGTTGCGACACTCATGGAGTAAAGGAAGTGGTTGTTGTGAGAATTGTTCTGAGATGTCACTGAGTTTGGTTTAGCTATAAAGTAAAGTAAAGTAACTCCAATATCGTTTTCCACGGGTTATGGGTCTCAATACCGCATTCCTTGATGTATGGGGTAGGTTGAGACGTAGACAACATTACCCCTACCTAAGGTAGAAAGGTTGCTTCCGATTCTACCAAAGGTAGAAAAGGACCTCCGGCCTTGCAAGGGACGAGGATCGAACCCTTGACGAAAATTTGTCTATTGTTCTTGCGATAAGGGGTTATGATCATGTTATTAATCGTAACAGATGATGATAAAGAGCGACGACCCGGGAGAAAATGCAAGTTTACCAAGGTTTAAAATAACCTTGAGATCGTTTATGTCCCGGTGAGGTGTGATATCCCGAATACAACGATCGCGTGATAAGATGAAAAGATCAAGAATGTACAAAACACAGAATCGATTGACTAACACTAGGAATGTGAATAGTAATAGCTCATCACGGCTATGCCGTTAAAAACGCATACAATCGAAACCTAAAACGCAAAAGATAAACAAACGACGCTTTACTAAAACGTAAACGTTTAAAAACAAAACGACTATAACTATAATAGAGATTTACAAGTCTAAGCGACTTAAATGCAAATTAAAAAAAATAAAAGATAAAAAACTATTAAATAAACGCTATCACTATATTTACAATTGATGTTTGTGATTTTGTTTATTAAACCTATTATATAATTTACAAATTATAAAAGTGTAAGAAAACTTAAAAACCTAAAACAAGAACGATATGTGACAATTATATACATGTAACAAAATAAAAGTGAATTCTATCAAATATAACTCCCACAAATGTGAAAATCATATTTTAGAATCCTAAAAGATAAGAAATTTATTAGAAAAGAAAGATAAATTTTACACTATTAAATAAATTATTATAAATTAAAATGAATTAAATGAATTAAAATGAATTAAATAATAAGAAAATCTAAAATTAGCTTAAATAAATGAAATAAAGAATTTGAAAAATCTAAAATAATATAAAATGAATTAAGAAATTGAAAATGTATTTTTTACATAATTATTCTATTTATTATTAATTATTTACTATTTAAAATATACTTAAATACTAGAAAATATAAAAATAACTTGGAAAAATAAAATTTACACTTAGAAAAATCTAAAATATTATAAAACTAATTTTAAAACAGAAAATATATTTATTATACAATTATACTAATTATTATTAATTATTAACTATTAAAAGTATTAAAACTAATATTTAATTATTAAAAATACTAAACAAGAAAAGAAAAATCTCAAACTTTTACAAAATTCTAAAATAAATATAAGAAGCTAGGAAAAGTATAAAACTATAGCTTATGTACAAAAATAAGCTAATGGGCAAAAGCTCCAAAGAGAAGCTATCACTTAAGCTTGAAAAGGACTTCTTTTGGCTTTTACATTTTCGGACTAGTTATACATAGATATTATACATGTATGATGAAAAGGAACTTTACAAACATAAGAAAAAGCAGATCATGAGCTTATGAGCCCAACAGTTAAGCTTTTGGCTTGACTGTTGGAGCTCAAACTCCTAATAAGCTTCAAATAAGCTATACACAAGAAACAAAAAGGGAAAAATATATGCATACAAGTAATATAGACAAGTATGAACAATCATGTGCACTGGCATTCACCCATAAGCTAGCAATAAGCTCATAAGCTATTCCAAAGTGCACATAGAACCAAACACCCCGCAATTTATTTTAAATGGTCATTTAAGCTAAGATAATAAGCTTAAAAGGCCACAATGAATATTGGACGAGCAAGATGAGTTGGTTGGGTTGCCAAAAGCCAAAGCTCATCAAGTGGGACCCACCGATGAGCTTTTGCTAGGCTTATGAAGATGGCCTCGGATCATCGAGTAAGACTCGGTGAATACTGAGTTTTGGGACAACAAAGAAACATGTTGCAGCCCTAGAGAATAAGCTACAATGATGGATTTAAGCACATGATCAAAAGATTGGCTTGCTAAACTTCCTAAAAAGCCAAGCCACACAGGCTAGTGATCTTTAATGAGCTTTTGAGAGCTTGTGGAAATGGTGTAAATGGACTGCTAAAGCAATCCATTGTTGTGAATGCACAAACAACAAGCTCATCAGGACTTATCAAATAAGCTAATAAGAGCTCAACTTGAATTGAGGCATTGAGATGGACCGCTTAGCTTTTGAAAAGCCAAGAGTCACAATCTCAAGCTCAATAAGGAGCTTTTAAGAAGCTTAGATAACAAGACCCACTCAACTGTTTGCTTCAGTTGAGTGGGCAAAATGGGACAATATAGATTTGGAGAATAAGCTAAGCAAATAAGCTAAAGACTAAAAAATAATCTTACACATAAAAACTAGACCATAATGGCAACACAAATGAGCCAAGTACACCAGCTAGGGTCTAATCCATGAGCTTATGCAAGCTCATGGTTTTGACAGCAAAACCATGGTGCAGGGCATCATTTTGAAACAGGTACTCAATTTAAGCTAGAAAATAAGCAATCTAAAAGCTAAGTTAAAGAGAACTAGAATTTTTTGTATTTTTCTTAACTAACCAAACTACAATACCCTAAAAGCTTTTGAGCTAAAACTTAAAATTAGACCCACAGTAAAATTATTAGTTTTATTCAAAAATGACCTAAATAAAATTTGACTTTTAAGAAAACACGAAGTTTGACTTATATGAACTTTAAGCTAATTTAAAACACTGAATATGTTGTATTAAGGTGTATTAAGACTAACTAAAGCTAGACTAACAACTTCTTAACACAAAATCAAGATTTTGAATCTTAAAACACAACAAAGGATCGTCGCATCAATTAAGATCAAAAGTGATTTTTGACTTTTCGCTATCAAGGACTAGTTTTCATGACTAAATTGAGTGTATAGACACTAAAGTAACACGAGCAAGTACAAACAATAACTCAAACACACTATATCACAGTTTGAACTAGCAAATCCAAACAAACTTAAAAACTACTGATTTTGAGAATTTCAAAGTGTAAGACTATATAAACCTTTAAAATCAAATCCAGAGGGTTTCATTGGTTAAATTAGGACCTTTTTTAGTAAAAACAAGTAGTCACACATGTTTTACCTAGGATTATCAAAAATTGGCTTATAAGCAGTCCAAACTTGAAATATTGCAATAAGTAAATCCAAAACATAAACAGCTAATATTAAAATTTAAAAACACTTAACAACAACAAAAGAACATGAAAACATGAAAATTAAAGCATAACAAGCATAAAAACAGTAAAAAGCAAAAATTGAGAAAAATGGCTTACATGATGATATGAGCTGAGACTTAGAACAAATGGACAAGGTTACACCTATTAGCTTACCAATAAGCTCCTAATACCCATAGCATTCCAAATTCAAACCTGCATCACCATCTTCTTCATTAACCCAAGATTTTTGATTTTTCATTGATTTTCTTGATTTTCTGAATTTAAAAAGACTAAGCATGTTTAATGAATCTAAAAGCCTTAAAACTTTTGTCAAGAGCTTCTGAGACTTATGGAGTCCATCAAACAACCACAAAACATGAAATTTAAAACATTTGAAAATTAAAGGAAATTATGCAAAACTGAAAACTGAACATAACTTGAAATTAAACTGAAAGGAAAGTTTCATTACACTAATTTAAAAGAGATTACAACATTTGAAATGTAAAAGACATGAAATTAAAGGAAAGCATTTAAAAACTACACTACTTGACTAAGGCTTAAGGCCAAAAGTGATTTTCCTCTTCTCTTTCTTCTCTTTTTATACTCCAAGCTTTTCCCCACTTGTTTCTGAGATGATCCCACCATTTTCCAACCGTTGGATCTTCATGATACATCATAACTGCCACTTGTCCATTTTGGCGCCAAAATAGTCTTTGAAGCAGGTTTGATCATTTAAGGGATTTGGTTGAGATAATTAAAGGTTTTTGGAGTGTAGAAGAGGTGGAGGGGACAAGGTATGGGAGTGGTAAGAAAAAGGAATGAAAACCAGTCATGGTTTTGGAGATTCAGTTGGGGAAGAGGTGGAGCTACAGTAGCTCTGGTATTTGAGCGCGTTTCTTGGGTTTGACTTTCCTTGACCGAGCCTTAATAATACAAAGGGTCAAAAATGGTTGTGGCTGGGGTCAGAATAAGGTTGTGACCTGGGGGTCAAGGGTCAAGGGCAGCTGGGCTTGGATATTGGGCTTGGGTAATATTTTGGGTTTGGATTGGATTTGTTAAATAAGGATCCGTTTGGTTTAGGTATAGTACAAGGACCAATTTTGTAAATTCACCAAACATGAGGGACTGAAAATGCCAACTTTCCAATACTCTCACAAGGACCAATCATGCCATACTTTGATAAAACAAGGACCTTTTTGTATAAAATTTCTTTTTTAAAACTTAAAAGGACCTTAAATGTAATTTTTGGATTTTGAGGGACTAAACTTGTAAATTTCCCAAAAGTTATCAAATTGTTCCATTTGGTAAATCATGCATAGTACAAGGGTATTATTTGTAAAATTCCAAGTTTAGAATACCCAGGGACCATTTTTGCCAATTTTGTAACTTGAGGGTAAAATTGCCATTTTGTGTAAACTTTTATCCAGGATGTTTTGTGAACATTTTGATTTCCCAAGGACTTAAGTTGACTTTTCATTCATTTAAAACTTTTAGGGACTAGTTTTGACAATTTGTGTAACTCTGTGGACCGAAACGACAATTGTTGTGAAATTGATCAAGTTTCACTTGTTTTTCAATCTTTTGTACCGAATCACATAAAACACATTTTCATGAATTTGTATCATTTTGAAAGTCATTTGTGTGTTTTGGTTGTTTTGTGGGTTTATATAATACAAATATATGTGTATTTAGACACATATCAAATCCCCACATCGAACTATTGCTAGTCCCTAGCAATCTTTTGAAACTTTAATGGATTTGAAAACTCTTTACCAAAAGCCATCACTACGGAGTAGCCAAATGTTTTAGTTCAAGTAAGAACCTTGGTACATCGATAACCAAATGATTTTGAGCAAATCATAAGTCAGTAAACGGATTTGATTAGTCTTTACCGAGCCGTACCTTTACGGACTAGCCAACTCTTAGATAAATTATCAACATTATCTTTGGTGAGCTGAATACCAATTATGGATTTTCCACTGCCTTTACCACAAGCCATAATCTTGCGGGCTAGCCAACTCTTCACTTTTTAGGATATGGTGAGTTGATTACCATACAACTTATGAGCAAGTTGTCAACTACAAACGGATTTGGAATATCTTTACCAAGAGCCGTTTGCTCCTGGATTAGCCAATCCTTTGTTTATCAAACATGGTGGACTGATTACCATTTGTTGTGTTTAGTACATAGTACTTCCACTAAAAAAAAAAAATTTTAAATTTTGGCCATTTTGGGGGAAAAAGGGACTAAAAGGGCACATTTATGATCAAATTCGCCAGAATTTCCCCCCCACACTTAGAAATGAATATTGTCCTCAATATTCAAAGTATGGAAACACAACAATTATTTTTTTTTTAATATTTACAATTTTCAAAGTTTTTATATATACAACGGTGGGTTATTACCCCACACTAGATGGTAGAAAGGGAAAAGATGTAAATATGGGTGAAAACCCATATGGTGTGGCTTGTTTTTGATAACCAAGTCACTAGCTTGACTTGACCCCGAATTGAATTGTTCATGGGGAACCGGGTGGGATTGCCAACAAAGATTGGGTGAGAAATTGGAGTGGGATTGCCACTCACGTAATTATGAAATTCATCACTTAAGATGAGTCTAAGAATCTTAGAAAGAAACTTAGAAAAGCGAGAAGAATCTTTTGATTTTGATTTTATAAAAGAAATGGAAAATATTTTTGTATTTTTGAAGTTTATATATATATGTACAAAAGAAATTCCTAACAACCGCCTCGAAAGGGAATCTGGTCCGACAGAGCTCAAGAATCAGTAAGCGACCAACAACCAAATGTTGAATCGAGGGACTTATCAAACGGGCAAGTTGTGTGCAATAGAAAAAATGTTTTGTATTTTATATTGTTTTGAAATATATTATATATAATATATACAAGGGATAGATATAAAACACAAGTACGTTCGCAAAGACACCTCCGGCGTGGCGTAAAATTTGATTTCTCCCGAACTCTTTATTTCTTTATTTCAACCGCTTGTGACGGTCAATCGTAACAGATGATAAAAAGGCGACGGACCGGGAGAAAATGCAAGTTTACCAAGGATTAAAATAACCTTAGATCGTTTATGTCCCGGTGAGGTGTGATATCCCGAATACAACGATCGCGTGATAAGATGAAAAGATCAAGAATGTACAAAACAGAATCGATTGACTAACACTAGGAATGTGAATAGTAATAGCTCATCACGACTATGCCGTTAAAAACGTACAATCGAAACCTAAAAGCATAAAAGATAAACAAACGTCGTTTTACTAAAACGTAAACGTTTAAAAACAAAACGACTATAACTATAATAGAGATTTACAAGTCTAGCGACTTAAATGCAAATTAAATAAAATAAAAGATAAAAACTATTAAATAAACGCTATCACTATATTTACAATTGATGTTTGTGATTTTGTTTATTAAACCTATTATATAATTTACAAATTATAAAAGTGTAAGAAAACTTAAAAACCTAAAACAAGAACGATATGTGATAATTATATACATGTAACAAAATAAAAGTGAATTCTATCAAATATAACTCCCACAAATGTGAAAATCATATTTTAGAATCCTAAAAAGATAAGAAATTTATTAGAAAAGAAAGATAAATTTTACACTATTAAATAAATTATTATAAATTAAAATGAATTAAATGAATTAAAATGAATTAAATAATAAGAAAATCTAAAATTAGCTTAAATAAATGAAATAAAGAATTTGAAAAATCTAAAATAATATAAAATGAATTAAGAAATTGAAAATGTATTTTTTACATAATTATTCTATTTATTATTAATTATTTACTATTTAAAATATACTTAAATACTAGAAAATATAAAAATAACTTGGAAAAATAAAATTTACACTTAGAAAAATCTAAAATATTATAAAACTAATTTTAAAACAGAAAATATATTTATTATACAATTATACTAATTATTATTAATTATTAACTATTAAAAAGTATTAAAAACTAATATTTAATTATTAAAAATACTAAACAGTAAAAGAAAAATCTCAAACTTTTTACAAAATTCTAAAATAAATATAAGAAGCTAGGAAAAGTATAAAAACTATAGCTTATGTACAAAAATAAGCTAAAGTGCAAAAGCTCCAAAAGAGAAGCTATCACTTAAGCTTGAAAAGAACTTCTTTTTGGCTTTTCTGTTTTCTGGACTAGTTAAACATAGATATTATACATGTATGATGAAAAAGGAACTTTACAAACATAAGAAAAAGCAGATCATGAGCTTATGAGCCCAACAGTTAAGCTTTTGGCTTGACTGTTGGAGCTCAAACTCCTAATAAGCTTTAAATAAGCTATACACAAGAAACAAAAAGGGAAAAATATATGCATACAAGTAATATAGACAAGTATGAACAATCATGTGCACTGGCATTCACCCATAAGCTAGCTATAAGCTCATAAGCTATTCCAGTGCTCATAGAACCAAACACCCCTGCAGCTATTTTAAATGGTCATTTAAGCTAAGATAATAAGCTTAAAAGGCCACAATGAATATTGGAACAGCAAGATGAGTTGGTTGGGTTGCCAAAAAGCCAAAGCTCATCAAGTGGGACCCACTGATGAGCTTTTGAGAGGCTTATGAAGATGGCCTCAGATCACTGAGTAAGACTCAGTGAATACTGAGTTTTGGGACAACAAAGAAGCATGTTGCGACCCAGAGAATAAGCTACAATGATGGATTTAAGCACATGATCAAAAGATTGGCTTGCTAAACTTCCTAAAAGCCAAGCCACACAGGCTAGTGATCTTTAATGAGCTTTTGAGAGCTTGTGGAAATGGTGTAAATGGATCGCTAAAGCAATCCATTGTTGTGAATGCACAAACAACAAGCTCATCGGGACTTATCAAATAAGCTAATAAGAGCTCAACTTGAATTGAGGCATTGAGATGGACGCTTAGCTTTTGAAAAGCCAAGAGTCACAAGATCAAGCTCAATAAGGAGCTTTTAAGAACTTAGATGACAAGACCCACTCAACTGTTTGCTTGGTTGAGTGGGCAAATGGGACAATATAGATTTGGAGAATAAGCTAAGCAAATAAGCTAAAGACTAAAAAAAATAATCATACACATAAAAACTAGACCATAATGGCAACACAAATGAGCCAAGTACACCAGCTAGGGTCTAATCCATGAGCTTATGCAAGCTCATGGTTTTGACAGCAAAACCATGGTGCAGGGCATCATTTCGAAACAGTTACTCAATTTAAGCTAGAAAATAAGCAATCTAAAAGCTAAGTTAAAGAGAACTAGTATTTTTGTATTTTTCTTAACCAACCAAACTACAATACCCTAAAAGCTTTTGAGCTAAAACTTAAAATTAGACCCACAGTAAAATTATTAGTTTTATTCAAAAATGACCTAAATAAAAATTTGACTTTTAAGAAAACACAGAAGTTTGACTTATATGAACTTTAAGCTGATTTAAAACACTGAATATGTTGTATTAAGGTGTATTAAGACTAACTAAAGCTAGACTAACAACTTTTTAACACAAAATCAAGATTTTGAATCTTAAAAACACAACAGTGACTGCATCAATTAAGATCAAAAGTGATTTTTGACTTTCTGCTATCAAGGACTAGTTTTCATGACTAAATTGAGTGTATAGACACTAAAGTAACACAGAGCAAGTACAAACAATAACTCAAACACACTATATCACAGTTTGAACTAGCAAATCCAAACAAACTTAAAAACTACTGATTTTGAGAATTTCAAAGTGTAAGACTATATAAACCTTTAAAATCAAATCCAGAGGGTTTCATTGGTTAAATTAGGACCTTTTTTAGTAAAAACAAGTAGTCACACATGTTTTACCTAGGATTATCAAAAATTGGCTTATAAGCAGTCCAAACTTGAAATATTGCAATAAGTAAATCCAAAACATAAACAGATAATATTAAAATTTAAAAACACTTATCAACAACAAAAGAACATGAAAACATGAAAATTAAAGCATAACAAGCATAAAAATAGTAAAAAGCAAAAATTGAGAAAAATGGCTTACATGATGATATGAGCTGAGACTTAGAACAAATGGACAAGGTTACACCTATTAGCTTACCAATAAGCTCCTAATACCCATAGCATTCCAAATTCAAACCTGCATCACCATCTTCTTCATTAACCCAAGATTTTTGATTTTTCATTGATTTTCTTGATTTTCTGAATTTTCTGAATTTAAAAAGACCAAGCATGTTTAATGAATCTAAAAGCCTTAAAACTTTTGTCAAGAGCTTCTGAGACTTATGGAGTCCATCAAACAACCACAAAACATGAAATTTAAAACATTTGAAAATTAAAGGAAATTATGCAAACCGAAAGCGAACATAACTTGAAATTAAAGCGAAAGGAAAGTTTCATTACACTAATTTAAAAGAGATTACAACATTTGAAATGTAAAAGACATGAAATTAAAGGAAAGCATTTAAAAACTACACTACTTGACTAAGGCTTAAGGCCAAAAGTGATTTTCCTCTTCTCTTTCTTCTCTTTTTATACTCCAAGCTTTTCCCCACTTGTTTCTGAGATGATCCCACCATTTTCCAACCGTTGGATCTTCATGATACATCATAACTGCCACTTGTCCATTTTGGCGCCAAAATAGTCTTTGAAGCAGGTTTGATCATTTAAGGGATTTGGTTGAGATAATTAAAGGTTTTTGGAGTGTAGAAGAGGTGGAGGGGACAAGGTATGGGAGTGGTAAGAAAAAGGAATGAAAACCAGTCATGGTTTTGGAGATTCAGTTGGGGAAGAGGTGGAGCTCTGAGAGCTCGGTATTTGAGCGCGTCTCTTGGGTTTGACTTTCCTTGACCGAGCCTTAATAATACAAAGGGTCAAAATGGTTGTGGCTGGGGTCAGAATAAGGTTGTGACCTGGGGGTCAAGGGTCAAGGGCAGCTGGGCTTGGATATTGGGCTTGGGTAATATTTTGGGTTTGGATTGGATTTGTTAAATAAGGATCCGTTTGGTTTAGGTATAGTACAAGGACCAATTTTGTAAATTCACCAAACATGAGGGACTGAAAATGCCAACTTTCCAATACTCTCACAAGGACCAATCATGCCATACTTTGATAAAACAAGGACCTTTTGTATAAAATTTCTTTTTAAAACTTAAAAGGACCTTAAATGTAATTTTGGATTTTGAGGACTAAACTTGTAAATTCCCAAAAGTTATCAAATTGTTCCATTTGGTAAATCATGCATAGTACAAGGGTATTATTTGTAAAATTCCAAGTTTAGAATACCCAGGACCATTTTGCCAATTTTGTAACTCGAGGGTAAAATTGCCATTTTGTGTAAACTTTTATCCGTGGATGTTTTGTGAACATTTTTGATTTCCCAAGGACTTAAGTTGACTTTTCATTCATTTAAAACTTTTAGGGACTAGTTTTGACAATTTGTGTAACTCGTGGACCGAAAACGACAATTGTTGTGAAATTGATCAAGTTTCACTTGTTTTTCAATCTTTGTACTGAATCACATAAAACACATTTTCATGAATTTGTATCATTTTGAAAGTCATTTGTGTGTTTTGGTTGTTTTGTGGGTTTATAAAGCATAAAATATATGTGTTTTAGACACATATCAACTTTTCACTTTTAGGTCTATTGAAGGCAAATCGTAATGGCACTTATTTGGACGAAAAGGCGGATATATGAAGAAAATGGCCAAAGTCAAGAATCGAGACACTCAAGTCGCTAAATTACAAGGGACGGCACATCGCTAATCATGACGCCGTCGGAGGAATTTGTGACGGCTCGTAAGAGAAATTGCTAGTTTTGAAGGACGGCGGGCTTTAAAAGAGTAGGTCGTCGCAACTCGCACGACCTAGATTCAATCTAGACGGCATCGAAGCTAAAGAGGACGGCGTCACAAGCATAAGGTGACGCCGCCGCAAGATTAACTCGCCAAGACGAAACCCTAATGACGGCGACACGACGGCGCCACAAATCATAAGGTGACGCCGTCGCACATGTAATCTTATATATAGAATCCGAATTTTTCGCTTTTTAGAGTAGTCTTTTGGGTAAACTTTTGAGTAAAACCTAAACCGAACCAACATATTTTAGGGTTCTAAACCCTATCCTACACCAAGATAAGTTGTTTAATTCATTAATTTAATTATGTCTTCAATTATTTGTGTGTATGCTTGCATGTTCTCCATGTCCGGCTAATTTACTTGTGTGTTTGCTTAGGGAATATGAAACTTAATTATTGAATATTGATTGGTTGTTTATTATCTTAGTTGATTAATGATCTAGTAATGCGATAGGTCATTCATTGTGTACTTAATGCTTGATTAATCTTTGTGAACCTTAGGTTATAGCACTTTGAGTTGTTGTAAGCTAAACTACCCAAAGAGGCCTTAGAGTTAGAGTTTATCATCCCTTGTGGGTTTTGTAGACGAGACCTTTGGTAACTTCAAAGAGTTGGGAGAAACGACACCCTACAACTTTAGACACACAACGCAATTAGGAATAAGGACGTGACAATTCAACCACCAATAGGAGATAATTAAGGAGTAGTAAAACCTAAGTAAACACATCTTTAAACTATCATACGAGCACACAATAATTAGACATAGACTACCACCACCTTAGTTTAGATAATTAGATAATAGTAGAGTAATCGGTAGAAATACCAACCCCCAAATCCAAACCCCGAGATTCGTACTTTTCCTTTTCTAAAAACATAAAAGATAAAAATAATCTTCCTCAACCCCAACCTTAGCGTAGTAACTTCTCACTAGCATTCCTATTCCCTAGAGAACGATATCAATTCCGTGGCTTACCCTAATACTACACTACAACGATTAGGTTCATCGCTTAGGGTGTTGAAAAACTTGCTCGATTTAAAAGGAAGTTCCTTTGACCCGAACGCGTGTAAGCGTAATAAGTTTTGGCGCCACTGGGGAATAGAATAGCTAGTTAGTAGTCCACCTCGCTTAGGTTTCTTTGCTTGATTCCTATCAAGTAAACTTTTTCTCATTTTAGCTTTCTTTAATCTATCCCCTTCTTCGTGACCTTTGTTCGTAACCCCATCACTTTTCATCATGGAAGGTGAAACCCCTCAAATCATTGTCCCGCCAAGAGACCGTACTCTTGGTGAATACTCGAGACCTAGCCACCAAGGCTATAGGAACACCATTGAGCTTCCCGACCAAGCCCAAATTACGGCCTGCGATCCGACACCATCCGGTTGGTGCAAAATGGATGTGCATTCCATGGACTTCGTTCAAGATCCTAATCAAGATCTTAAGGACTTCCTTAAAATTGTCGATTCTATTGACCTTGATGCTACTACTCGGGAGACCACGCGTTTGCGTCTCTTCCAATTCTCTACGGGACCAAGCTAGTAATTGGCTTGAGCGACTTCACTTGGCTCCATCTCAAGTTGGGATGATCTTACCTCTCGCTTTCTTGCTCAATTTTTCCCAACGGAGAACCACAAAACTTAGGAATGACATCTTGATATTCCAACAACGTCAAGGTGAATCTCTCTGAAGCATGGACTCGACGAAGGACTTACTCCATAAAGTTCCTCATCACGGCATTGATCTTTGGCTCCAAGTCCAAATCTTTTATGATCATGTCAACTTCCCACCAAGCGATCCATTGACCAAGCGGCGGTGGAAAACTTAGTGATCTCACCGCGGAAGAATCATGGGGTATAATAGAGGACCTTGCTCTATGACAACGAAAGTTGGAATGACCCCCGTGAGTTGCCCAAAACCGTTAAGGCAATCTCCTTGCCTCCAATTGACTCACAACCTTCCGATCATAGGATGCTTGAACTTGAAGATCGTGTAAAATTCCTCATGAGCTCCTACAAAATCCTAAGTCTTCAAATCAAGTGAATAAAATCACTCTACCTTGTGAATTATGTAGTGGTCCCCATGACACTCGTGATTGCACAAGACTCCCGAACAAGCTTTATGGACCACGCCCACGCTGCATCGACGGAGCGGGAGAGAAGTGGTACACTTTCAAGCCCGAACAAAACAACTTAGGAAACTCTTACAACCCTCATGGAGAAATCACCCTAACCTTAAGTGGAATCAAAACTAAAGTACACCCCAAAGCTCATCTAGTCCACCTAATAGGTTCAATTCTCTAAACACCGGAACCCCACTAATCTTGAGGCAATTGCATCTAGATTCATGTCATCTCAAGAGACTCGATTGACTAAGCTTGAAGTCGATTTTAAGCGAAAGCAAGGCGAGATGACAAACAAGCTTGATGCACTCTTAAAAGCCTTCAATGAACGAGAAATTGGAGCACTTCAAGTGATACCATAAAGAACCCAAAAGTAAATTCGATTTCGTCGACTTCATGTTCTTGTTCACCTTGGGAGAGTACACATCCATGTCCTCACACCCAACGGTTCACTCGGTGAATGCTATCAACAAGGGTTCTAAGCAATCCAAATTTAGGTACCAAGGCCCCGCACCATTGGTAGAACCTACTCTTGAGAAACCCACAACCAAGAACCCAAACCCAATCTAGAGGAGGAGTACAAGGAACTCCATCAAGAAAACCGGTTCTTGAAGTCTTAGCTCATGCACCTTATTATAATGCTTTGAAAGAAAAATATGAGTTAGAACTTAAACTTGGAAAACATGGGTCCGCTTTGTGCGAAATAATCTACCTAAGAAGTTAGACGATCCAAGGCTATTTACTCTTCCGTGTAGGCTTGGAGCTTCCAAACCTCTCGATGCTCTAGCCGACTTAGGATCATGCATCAATCTTGTTCCGTTGTCCTCCATAGAAGCCTTAACCTAGGTAAAATAGAACCAACGAAACCATTTTAGGTCTAGCGACGGTAGTGTTTCATATCCGTGAGGGATAATAAAAGACATGGTAGTACACGAGGGAGAGTTAACTCTTCTGGCCGATTTCCATGTGCTTGACATGAATAAGGACCCGACATGCCCATTACTTGTAGGAAGAGGATTCTTAGCTACCGCTAGTGCCATCATTGATTGTAAGATGTCCAAGATAGTGGTAGGAGAAGGTAGTGCTAGGTCGATTTACGATGTCAAAAGGCATACATACTACAAAGAGGAGGAAATTCCACATGAGATTAGGATGGATAGAATACCTTCTAGATATGGACCTTGGATTGATAAAAACCTCATAGGCCCCCAACGGCCTTTCTATTTAGATGATGCCTTTGCTAGCAAAGCAACTTTCCATGAAAAGAGATGGCTAGAGACATGGAAGTAAACCCGCTCAAGACGCTTTAGTATTTAGGAAGATGACCGAGTTCTTAGGAAGTTTGCCCGTCAACCTCGTTATGAATAGGTGGAAAATTGAGAAGCCTAAACATAAGTGGGATTGGAGTAGACCGCCTAGTAATGGAAATGGAGAATGGCACATTAGGATAACAATCTATGATCCCGATGGAGAAAAGTTTGAAAAGGCGTATCGAACCGAACGTACTACTAGGAACCTAAATGATAAGTTTGATCCTTATGACATTGTTAAGGACAAGCTTACTTATATCGGTACATAGGGACACGACTACGAGTCTAGCTACAAGACTCTTAAATAAAGAAAAGCACTTCGTGGGAGGCAACCCATGTTTAATTGTTTGCTTGTTTGTGTCATATATCTTTTATTGATTGTTTAATCTCATGTTTAAATTTGTAAAAATGCTTTATTTTGTTTTTAACCTCGTCTTAATTGCATATAAAGGTATTTTACATAAAGGATAAGTGTAGGGAGGACTACACACGTTTTCATAAGAAATGTAAACATGAGAATAACAATTAATTAAAAGATATATTTGCATGTTTGTTCGAGTCAAATGCTTGTATCGAGTCATAATGGATGTTTTGCGAAATTTTCAAGATTCTAAATATGCAAATTTTCCGTAAAATCGCACCGCTTTTTGTCGGGATAACTGACGGCGTCGAAGGAGTAAAACATCGATTACTTTTTCTCGCTTTTCGAGCTACTTAAAATTTTGGAATTTTCCGTGTCTTAATTTTCTTAGAAATTCTGTAAACATCCATTCCACAAGCATTATATCCTAGTACAGTAGAGTCTTATATATATTATTACCGCCGATTTTACGCGAAGGTTTCGTTTGTTTTCTTCAAGTGTGCAGGTTTTGTTTATCAAGAAGAAGATACATAAAGGTGGAAGGAGCTTTTCACGCATACATTCTTCTTGGAAAGGATTTAACCACTACTTCACACGGATCCTACCGAGCTAATCAGGGGAGTATTAGTTTCTTTCGTTTTTTATTACCTTCTTTTATCATAACTTTGATACTTTCGGGGAACATTGAGGACAATGTTCAGTTTAAGTGTAGGGAGGTAAAATAAAACGGGAACTTTGAAACTATGCTTATCCTTGATTATTTGCTTTGTCCAATTGCATTTTCGTAATAAACCATGAGAAAATGTCGGTTAGGGTAATTTTGGCACCAAATTTAAAAATTTTCATGACATATAGGAGTGGGCCATTAGTCTTAACAAAAGCGTCTCACGGATAGGAAGTTGCATGACTAGCACAAAACCCTTTACCACTTGAATTCCACCAAAAATGCGAGGATCGCCTTAGATTAGTAGGAATTAAAGCATTCATCTTTAATGCTTAGAGTGTGAACCGGTAGTATATTAGATTCTATAACTTGTTTTGTGATGCATCCCGAGATCGCTAGTAAGACTACACTTGTGTAGTTAGGAATAACTAAATGATAAGAGGCATTAGGATAACCCTTGTTTGATACCCGTAATATAATTACTCCTTCCACATCGGTTGAGTAATTCCCCCACACCCTTGCGTTGTACTCATCTTTAGTACACGATACCCCTAGTTAAACCCTCAGAGCCGATCCTTTTCGCGGTTCTCGTGATGTTTCGGTTTTCCGGAATATCAATGAAGAGCATTGTTTACACTCCACCCCCAAATGTACACCCAAATCACCTTAGCCTACCTTGTATGCACTCACTTTTAGTGCATTATTGTTATCACCCAAAACCCTTAGTTCAATTATCTAGTTGCTTGCATGAGTTGCTAAGTTGAGTCATATCCTTTGTACACGCTTTGGGACGATTGGGACTCATGGGAAAAGTTAAAGTTTTAAATGACTAAAAGGAACGCCAATTCCCTTATTTGCGTAATAACGACTCCAAGTATTTTAATCTTTTCAATTCGGGTCATATTAGTGTTAGAGTAATAAAAACTCAAGTGTAGGGATGTGCTATAAACCCTATCATTTTGATGTTATCGTAGAGGATGGTAGAGTAAAGTGTATGAAAAAAAAAAATCGAAAAAGAAAAAAAAAGAGTGTTCAAAAAAAAAAAAAAAAAAAAAAAAAAAGACAACATACTGGCTACCATCCTACATCTATCTTTAAATTTATGTTTGTTTATTTCAGTTATATAGAGTTTAGAGTGTCGAGTCTTGGCTTAGCAGCGCCATTCTTCGTATGCATGTAACATTGAGATTTTTGACTTGCCGCCACTAAAAAAGCCTATCCCACCAAACCCTTTGTTTCCCTACCCTAAGCCTAACGTTACAACCCTTTAAAGACCTCTTTGATAGTCTTTCCTAGGTGCTTACGCCAAAGCAATGGAGGTTTGATCTATTCTCAAGCCTATGGTAATCTATGTACTATGACCGGTTAATGAGTGTTTATCTTCCATTTCCAATTTGTTATATTTCATATACACCGAGAGATGCGAGTATCCAAACACCCCATGTGAGGTGCTAGTATGTAATTCCGTGCTTGTTATGACTTTATGGGCTTATATGTGTTGTGGACTGCTTTTAACCAAGGCTTCATGACCCTAACTTATAAATTAATTGGCTAAAAGCACATTTCCTTGAGGACAAGCAAATACCAAGTGTAGGGATATTTGATAAGGTTTTAAATGTACATTTTTGAGGGTCGTTTAAGCCCTTATTTGATCACTTTGTATCCGTTATTGCTTAATATCGCTCCTTTTCACTTTTAGGTCTCTTGAAGGCAAAATCAGAATGGCACTTATTTGGACGACAAGGCGGATATATGAAGAAAATGGCCAAAGTCAAGAATCGAGACACTCAAGTCGCTAAATTACAAGGGACGGCGTCCATGCTAATGCGACGCCGTCGGAGGAATTTGTGACGGCTCAAAAGAGAAATTGCTAGTTTTGAAGGACGGCGTCGGGCTTTAAAAGAGTAGGTCGTCGCAACTCGACGCCTAGATTCAATCCAGACGGCGCCGAAGCTAAAGAGGACGGCACACAAGCATAAGGTGACGCCGTCGCAAGATTAACTTGGCCAAGACGAAACCCTAATGACGGCGACACGACGGCGCCACAAATCATAAGGTGACGCCGTCGCACATGTAATCTTATATATTGAATCCGAATTTTTCGCTTTTAGAGAGTAGTCTTTTGGGTAAGCTTTTGGAGTAAAACCTAAACCGAACCAACGTATTTTAGGGTTCTAAACCCTATCCTACACCAAGATAAGTTGTTTACTTCATTAATTTAATTATGTCTTCAATTATTTGTGTGTATGCTTGCATGTTCTCCATGTCCGGCTAATTTACTTGTGTGTTTGCTTAGGGAATATGAAACTTAATTATTGAATATTGATTGGTTGTTTCTTATCTTAGTTGATTAATGATCTAGTAATGCGATAGGTCATTCATTGTGTACTTAATGCTTGATTAATCTTTGTGAACCTTAGGTTATAGCACTTTGAGTTGTTGTAAGCTAAACTACCCAAAGAGGCCTTAGAGTTAGAGTTTATCATCCCTTGTGGGTTTTGTAGATGAGACCCTTTGGTAACTTCAAAGAGTTGGGAGAAACGACACCCTACAACTTTAGACACACAACGCAATTAGGAATAAGGACGTAACAATTCAACCACCAATAGGAGATAATTAAGGAGTAGTAAAACCTAAGTAAACACATCTTTAAACTATCATACGAGCACACAATAATTAGACATAGACTACCACCACCTTAGTTGAGATAATTAGATAATAGTAGAGTAATCGGTAGAAATACCAACCCCCAATCCAAACCCCGAGATTCGTACTTTTCCTTTTCTAAAAACATAAAAAGATAAAAAATAATCTTCTTCAACCCCAACCTTAGCGTAGTAACTTCTCACTAGCATTCCTATTCCCCAGAGAACGATATCAATTCCGTGGCTTACCCTAATACTACACTACAACGATTAGGTTCATCGCCTGGGTGTTGAAAACTTGCTCGACGAAAGGAAGTTCCTTTGACCCCGAACGCTACTGTAAGCGTATCGATTATGTTGATCGATTAATCTTGTTCAAGATCGATGAACAATATTAACCGATGAACAAGACATATTTATTACTAAAAGAGTTGATTATCGCTTATCACAACGCTCATCGATTCTATTTATTTTGTTCATCGCTTATATCACAATATTCATAAGTTAGATTATGTAGCCCATCGCTTTTCTAACAAAAAAATCATAATGTTCATTAATAAAAAATCATAATGTTCATCATTGTCTAAAAGAAATCGAATGTTCATCGTTAGAGTCACGTTGTTTAGTTGTTCATCAATAAAAAGAGTTGTTCATCAATTCTCTTAAATTTTGTTTATCAGTTTATCGGTTAAAAAATAAAAAAAATAAAATCATAATGTTCATCAGTTATGGTCACAATGTTTATCAATTTATCATTTGGTTGTTCACCAGTTAAAAAAAAACCAAAACTAACAAAATAACAAAAGATGTATTTTGGTATATAAATTAGTGCATTTGAATGTACTTTTATAAGAAAAGTCTATTTTAGGCATTTTATCAATCACTTTGTGTGCACTAAATATGACTAAGATGTCATTGTTAACGTGCAATATCTCACTCATATTATATCGGAATTGAGTGATTCAAAAATCTAGGTAAATAATAGGCAAAAAGCTATATTTTTTGTGTTTTAAGTTTCGCATAATTAGGCCTTTAAACTAGACAAAATTAGAACTAAAAATGCCGAAAATTTCAAGAAAATCGACACCCATTTAAAAAGTTGAAAAAAGTTGCGATTTATATATTAAAATGCATACCAAATTAAAGAGAATTAAATTTAAAAAATTATGGTGAAATCGGTTTTTCATAAAAGTTTGTCGTTTGAAAGTTATTTACGTTTGAAGTTTTGAGGTGAAATAAAAAAATAGGTTAAAAGGACAAAAATACCCTCTAACCGAATTTAATAAGAAAAAAAATATATTAGGTGGGATACACGTGACACTAGATGATAAGCTTTATAGACTTTTTAATTTGTATCATTTGCAAGGGATCCTAACTCATATATTAGCTCATCCACACGCTTCCACATGTATCCTACAATATATATATATATATATATATATATATATATATATATATATATATATATATATATATATATATATATATATATATATATATATATATATATATATATATATACTAGGCGAGACTGTGCCTAGCGGCATCGGTTTCTAGCGGCAGACAATTAACGATATGCAATATTGTGGTAAGTGTTTCGTGTAACGTTCAAAATAGAACGTGAAAAGATCAAAATGTAATTACAAACGGTTGTAACATGTGATAATTCAACTCTAGCAAAAATTCTTAACATGTATCAAACGACATATAAAAATATTTAATGAAACTTAAAATACAACATTACATCAATTATGAAATATTAACTAACAACACACGTTAATGTCACAGAAACTTTGATACACGACATTTGAGGTGTAGACCCTCCTCGACCGAACTCTTTAACCTAAGTAGATTGTAACATTGTCTAAAGTATTTATAAATATATATTTTCCCGGTATTTATAGATATATATATTTTCCTAATAAACCACACTTACTATCAAATGATAAGTTTCAGATTTTAAAATACAAATACATCATTGGCATAAGTTTCAAATAATTCCTTTATTTGTACATGATTCGCTTAATTACGCTTTTCTCCTTTTTTTAATTCTCAAATAAGGCGTAGTCCATTATTTCTTGTTGGCAAGGGCTATCAAACTTTGAAATAAAAGATTTCTTATGCATGACAAATAAAGCTTATGCATGCATATGCGAATTTTTTAATGTAAATGTTGTTGCTTATTGTACATATCTCACGCAACTAAAAAATAAAAGAAAAGAAACCATAACAGACGTAGTATCATGGCAAACATAAGCAAGATATGAAATGGGTCGTGGAGTCATACATACACCATTTAACACAAGAGTAATTCATTAATTCATTTTTATAGGAAAAGAAACAAAGGAAAACAAGACATAGTTTGTAAATAGTGTAAAACAAGTTGTTTTAACGAAAGGCACAAAATGCAAATTCTATTCTTCATCTGTCTCACTTTCATCAAATAAGCAATAAATTCTTTTCCGACCAACCACGAATACTTGACTCGCAATGGTTGGTGTTGGAAGTGGTTCTTCTTCATCATGTTCGTCATCACTTGACTCGCAAAGGATTAGGATGTGGAGCGGGGTTAGGATTGGGAAGAAGCTGTAAAAAAAACAATAAAAAGATAAATGAAAGATTAGAACCAACCTAAAAATGAAAGATTAGAAGTACAAAAACATACTTGAATGAAAGATTAGTTGTGCGTTTATCATTTAAAAAAAAAACAAATGAAATATTAGAACCAACCTCAAAGTCTTCATCAACATTCTTTTGATTTGTGATTTATTTCTTCTTCTTGATGTCGAAATCTTGTCGAACTACAATGTGTGTGTTTATACAATCTGTTGTTTATATAGGCAAGAAACACCCTTTCATTGCCATATTTAATTTCGTAAATTTGAACATATCTGAAATCATTTTCCGCTTAGCATTGATGTGGTTTACCATGCAATATTGAAACTCTTTTATGTTTATATATGGTATGACAGTGTGTGGCTTACTATGTACATTAAAACTATTTTATGTACATTCAATACTTTCCTTGAAATCAAGTTTGAAAATTATGAATGGTGTAGCAAATTTGAAAATTAAAAATACATTGAAATCAAGTTTTAATACTTACCATGCAAAGTTACAATGCAAATAATACATTGAAATTAATTTATTCTCGCAAAATACGAATGGGCTAAAGAATGGGTTGGCATCCATGCAAAACTTTCCATATATTTGATATTGCTGGCGTTAATTCATATATTCCATATTCCACTATTCCACAATTCGGAGTTGACTAATTGACCATTTCATATATTTCATTTTTTCCACTTTTCACTTTTCCAACATTGACCAAGTTGACCATTTTTCTTTTTAATGTAGTATAGATATATATATTTAAAACCTATCTATATTTATATCTAGACGAGTACACAACACACGATTTAAGAAAACACAAAAAAATATAAAAGTTGACTTGAGAATACATGAAACTAAAACACAATTTATTAATACTAGACTAGTACACATTAGTCGTGTTCAAAAAAGCTGAAAAATCGACAAACCGAGCTGAATCGCTCAATCCAAACCAAAAAAACCCCGAAAATGAAACCAAAAAAAACCAAAATGGAAATAACCGGCTTTTCACTGTTCGGTTTCAGTTTTATTTTTAGATATTCGTGGTTAACCGAACTGTACCATGTATAATATATATTGATTTTTTAGCTAAGTATTCTAATAATTCTCAAGTATTGATTATACTATTGCAAATTTTTATTGTATTACGACTTTTATGCTCCTAGGTAAACATTTACTAAACATTTATGCGTGAAAATTGATTAATGTAATTGTAAATAATCAACATCGAATAAATATTTTTTGTTATCTGTAATGTATGTTTATTTGAATGAAGTTATTGTGACGAGATAACTTTAAAATGATTCTAATCTATTACTTTTTTTTAAAATTTTTCTGAATTTACATTTTACGCTCTAAGCCATGTTATTATTCATACTATTAAACTCGATGACGCGTCTAAAATGGTTAATCAGTAATCAACCTGCAGAATCGCTATTTTTGCACCAGATTTTGTTACACACGCCTAGTAGGATTCGGATTTTGGGTAGTAAAATAAATTACCCGTCTCGCGATAGATAATTTAAATCTTCCAACTAACCGAACCGTCCCGTTAACACCCCTAGTACACGTGCATAATAACGAAATTTTAAAACGACAAATAATTATAATTATATTTTGGTTATATGTATTGTGTAACCAAAATATCATTATAACTATTTGTTGCTATAAAATCTCGTTGCTATATACATTTATTCGTCTAATGTCACAAATATATGTTTGTTTTAAAAAATGACACAAAAATTACCCTGAATTCACATATCGCATTAACCTCCAAAAATCCAACAAGTAGAGAAACATAAAAGCCGCCCTAATACAAAAAATCAAAAACCAGCCCAACCCTGCTATAAAAACCAACACTTTTTCTAAAAAACTAAACTTTTAACCATCTTTTTCCTTTGAATCTACCATTATTAGACAGATCTCATCACTGATTTTACACAACTAATAAAATGGGTTATGAAAGAAGATCAACAACAAAAACAGATATGAATGATGCCTTGTTATTAACAACTATGTGTCTCATTGGTTTATCTGTTGATGTTCATATTAAAGATGGCTCTGTTTATTCTGGCATTTTTCATACTGTTTCTGTTAATGATCCCTATGGTATGTTGGTTTTCAATCTTAAATCTTGTTTTTTGATGTTTTTTTTTATTGGTTTATGATTTGGATTAATGGGTTGTTACCAATTTTGAATCTTTGATCCTAAAATGTAAATGTTATAGAACATGGTATGATGTTTTGTAAATCTTGAATCTTGTTTTTTTAATGTTTTTTATTGGTTTGTGATTTCAATATGTTTATTGGTGGTTGCCAATTTTGAATCTTTGATCTTAGAATGATTTTATGATACGAAAAGTTTGGAATTTATTGACTGATGATGTGAATCTTGTAATAGATTATCGTAAATTTTGAATCTTTGATCTAAACATGTCTTTTAAATATGAAATTGTTTTTTGTTTACAGATTGTGTTTGTGTTTCTTGATTCTTGGTTTTATGTCTTTATATATGTTTTATTAGTCTATCATGTGAATATGTTTATGGGTTGTTGCGAATTGTGCGTGCATATGTTTTTTGATTTCTTAACTTTCCATGTTAATTTGTCTTGTAATGATCTGAATCTATTAAGATATTTCTTGTAGATTGCTATTGGAGTAGATTTATGCAGTGGTGATTTGATATTTAATTTCATTGGACTAAAACAACGTTATATTGTTTTGTTATTGACATATTAAACGCCAACATGAGACCTTGGTTTATCTTTTGCGTGCCTTGTGTAATATAATGTAAAAAGTGATCAGTTATTGTGGCGTCAAGTATTTGACAGTATCTGCAGCTAGTATCGAATGGATTATCCGGTGGTAACAAAACCTACAATCGTAAGTTAGAATAGGTTACCTAAAACCTGACTTTTTGCCTTCCTTTATTCTTTATTTAATGATTTATGATCTGAATCTCTATGTGGGCTATTACTAGTTACGGACATGTAATAGATAATATGAGTAGTATATAAGTAATTTGTGTGTACCTTTTGGTAATATTTCTGCTGCAGCTAGTATTAAACTGATTTTATGACCTCTAACTATACAATCATTAGTGTAAGTAGGTTACACAAACACTAAAAACTGAGTTGTTACGGCTTGAAGTCACAATCATTTGACAACCACATTCAAACCGAACATCCAAACATCCCCTTTTATATTTTCATTTTGTACTTTTACTTACGATTGTATATTTGTATGCAATTTATGTTGGTGTAGCTATCGTGTTGAAGCGAGCAAGGATGACCAAGAAAGGGAAATGCAGTTCAAATGTGGCCAATGAGGAGGTGATAGCCACACTAATTATCCAGTCAGAAGATCTTGTTCAAGTTGTTGCCAAGGTATCCATTTGGTCACATAGTTGCTTTTATTCATTATTTAACAATCTGATATATAAACGAAGTTTTCTATACAGAGAGAGATGCTTCCAGCAGATGGTTTTGTTGGACATGAAACCGGGGACGTTACAGGGGCTGTTGCTTGCACCTTTCCGTCTAATGGGAACCCATTGAAAGAAACAAACAAAATGACTAACAAGTCAAATGTTGGTCAACCACATACCAATAAAACAAAGTACGTGTTTCATAAAGCTTTTCCGAATATTTTTTTTATAGTTCTTATAGAAATTAGAGTTTGCAAATGGTTGGGTCTGCGGGTTGGGTAATGGGTCAAAGGGGCCGCATTTAAACCAGGTTGGGTTGACCCACAAACATGGTCTGTCCATTTTACATTTTTTATGAATAGTTACTAGTTAGTGCATAATTGTTTCTGTAATTAAAATATGAATCTTTTGAATAATATGGATTTTGGAGGTTGTGTGCATTGGAAACAAAATTTAACCGACTGTCAACCCATTAGATGCATTCTTCTTTTTAATTTGACATGTTGAGATAAAGTACAAACCTCAACCTATTTATGTGTAAATGGGTCGAAATTGTTGCCAGTTATAAAAATATAGGCTATCACAACTTGTAATAAACACAACATTACTCAATTTATTATTATTTTTTTTATATCAATGCAGAGGCTCGTCTGGAACTGAGAACGGGTTAGCTAATGGATTAAAACCCGATATCGCTGTTCAGTCAACCAATGCTCTGCAAGTAAATAAAAATGCAGACACTGTTCCTTCCGCACCTTCTGCCACCGTCTCTTCATCAACTCCATGTGAGGCCGTCACTACAAAAGTCTCAAATTCTAATCGAGCTCCTAAGGTAATATGAAAACGTGGTAATTGTTATAAAAAGAAGACTTGTTCTTATAGTTCGTGTTTGATGTAATCTTAACCGTTTCTTGTTTAGGAATTTAAACTTAATCCGGGAGCAAAGACATTTTCTCCATCATTTCCAAATAAAAGATCAGCAACTCCTCAAGCAATACCATCCAGTGCAAATCTCGCATACATCCCCGACAATTATCATGTGGGTCCGGTTGCTAGTCCACAGCCGGAATTTGCAATCAACCCGTATGCTCCTCGGTCAGTGCCTGCTAAGTTTGTTCCATATGGAGGCAACGATGTACAACATCCTCCCCCTGTGAGTATAGATGAACTTATATTTAAGATCTTTTTAAAAAATGAAACTTGCATTTCACATGTTGTAATTTTAGTAGTCACAAGTACTAAATCTGTTCTTGTTTCTTATGATTTTACTTTCCGTTTGCAGATTCTTGGATATAGGAGTCAGCCAGTTAGAAATGGTGGACAATATCATCTTCCGGTTCAAACGGCACCTGCTTATGTCCAGCCAAGCCCCCAGAATGTACTAAATATATCTTTATAAGTAATAAATTCAGGTTTCATTTTTGCAAATATGAAGGATTAGCTGACGCAATTTCGTATTGATTTTTTAGGTTATGGTTGGAAGATTGGGACCGGTTGTGTATGTTCATCCAGTTTCTCAAGTAAGATTCTCTAGTTACCAGTCACTACTTTATATAATTAATTAGACTCACATAGTCTCATCTTATCTATCGTCGTTTATATCTGTGTAAATTGATGATTATGTGATTGTTGTTGAAGGACATGGTCCCGGGCACCAATGGCTTCCCTCAAATGTCTACTTGCTCTATTTTAACACCACATCAAGTCCATCATGTCCCTAAACACCAAGGTAACATATAGACTAATAGATCCTGTTTGATAAATTACTTCCCATTTTGTTACAACTAATTATTTTGCCAAACGCCATGTTGATGTGTTAATGCAGGAAATGCAACAGCTCAAGCTTTACAGCTGTGTGCACCTCCTTCGTTTATAGGAGGTGGTGGTCAGCCACCGTTTGTTATGCCAACTCACATTCCGATTTCACAACCGCCTTATCCTATGATCCGTCCAATCTCGGTCCCAGGGTCTAACGGCTTCTTCGTATCGAAGTTTTCTTGAATTGAGGAAAAATATAGATTTCCCTTATCATTGGTTTTTGAAAGATGAAAAGGTTTTTGTCAGGTTTTGAATTTCATTGAATTTTTGCTTTTTTATAGTTTGGGTTTCTTTTTGTACTTCAAAGTTCAAATACAAGATGTGTTGGACATTTTTAGATAAGATTTAAGAGCTAAAGAATCATCATATTTTTTTTGTATACATGACATTCAGCGGCTGTAGATCACTGGTTGTAACATTGTATGAGATGATAATATGAAAACAAAACATGAAATACGACAAACTGGTTAATAACCGGAACGAATGTAACCATCTTCCACTGCATACATTACATAGTGAGTTTCTAATTTTTACCAAAGTTTGAGGACGTTAGCAAGCCGATTTGCTGATTTGCTTCTTTTGAAAACATAAACAAGGTAGCTTTTTCTATGAAACCATGACAGAAACCTAATGCTAGCTGTTCTGTTGCATTGTAAGGTAAAGACAAGATTCAACTTTTCCAGCATGTGGGTCCTTCTACACTGGGCAAGCTTGATTGTGAAACGACGTATGGGGTGACTGCCTGAAATTACATCTTCCCTGACTGACCAGTTTCTTCATCTCTGTTAAGACCTACATTATAACCTGCATTTTGATGTCCATTTCGAGGGCCCTGGTCATCACCAACATTCTGCTGAACAGCCTAGAAACAAATATTTAACATCAGCATCAAATCATCAAAACATGGGCATAAATACTAACATATTAAACAAAAGAATAGGTGTATCTGACTTGGTATTCAAGAGGAAAATTCATCTAAATAGGCCATATATACATATGCTTTTAAGTTTTAACATGTAGGAAAAAAAATTCGGCTCATACTTTTACAAGCACTCTTTTGCCCTTTGCAGAATCGAGGTATATCATTTTGCGAAACTGAGGATACTTTGATATAAACAAAATAAAAATTATTCACTTGTGTGCAAAACTCGTCTACTTGAGCTGTTGAGCCTAAATTTCTATATTAAAAAATATTTGAAGCTAAAACAGTAATTTGAAACAGTATTTTACCTGCAAAAGCTCTGTCATTTTCCCGGGTCCACTGTGCATCATAGGTCCCAATCCCGGTGGAGACTGAAAATGATGAACCGTGTGTCGAGTTTGCAAAGGTTCGATAAAAAGAGGCTCGTTCATGTCACCAATGTCTGATTCCATTTTCACAATCCCATCAGTTGCTTTTATTGGCTGATTAGCCCCATCACCTTGTTTAAAAGAAGCATTTTCATTTCCGGACCCAGTGGGTGTCACGGTAAACTGTGAGCTAGTTTGAGACTCAGATGCATGACCCATTGAACCATTCGGCGGGTAAACCGCTAAAGGCAAAACCGAGTGCACCGGCTTCCCTTGTGTGGTCCGCAAATGAGGAGCGGGTTGATTGGTTGATAAACCGTTTGATAAGTTGATCGGTTGGAGAACGACTGGGACCACGGTGCCTCTCGCACCAACTTGCGGGACTGATGGGGATAAAGCATAGTTTCCTTTTGTTGGTGAATTATTATCGCTCCCGGTATATGTAACAAGCTGCATGCTTTTTTCTTTTGATCGTCACGTCTGCGTTTAGGTTGAAGTTCTGATGGGAAAGGAACTTCAGTTCGCTTGATCATTTCAGCATTAGGTGCCACGTCATTTTCTGGCGTCACAGGAGCAGCTTGTCCTGGTTTGAAAACCGCGCCTCTTAGTGTGATCTTTGAGTTCCCGATCCTAACAGCAAGTAGGAAACCAGCATCAAAAGTTGCCTCGACAACACCCGTGACGACCTGTCCGATTATGACTTCAGTAGGGTCATTGATTGGATCAACTCTCTTAGGTTTGCTGGTTGACTGTACAAAGCCAGGTGACATGTCAGCAGCAGCGCGTGAACGAGCTTTTGTGCTCGCTTTCACTTGGATCTTTCGTAGGCACCACGCCGCTTTCTGGAGCAGTTAGTGAGGCATCGGGACTTATTTCTTGGTTCATTGGGTCCATTTTCAGCAAATAAGACAAATTATTCAACTTTTTGTTAAAAAGATCTAAAGCTTTTATCTGCATACAAAAAAAGCTCAGTCACTAGTGTGTTCTTGCCAGTTATTATCAAATTGAAATTTCAATTTCCATAAATACCACAAGATTTAAGGATGACAACACATAAAAAGATCCATTTTACCACAATAACATGCTAAAACATTCATAGACATAAAAAAACTAGAAACTTATAATTGGTCATATAATATTTGAAACAGATAGCCTAGCTATAAAGTTGATATTACTGCTTAAGACTTGATACAATTTTGAAGCTGTAAGCACAACAGACGTTGTACAGCTTGAAGCAAAAGCTTGTTTGCTCTAATGATTAATAAGAACTCAATAATATTTGCAGACTGCCGGGCTACTACATAACATTCACGAGTCTAGGGTAACCAAAGATCAGTAGCATAATCTGATGTTCCGTAATCTATATGAGTATCGCTGAGTCATCATACGGGGTAGTGACAGAAAACCAAAATTCACATACTACACTACTAGAGGGTTGATAGGTCTGAAGAAAACATGGTCCGGAAACTGGTACCTCAATCAGGACCATGCAAACTGCTCAAGTCTAAGCTTAAAATAAGTAATTACTAACCAAACCTAGTACCCTAGAAGACAAACCTAGCTTCTCCCTATCATATCACGTTTAGCAGTTTAACCAATCTAAACCAGAACCGAACTCTTTGTCGTGTCTCAATATCATATTGTTGAAAATTACAGAAAAAAACCCGACACATCAGCGAAAAGTATGGATATCCAAACGAAAATTGAAAGAACGAAAGATACATTCGTATTCTTATTTCTCTTTAAGAAAGCGTGTTGCTATTGGATGGACTACAAGAGTATTTAGTTTTTTGTTATCTGCTTCTTTTATTAACAATGTAAAACTTTTTAAAAATAGCTTCGATTAAAAAAATTGGAGTATCATTTAATTTTAACCGAATAAGCAAATCCGAACGCTATTTCTAGAAATGCTTATATTTAAGCAGTAATTATTTTCAACCTAAATCATAAGCAAAAAAAAAAATCCCTTAAACCTTAACCAATACAGTAATTAATAGTAATATCATACAATCAATTAAATAAAGCAAACAACTTGATCGTAAAATGCAATTAACGACACTTAAAAATGAAGAAATTAAAAATGAATTACAGCTAATTAACACCTAATCCTCCACAAATTAATTAATAAATATCAATCATCACAGAATGCATGAACTACAAACAATTGAATAAAATTATGTTTAATTAAAGCTATAAGTGTACCGTGGGGGTTATAACAGATCGAAATTGAAACCCTAATTTTGAAGTGTTGAAAAGTGTGAAATGACGATGACTTGTGACTTAATTACGGCGTTTTATTTTTATTACTGTAATTTAATTTAATTTAATTTAATTTTTGGATTTGTGGGGTTGGTTGGTACCTGTTTTGTCCTTTCAAGTTTAGTTTTTTTGTTACATTTAGGTCCTTCTTGTTTTGCAAAACTCCAATGTATCATGTTTTCACAAAAGCTTTGCTATAAGACAGAGACGGATCCAGAAACTTACGTGAGGGCCGGCCTGCCCGGCCATACTATAAAATGTAAATGGCAAATACTATATATGCGATTAAAATATGTTGCGACATAAACTAACACGCGAATAAAATAAAATATATATGATAAGAGCATTTACAATGCTCGAGTTCTCCAATCGCTTTTTACATTTCTACCTCATACTTTTCATAAATTTTTATATATTAGAAAGATGTTATTATATATCTCTCTAATGGAAAGCTTTATTGAAAGAGCAAGTGACACAGCAAGAGTAGTAATCGGTATAGTTTGTGTAACACCCCAAAATCGGGTTTTTAAGTATTATATTATGAGAATGCCTTGAGTAGTTTGACTAAGATTTTATATGTAGTAAAAGATTAAATATGATTGGTTAGTCAATGTTTTAAGTTGAAAGTCAATCATATTGGTCAAACTATAAGTCAATATATTATGTAAATGGATTTAGAAAGTATTATGTGTCACTAATATAAGGGAAAAGAGCTTGAGGGACTTAAGTTGTCAAAATTTTAAACTGATACTAAAACCAATTTGTTTTAGTACTAGGGCCAACTTATTATAGTACTACAACTAACTTATAAATATAATTTCCCTGACATTCTAGATTATTCATGAGTTGTGTGTGTGTGGGGGGTACGTGGGAACCAACAAAAATGAGAGAAAACAAGACTATATTGATGATTAACTAAGTATAAATTAAGGTCCTAAATCAAGATATAAACTCGTATCAATCATCCCTACAAGTAAGTAACCTTTAATCTTAAATTCATTATAAATTGAAAAGTTGAGGTTCATGAGCAAGATTTGAGGTTTTTGGGTAATTATGATTTTAAGTTAAAATAAATATGTCATAGTATTCGTGGGTGAATACCCATTAATGAATTGAAATAAAATTGGTGATTTTGGGATATGATCCATGATATGATCATGTAAATAATTTTAAGGGTTTTAGTTATGTTTATGGGTGATTAGACACCCTTAATTATTAGGATTAATTTTATATATCATCATATTTTCATAATTAATTTCATGTATACCCAAAGTGCAAGTATTGAATGCATAATGTACAATAATTTTTAAAGCATGTTTGGGTAGATATGAAATTTCTAACTAAAAGGAGTGGAGATATGAAATTGTCTCTAATTATTATGTAAATTAGAAGAGTCTGTATTTGTTGGTGATTATTTAACTAGGAAAGCAAGCAAAAAAGGTGATGGTGAAGGTTTAAGATTATATTGATTTATTCATATATGTGTTATGTGGAAGATGATAGTGAAGGTTTAAGATGCATTTAGATTAGTGATCATAATAGATTAGGACTAGTTTGGCAAGACTAGCCAAAGTTGTGGTTAATTTCTTTGTGATTTATGTAAGGTATGTAAGAATTATGTTTGATTGATGATATGTGTATTAAGTGTGATGTGCAAGTATTGATGAAAAGTAGTCTTATAGACTAATGGGATGTGAATGATGCTTGTGTGATTAATGATGTATAATATCATGTTATTATCCTTTTTTACTTACTAAGTGTAATGCTTATGTTTTGATGTTTAACCATTTTGTAGGTTTGTTGAATTTAAAAGAGGGCTCCGATAGTAGCTGATGTAACACCTGTATCCCAGATACAAATAGGCCCCACTCTATATGGAATTGACCAGGCCTAAGTATGTTTAAATAAGGAGATATGGTGGTATGGTACAAGTGTGGACTGGTAGTAGCCTAGATATGGGGTATCCAGTATTATGTATACGGCATATTGAATGTTATGAAAAATAGAACATACCTATTATAGTACCAATACGGCGTATTGGTTAAGTTGTATACGGCGTATTGAGTTTGGCATGGATACGATTAATTAATGGAAGGGAATACGTAGTATAGATGGTTTAGTATGGATACAGCGTGTGAAAAACTATAAGGGGGGTTGAATGGTTTTGCCGATTTTAAGTTAGTTTCAAAAACTTTAGATTCGATGTTATGTGAAATCGTATGGATGAAGAGAAAGTATAGATCTAAGAGTAATGCAAATAAAGAAAGCAAGTAAAGTAAATGATAGAAATGACACAACCGATTTATAGTGGTTCGCCACAAGGACACCTTCATCGCTCTACTCCACCCCCAAGTCACATACTTGAGAGTTCAAGCACTATGTCAACAAACTCCTTCAACTCGGGCGGAGAAACCTTCACAACGTCGCTACACTTTTCGGTACAAAGCTAAATACCGAGTCCGTAACACGGAGGACCAAACCAACACTACTATAACACAACAAATATGTTAAATATGAAATACAAGATCTTCGCTACATAAATCTTGTGGACCCCTTACTTGGATGACTTGTAGAATGCTCATGATCTCGCCTTAGAGAAAGACCTATATGAGAATCACAATAAAAGAAAGAATAAATACTCTTTAGATCAAGTGATCTTTTGTTAGAAGAGTGTAAGAATATATGAGAGAGCTTGTAAGAAGAGGGGTAAGTAAAAATGAATAAATGGCTCTCTATTTATAGGCAAATTCTTGCCATTGTACAGATCCCACGAATCCTCGCTTGAGGGATCCATCTAGTGTAACTCAGTGGATCCGTGAGACGCTACTGTTGCCCATGGGTTTTGGGTTATGGGTCATAGGTCATGGGTCATAGATTATGAACCATGGGTATCTAAATAGATACAATGTATCTAATAGATGCAATGCATCTAGACAATGGGTATGGGTTAACTCCATGGTTTATGGTTATGCTCCATGGGTGTGGGTCATGGGTTGTGGTTTTTACCCATCCTAATAAACTATTACAACAAATGAATTATTACAACAATTTGTATTAAATGACTATATGTAGATGCTTTACAAAAATAACATGTATCCTTATAATTTTACTTATGATAACATTATATTTGTTATCAACAAAACACAAAGAGATCGCTAAATATTAATAAACGTTTTTACGGTTTATTTGTATTAACAATCTCCTTCTTTTTGTTGATGACAAAACATAATGTTATGATGAGTAAAACTTAAGATTTCATGTATGTTTTGAAAGCATAAGTTTTACTTTTTCTCCCCTTTTTGTCGAAACAAAAAGTGACCCTAATGAAGAAATAAAGTGTGAAAAAATAGACCACGTATCTCTAACTCCCCTTGACGGTAGCTCCCCCTAAAACGGGGCGTCAAGTGAGAGAATATACAAACCTACAAAGAAAAGGTTAGTAGTAACATGCATAAATAATCTTGTGATTGACGAGAAACAAGATTGGGATCCAAGGTATGTAAACAAAGCCTTGTAATAAAATAACAAAATGTAGTGGTATTTATGCCACATACAAGCATGTAAAACTAACAACAAGACTTGTTCTAAAAATGACTCAAAAGAAAATACTCCGGAATGTTTGGAAGTGGTGGTGGAAAAGAATCTAGATGTTCTTGTAAGACAATGGGAGCTAAAGGTGGTGAGGTTTCAAGGTATTTGAAAATTGTGTTTGGAGATGTGGGAGGTGTTAAAAAGACTAGTTCTTTTGGGTTGGTTTGTTGGGATCTTGTTGGAGTCTTAAGGAGTTCCAATAGAGTGACTTTAGATGGAGACTTGATGGGTGATGATGGTGGTGTGCTTGTTGGAGATGATGGAGGTGCTACTATGGAAGCATTTTGTGGTGAATGAGTAGTTGGTTATGAACTATTTGATAATGATTTGGCTAAACAACAAGGCCTGATGCTAATCCATGCGGTTTTTCTAGATTTGGGTGGTGGTACTATGGAAGGTGGTAGGACAAAATTTTGGATTTCTTGAAATAGATTGTTTGCACTGGATGATTCATCTATGTTGGAAGATCTTTTGGATGACATGATGATGGGTGTTTGTAAGGTTGAGAGTGATGAAGATGCAAGCATTTTGGGAACCCTATTTATAGAAAAATAATGCATTGTAATGAATGCTTGACCCAAAATGTGGACTAAAATCTAATGATTAGATATGAATTTAAGGCATATGATCATGAGAACACAAGCATTAAGTAACATACTCATTAGTAAAAAAAATGACGAAAATATAGAGGTTTTTAGCCAAAGTGAGAAAAATAGAAGAGAATTTCAGCTTCTGTCTCACGGATCCCACATATCCATCCCTTAAGGGAACCGCTGGCGTTAACGGGATCCGTGGTATCGGTGACTCGAGCAACTTAAAATTTTCCTTTGGAAACATTTGTGCCTAGTGTGTGCCTATATGCAAACCATTTAGAGTTCGGTTATCTCGACTCCTAAAAAGAAAAGAAAAATAGGCTAGAATTGAAAAACATACTATTATGTGAGATAACCCGAGTGCTCCTAATTCATTGTTGCTTAAATGAATGTACCGAAACACATATTAGTTATGTGTCCTCTTTAGCATTCAAAAGACATGAGATGCAATGAAAACGGGTTTACTTTGTATTAATAATGAAAAAGAGGTTTGTCCTAGACGTGAGAAATAGCTTTTATGAAAGTGATACGGGAAGAAGTATCCTTTTAGAAAGCATTTTGAAAAAGTTTCTTTGTTTGAAGAAAACGTTTATCCTTAAAAAAATAGGTATGAGCTTACGTATTGTAAGAGAAACTTACCTTGAAAAGTAAGGGAAAATTATGAAAGTACGAGTTGTAAATAAAACCTATCTTGGGTTTTGAAAATTCCCGTATTGTTTGTGAGTTGTGTGTGAAATAGAGATCCTAGACTCAGAAAGAAGAAATCTAGTGTTTAAATACCTTGTAGAGTTTTAAAAGCTAATTACAACGATTGTTCCATGAGACCAAGACCAAGACGAAGTAAGTTGATTTGTTCCCGCTTCAACAGTTTGGTGTGGACGTTGGCTATGTTGTCTTCGGATGCTACCTTATCAATAGAGATGTTCTCCTTTTGAACATTGTCTCTTAAGAAGTGATGACGAATCTCTATATGCTTGGTGCGAGAGTGCAATACCGGATTTTTGCTTAAGTCGATGGCACCTTTGTTGTCACATAGAATGGCTATGTCACTTAGGTGAATGTCGTAGCCAACTAACGCTTGTTTCATCCATAGTGCTTGTTGGCATGCTTTGCGCATAGACATATTCGCTTCGCTTGTTGATATGGCGCGCCGTTTGCTTCTTTGAGAACCAAGATGTTAAACAACATCCCATAAAAGTACATACTCCACTTGTAGTTTTTGATCAACATAATCACCTTCATGGTCGAATCAGATATCTGATTGTTTCTACTCCCGTGCACTGGGATACCACAATCCTAATTGAGTTGTACCATTAATGTATCTAAATATCCTTTTGACGGCTTCTAGATGTGATGTTTTAGGATCTTCTTGAAACCTAGCACATAGACAAACACTAAACATGATATCCACCGACTAGCCGTAGGTGAAGACTACCAATCATGCCACGGTATTTAGTATTATCAACGGATTCACCGTCTTCATCTTTTGTGAGTTTAGTGTCAGATGACATTGGTGTTCTTATGGGTTTTGACTCTTCTAAACAAAATTTCTTTAACATCTCCTTTATGTATTTAGATTGATTAATGAAGATACCATCTTCTACTAGTTTGATTTGTAGACCAAGAAAGAAACTTAGTTCTCCCGTCATACTCGTCTCGAACTCGTCATGCATGATTTTAGAGAAATCATCACACATGTCTTGACAAGTAGATCCGAATATAATATCATCCACGATATTTGAACAATGATTATATGTGATTCATTTTCTTAGTAAAAGTGTATTATCAACCAACCCCATGGTGTAGTTGTTTTAATTAAAATGACTGAGTCTATCATACCAAGCTTTTGGAGCTTGTTTAAGACCGTAAAGAGCTTTCTTTAACTTATACATGTTTAGGTTTTTCAAATCGATAAAGCCGGAGGTTGAGCTACATATACTTCTTCATTAATAAAACCATTTAGAAAAGCACTTTTGACATCCATTTGATAAAGCTTAAGATCATTAGCACAAGCATGAGTAAGAAGTATTCTTATAGAGTCTAATCTAGCCACGGGGGCATAGGTCTCATCAAAGTCTATTCCTTCTTGTTGATTATACCATTGGGCAACAAGTCTAGCTTGTTTCTAGACACTACACCGTTTGCATCTAACTTTTTTTGTATATACCCATTTGGTTCCTATTATGGTTTGATTACTAGGTGGAGGGACGAGTGTCCAAACATCGTTAGAGATAAATTGATTTAACTCTTCTTGCATGGCCATTACCCAACTTTCATCTTTTATGGCTTCTTGTGGACTAAGAATACACAAGGTGATTTATTTTTATCTTTTCTAGAAACATGTAATAATAATAATAGAAAAAACTCGATTTATGTATAAAGAAACATGTAATAGACTTACATCCACAATTGATTTATTCTTATCTTTTCCAGAAACATTATTTTTCGACCATGTCATAGGTATCATGAATTCAGGCCGCTCCATCTAGTAAGTAACAAACATGTAAGAACTAATGTTACCGAAAAAATGACAACATGGTAAATTAAAAGTAACATATATAATGATCAATTAGTTTATTACCCTGAATTGGGGGTTTTCTTCTACTTCTTCTACAAACATTGTATTTTATTTTATTATATCATGGGATGTTTGTTTAAGCTTATATAGTGGGTTTATGGGCTTATGCAATCTCGCATGCAGTTTGACAAGTTTTTTTTTTTTTTTTTTTTTTTTTTAACTTGTCTACTTCTTAACAAAACACCTCATACATATATCATCCATAAATAAACAAATACAGATATAAATAGCATTAATATTAGAAAGGAAAGTTTATTACCGATGGTTTTACAAGTTGGGCTTGAGCGATTGAAAAGGAGTAAATAAGGATAAGATATGAGTGGAGGGGAGGGTTTATTACCGATTGTTTTACATGTGGGGCTTGAGCATTAATATTTAGGGTTTGCAATCTTAGAATATATATAATTTTGGCCCTTCAAGATTGGAAATACTTTATTATTCCACAATACAACAAAACATGACAAAAGCAAGTGGTTGGAATACACAAGAAGCCATAAAAGATGAAAGTTGGGTAATGGCTATGCAAGAAGAGTTAAGGGTCCGTTTGGTTTAATACATTTGGCATTAGATTTAGCTTTGGACTTATAATATGCTATTTGGTTGACAAGTCATAGGTTTTACTTTTGGGGTTGAACCCCTTACTGTAGGGCATGTGCAAATCCAGGCCAAATAGGTGCCTTTTGAAATTATTTCAATATGTTTCTACTGTATCATATAATCCACTTGTACGAATTACATAATTTTTTTGTCATCTTGTTAGTTTTTGTTGACAGTCTTTTTTTTAGTGGAGCTATCTCTTTTATTTTATATTAAAAATAATTATTATTAATTTTAACTCTTATGCCAAACCCATTAAACAAACAACTTCTATTCTTTCAACCCAAACTCAAATTCTAACCCTAATCCAAATCTAAATCCAAATCCTAAACCCACCTATATACCAAACGGGCCCTAAATCAATTTGTTTCTAACGATGTTTGGACACTCGTTCCCCCACCTAGTAATCAAACCATAATAGAAACCAAATGGGTATATAAAAACAAGTTAGATGCAAACGGTATAGTGTCTAGAAACAAAGCTAGACTCGTTGCTCAAGGGTATAATCAACAAGAAGGAATAGAATTTGATGAGACCTATGCCCCCGTGGCTAGATTAGAGTTTATAAGAATACTTCTTGCTTATGCTTGTGCTAATGATCTTAAGCTTTATCAAATGGATGTCAAAAGTGCTTTTCTAAATGGTTTTATTAATGAAGAAGTATATGTAGCTCAACCTCCGGGCTTCATCGATTTTGAAAAACCTAAACATGTGTACAAACTAAAGAAAGCCCTTTACGGTCTTAAACAAGCTCCAAAAGCTTGGTATGATAGACTCGAGTCATTTTTAATCAAACGCAACTACACCATGGGGTTAGTTGATAACACACTTTTTACTAAGAAAAGTGAGTCACATATAATCATTGTTCAAATATATGTAGATGATATTATATTCGGATCTACTTGTCAAGACACATGTGATGATTCTCTAAAATCATGCATGACGAGTTCGAGATGAGTATGATGGGCGAACTTAGTTTCTTTCTTGGTCTACAATCAAACAAGTAGAAGATGGTATCTTCTTTAATCAATCTAAATACATTAAGGAGATGTTAAAGAAATTCGGTTTGAAGAGTCAAAACCAATTAGGACACCAATGTCATCCGGACACTAAACTCACAAAGATGAAGACGGCGAATCCGTTGATAACACAAAATATCGTGGCATGATTGGTAGTCTTCTACCTCACGGCTAGTCGGCCGGATATCATGTTTAGTGTTTGTCTATGTGCTATGTTTCAAGAAGATCCTAAAACATCACATCTAGAAGCCAAAAGGATATTTAGATACATTAAGGGTACAACTCAATTAGGATTGTGGTATCCCAAGGTACGGGAGAAACAATCAGATATGCAGATTCGACCATGCAGTGTGATTATGTTGACCGAAAAAAATACAAGTTGGGTATGTACTTTTGGGATGTTGTTTAACATCTTGGATCTCAAAGAAGCAAACGGCATTAGCAATATCAACAACCGAAACCGAATATGTCTCAGCCGGTAAAGCATGCCAACAAGCACTATGGATGAAACAAGCGTTAGTTGACTACGACATTCATCTAAGTGACATAGCCATTCAATGTGACAACAAAGGTGCCATCGATTTAAGCAAGAATCCGATATTGCATTCTCGCACAAAGCATATAGAGATTCGTCATCACTTCTTAAGAGACAATGTTCAAAAGAGGAACATCTCTATTGAGAAGGTAGCATCTGAAGACAACATAGCCGACGTCCTCACCAAACCGTTGAAGCGGGAACAATTCAACCTACTTCGTCTTGGTCTTGGTCTCATGGAACAATCGTCGTAATTAACTTTTAAACTATACAAGGTATGTAAACACTAGCCTTCTTCTTGCTGAGTCTAGGATCTCTATTTCACGCACAAACTCACAAGCAATACGGGAATTTTCAAAACCCAAGATAAGTTTTACTTATAATTCATGGTTTTCTCTTAGTTTTCAAGATAAGTACCTTTTGCAAACACGTAATTGCATACATTTTTTTTTTGTCTCTTTCAAAGAATAAACAGTTTATTCACACATAGCAACCTCTTTTCAAAATGTTTTCTAAAAGGATACCTCTTCCCGTATCACTTTCATAAAAGCCATTTCTCACGTCTAGGACAAATTGTTTTATTTTATTTTATTAATACAAAGTAAAAACCCGTTTTCATTGCATCTCATGTCTTTTGAATGCTAAAGAGGACACATAACTAATACGTGTTTTCGGGTACATTCATTTAAAGCAACAATGAATTAGGAGCACTCGGGTTATCTCACATACTAGTGTGCTTTTTCACTTCTAGTTTATTTTTCTTTTCTTTTTAGGAGTCGAGATAACCGCAACTCTAAATGGCTTGCATATAGGCACACACTAGGCACAAATGTTTCCATAAAGGAAAATTTTTAGCTGCCTGAATCACCAGTACCACGGATCCCAGCCTTAATGCTAGACGGATCCCTCAAGAGAAGGATCCGTGGGATCCGTGAGACAGAAGCTAATTTTATCTTATATTTTTCTCACTTTGGATGAAAACTTCAATAGTTTCATCATTTCTTTATTTTTTTTGGAGTATGTTATTTAATGCTTGTGTTTTTATGATCACATGCCGTAAAATTCATATCTAATCATTAGATTTTAATCCACATTTTGGGTCAAACATTCATTACAATGCATTATTTTTCTATAAATAGGATTCCCAAAATGCTTGCATATTCATCAGTCTCAACCTCACAAACAAACATCATCATGTCATCCAAAAACATAAATGAATCACCTAGTGCAAACAACCCTTTTCAAGAAATCAAAAACTTTGTCCTCCCACCTTCCAAGTACCACCACCCAAATCTAGAAAACCGCACGGATTAGCATCCGCCTTGTTGCTAGCAAACCATCTTCAAATGATTCATCACCAACAACTCATTCACCACAAGATGCTTCCATTATAGCACCCCTTCATCACCAACAAGTACACCAACTTCATCACCCATCACATCACCACCTAAGGTCACTCTTTGGAACTCCTTAAGACTCTAACAAGATCTCAACAAACAAAGCAAAAGAACTAGTCTTTTGACACCTCCCACTTCTCCAAACACAATTTTCAAAGACCTTGAAACCTCACCACCTTTAGCTCCCATTGTGTTACAAGAACATCTAGGTTCTTTTCCACCACCACTACCAACCATTCCGGACTTTGATCCGTATTTTCCAACTTTTCCACCACAACTTCCGCATCTCACAAATCAAAGTCACCCGGAAAAACTTCCGCACTCATTACCCACATCACTTACATTGTGAACATTGCCAATCCACTAGGGATTTTGCAATAGAGATTAGGAAAGAAATGCGAGTCATACTTAACCTCATCCTTGATCGCATCAACATCATTACTCACCAAAACTTCCATCCATAAACCTTATGCAAGCATGGAAGGAATCATTTTTATTACTTTTTAGTATTTTTTTTAGTCATTTTTTTAAGAACACGTCTTGTTCTTACTCTTATATGTTTGTATGTGGCATTAGTACCACTACATTTTGTTGTTTTATTACAACGCCTTGTTTACATACCTTGGCTCCCAATCTTGATTCTCGTCAATCACAAGATTATTTATGCATGTTACTACTAACAATTTCTTTGTAGGACTTTTTATATATTTTTTCTCGCTTGACGCCCCATTCTAGGGGGAGCTACCGTCAAGGGGGAGCTAGCAATACGTGAACTATTTTTTCCACATTTTATTTCTTCGTTGGGGTAACTTTTTGTTTCGACAAAAAGAGGGAGAAGAAGTAAAACTTAGGATTTCAAAACATACATCTAATCTTAAGTTTTACTCATCATAACATTATGTTTTGTCAACAACAAAAATGGGGAGATTGTTAATACAAATAAACCGTAAAAACGTTTATTATTATTTAGCGATCTCTTTGTGTTTGTTGATAACAAATATAATGTTATCATAAGTAAAATTATAAGGATACATGTTATTTTTGTAAAGCATTTACATATAGTCATTTAATACAAATTGTTGTAATAAATCATTTGTTGTAATAGTTTATTAGGACGGGTAAAACCACAACCCATGGAACATATCCATTACCCATGGTATTGACCCATATCCATTCGACTAGATGCATTGCATCTATTAGATACATTGTATCTAATGAAATACCCATGGACCAACCCATAACCCATGACCCATAAAAAAACCCATGGGTAAAGAGGAGCGTCCCTACTGGATCCCGGTGTTACATTAGACGGATCCCAGGGAGGGATCCGTGGGATCCGTGCAATGATGGCAAGTTTTGCCTATAAATAGAGCCATTTCTTCATTTCTCTTCACCCTCTTCTTACTAACTCTCTCATATATTCTTATACTCTTATAACAAAAGATCACTGATCTAGAGTTGTTATTCTTTCTTCTATTGTGATTATCATATAGGTCATTCTCTAAGGCGAGATCACGAGCTTTCTACAAGCCATCCAAGCAAGGGGACCTTGATTGATTTGTTCCTTCACAAGATTTCGTAGCAAATATCTTGTACTTGATATTTCACATAGTTGTTGTGTAATAGTCGTGTTGGTTTGGTCCTCCGTGTTACGGACTTCGGATTTAGCTTTGTCTTCGAAAAAGGTGTAAACAACGTTGTAAAGGCTTCTCCGCCAAGTTGAAGGAGTTTGTTGACATAGTGCTTGAACTCTCGAGTAGGTGACTAGGGAGTGGAGTAGGGCAGGAAGGTGTCCTTGTGGCGAACCACTATAAATCGGTTGTGTCATTTATATCCCTTACTTTACTTTCTTTACTTGCATTACTCTTAGATCTATACTTTATCTTCATCCATACGATTTCACATAACATCGAATCTAAAGTTTTTAGAAACTAACTTAAAATCGGCAAAACTATTCAACTCCCCTTCTAGTTTTCTACATATTTTATAATTTTTTTAAAATAAAATGTTACTTCATGCTTATCAAACTAATCTCTACCTTCTACTTCAACTTTGTATCGCAAAATAAAGAGTAAATTACATGGATGGTCCATGTGGTTTGTGTTGACTTGCATGCTTAGTACTTTGATTTTTTTTTACGTAAATAGTCCCTAAATCTAAAACCCTTAACACCCACGGTTCTTTCACCAAGCAGGCGTTAAGTTGACCGTTAAAGCCAATCACTTGCAAAGGTATAGTTGTCAATCTTTATTACTTCCCTCTATTTTTGTCCATTAGTTAACAAGTATACAAATAAAATATACACAATGATTCTTCTAACTCATATGCCTCTCATCCATCATTACCATCTTTATTTTTCTCGAAAATTAAAACCCCCATTCTCAAAAAATTGGAACAATTAAAAAATACACCACACACAATTTCAAGAGACAAAAACCACATGTAAAATCCACAAAAAAACCCCTCTTATCTATATAATCAAGACAACTATTGTTGGTATAAAAAAGAGTTTACAACCAAACAAATTATAACAAAAACTTCGAATATTATATAGATCTACAAATCTTCATTGGCGGCAGGTGGTTGTCATATACACAAAACCACAGAGTGAATTGACCGGAGGTGGCTGGTCACTTAGGCAACGGTGAATGGAGGCGTGGGGTTTGTTGGTGGACCAATGTTGTGGGGACGGGGGTTTGTTGGTAGACTGATGGTGGATAGGGTGGTGGTGGAACGATGATGGTGATGGTGATTTGGGATAACGATGGTGGTGCCTTGGTGAGTAATGAAAGGAAAAACAAAAAAAACTTATTGTAAATATGTGTTGTTTTTTAGTTAAGAAAGGGAAATGGCAATAAGTTTCATTGTTTTTAGTTTGAGGTGAATTGAGTAAAAAATAATTGATTATAGTTTAATTTGTAAAGATTAGTCATAGAGAATGGTTATTAGTTGTGGCAGTAGTTGATGAAAAATTAAGAAAGAAAGATGAAGAAAAAGATGGTGTGGTAGAAAGAGAAAGGAATAACGTGGGAGTGTAAATTAAAATATGCTATGTTTTTGATTAATTGTGCTTGTGAGAAAATGTAAAGTAGTGCAATAGAGAGAGAGAGAGAGAGTCATAACTAATTATGCAGATGGAGCCATGAAAGAAAAAACCAATTTACCTTCAGAGCACAAGGCATGGGGTGTCATTGGTATGCCAAATGCATGCCATTCGTGTGCCAACCATACCGGAGCATCTTGTCATTCGTGAGCCAAACGTTTTGAGCCAATGCAATGGCTCAAGCCATTTGCATTTTTTTTTTTTTTTTTTTTTTTTTTTTTTATTGTGGTGGTGATTATTTTTAGTGGGGTATTTTGTGAGGCCAATAACGTGTTAGTGGTTTGTTATGAGGGAAAGTGTTTTAGTTATTGGTATGTTATTGGGAGGTGTATGATGTGGCGCTGATATGACATACCAATAACATGTTATTTGTATCTCTCACACTTTGTGCTCTTATGTGCATTAACTTTAATGGTTAAAATTAGTGTCCGTTTGGTCAAAAGACTATGAGTGTTAAAAGTTTGAGTTAAAGACAATCTGCATCAGAAAAAAGTCAAAGGACCAAACAAGCTAGTCACGCAAACCGCAAGGACCATCCTTGTAATTTCCTCAAAAGAAAATCACATGAAAAAAAGTTACAACACAACCCGATTTACCAAAACGACATCGTTTCAAAGAATATAAAAATAAAAGAATAAAAATCATTTAGTGGCCTACCTTGCTCATTTATCCATCCTCCATAAACCTTCACTAACTCCGCCGTCATCCGAAACCCTAACGCCGTTAAATCACAGATGGATGAAGGTTCAGTTGACTCGTAATTTAGCCTCATCGTTAAATCATCGCATATCTTCAATTAGCTTCTTTCGTCGTAATAGCTTTAGTTTAAGTCGGTTTAGGTTTTCTACAGTTGTTGATTCGTTGCGAGAGGAAAGAATGGGTTCGGAGGAGATTGAGTGGCCTGCGAATAAAGTTAGAGATACTTTTATTAAGTTTTTCGAAGAGAGGAATCATGTTTACTGGAAGTCGAGCCCCGTCGTTCCGGTTAATGATCCTACGCTTTTGTTCGCTAATGCCGGTCCGTTATTATTCGTTATCTGATTCATTAATTAAGTAATTTAGATATTGCGTATTAGTCGGAGTTTGTTATCGGCTCGATAATTCTGTTATACATATGCACAAGTTATATTCATTTGAATTTATTAACTGATTACATATTTACATATATTGCATGTTATGCACTATATAGGTAGGTAGTGAATTGGATTGTTATCGAGTAGCCGTAGGTGTATAATGTTACTAATGTTTATAGTGGATTTTACGAAATAGTCAAATTATTATGGTGTAGATGTATCTTGTTGCTAATATTTATAGTAGAGTGTATGAACATAGAAATATTGATGTAAATATTTGTTGTATGTATACGAATATATTGTTTTTGTTACACGGTTCGGTGGTTTGAGTTTTTGGTTGCAGACGATCGGATTGTTATGGAGTAGATGTATATCGTTACAACATTACTCATTAATGATCTCTGTAATAGTCGATTGATTGATCCTAAGATATATCGTTAATGATGCTGTTAAGTTTTAAATAAATGGATATATTATTGGTTAAGATGTCATTTTGTTGAAAGAGCATCACGGTTGATCTCAAAGGGGTATTTTTGGATTGCTTATTTTTCTGTTTATTTTTAAGCCGAAGCAGATTTGTGTTATTGAAACTGCTTATCTCTAGGTAAAATAATCAGATTTTGATAAGTTGGCAGGGAATTGCTTTTTTCATGTTTATTTTTTGCTGAAATTTAATTTACGTTTTACATACATACATCACTTAAAATCTTTTATAGTGGTTTTGGTTGAAAAAATTTCAACATATTACTAGCCTTTGCGTTTTCTACAAAATAAGCAAATCCAAACTTATTTGTAAGTAGCTTGTAAGTACTTGTTTCTATGCATAAGAACTAGCAAAAAAAAAAAAAAAAAGCAATCCCAAACACCCCTTGAAGTCGAATCGCGTCTCTAGGATTATATTGCTAATGACACTGCTAAGTTTTGAGAAATGGTATACAAATTGTAGGGGTGTTTTAAGGTTATCTTTTGGTCATTGTATGTGTTCCGAGAATATTTTGGCTTGAAGGACTAGAATTAGATATTCAATTCTCTTATGGAACTCATTGACTCATTGTTTGAATCTAATCATTATGACAGTAAATGATCAAGTATGAGTACTGATTTAGTGTTTGTTGTGGCACTCAATATTTTGTTATTCTGTAATATTCAGGTATGAATCAATATAAGCCTATCTTCTTGGGTACTGCTGATCCGAACACTTCTTTGAGCAAATTGACTCGTGCTTGCAACACCCAGAAGTGTATCCGAGCAGGTGGGAAGCATAATGATCTTGATGATGTTGGCAAAGACACTTATCATCACACTTTCTTCGAAATGCTTGGTAACTGGTCATTTGGTGATTATTTTAAGAAGGAAGCTATTGGATGGGCATGGGAGCTTCTCACAACCGTAATGACATCAACTTTTATCTTGTTTTGCAATAAGCAACTTTGAGTCTTCTTCGGTATGTTTATTTGGTTCTTGCTTCTTGACGTACAGGTTTATAAGCTGCCAACTGATCGAATATATGCTACTTATTTTGGCGGTGATGAGAAATTGGCCTTCCTGCTGATAATGAAGCCAGAGATATATGGCTTCAATATCTCCCACCTGCACGAGTTTTGCCTTTTGGTTGTAAGGTATGCTTTCTACAAAGTTCTTTCCATTTTTAAACTGTTTTCTCTGATCAGCTTTTTTTCAACACAGCAGTACTCTGGATCCAAGAGCAGTTATTTAATTTTGTTGATTCAATTGTTAAATTGTGTGGCAGGACAACTTTTGGGAGATGGGTGATACTGGGCCTTGTGGACCCTGTACTGAAATACACTTTGATAGAATTGGTGGTCGTGATGGTGCACATTTGGTTAACAATGATGACCCCACATTGATTGAAATCTGGAATAACGTGTTCATTCAGGTAAATTTTTTGAGTTTGTCTCGTGTAAACATGCATAGTTTATATCTTTCATTTAGGGCAGCTCTGATGGTTGATTGTGCATTTATTTTTTTTGATTCCGCAGTTTAACAGGGAAGCTGATGGTTCTTTGAAACCTCTCCCTGCCAAACACGTGGATACTGGACTGGGTTTCGAAAGATTGACATCAATTCTTCAGAACAAGTTGAGCAACTATGATACTGATGTCTTTCTACCTATTTTTGATGCTATTCAAAAGGTAATATAAAATCACATATGTTCACTCTCCTACAGTCTTTTACATGACTCAGTTTCAATATGTATTTCGGTAACTCTATTTTTCGCAGGCAACTGGTGCCAGAGCTTATACAGGCAAAGTGGGGCCAGATGACAAGGATGGCATTGACATGGCATACAGAGTTGTTGCTGATCACATCCGAACTCTTTCATTTGCCATAGCAGATGGCTCTTGTCCAGGTTGATATGAAAACCTGCTCTGCTACATCTTACTATCTGACAGCATCTAGAACATATATTTGTGTTATCGACTAGCATCATCATTCATGACTCATATCATAATATTTTGTTTTACAGGAAATGAAGGGCGTGAATATGTTTTACGACGCATTCTTCGCCGTGCAGTACGTTATGGAAGAGAAGTTTTGAAAGCAGAGCAAGGATTTTTCAACGGGTATGTATGTGATTATCGCGTCAATTAAATAATGCACTGTACATTGTAATATATATGTTTTCTTCTAAATCAGATTATAGTTTACAAGGGGATTTCCCACACTCAATTTTTTGTAATAAATATTGCAGTCTGGGTTTGTACTTATTTGGTAACTTTTTGTTATGATGGAATCAGATTGGTAAAAGTTGTGGTGGATGTTATGAGCCATGTCTTTCCTGAGCTAAAGCAACATGAGACGCGCATTAGAGAGATTATAGCTGAAGAGGAAGCAAGTTTTGGGAGGACGTTACTTCATGTAAGATTGACCTTTATTCATGCTGCCTTATCTTTATATTCACAGGGTAGAAGTGAGAAAAATTGATGATCGGTTGTGAATTGATTTAGCTTAATCTGTGTTTTTCTTTTAACTGATTAAACTTTTGCCATGAATCTATCCTAATTTGAACCAGTTCTTCCTAAAAAAATATCTCTTGGTCTCAAGAAAGAGAGTTAAAAGAAGTTAATGAGAGATTTCTACAAAGGATGAACGTTAAAGTGCTTATGTTTTTTTTGCAGGGAATTGAGAAGTTTAAAAGGACGGTTCAAGATACTCAGGGAAAAATTATTAGTGGACAGGCAAGCTTTCTTTTATTTACATTTGCTCTTTTGAAGTTTTCATAATTAACTGTTCAATAATTATTCGGTTGATCTTTATATCAATTCATTCTCCCAAGTGATCAATCTTTTTTTAATTTATGATATAGTGGCTTTATAAAATGTGTTTCTTCTGTTTCCATCTACGGTTCACAAAGCTCTGATGCTTATTTTTTGAACAATCTCTTGGTTCAGGATGCATTTGTGTTGTGGGATACTTTTGGGTTTCCATTGGATCTAACTCAGGTATCTAGAGGGTTCTTTTGACAATTTTTTTTCCACACAAATTTTATTGTATCCTAACGTGTTGTTCTTATTTCAGTTAATGGCAGAAGAAAGAAATTTAGTGGTTGATGTTGAGGGTTTTAATCTTGCTATGAGTGAAGCTAGAGAAAGATCAAGGAATGCTCAGAATAAGGTTAACTGTCTAGTTTATTTATCTCTGGTTCATGTTCATAATAGATAACTCCTAGAGAAATAGTTATATTTCTTAAAAGGGTAGCCAGTTTGCTATTTGTTCTTAACTGATATATTATTGTGACAGCAATCTGCTGTTTCGATTGTGATGGATGCAGACGCGACCTCGGCACTACATAAGAGAGGGGTGGCTACAACAAATGATAGTTTCAAATATAATTGGTTTGAGGTATGTATGTGGGCTTTTTTTACTTGTGTATTTTGCTACCTTGTAATCAAGATTGTTTTTTGGTAGTTTGGTAAGGTCATTGTGCAATGTCTGCGTTAACCGTGTGTTTCTATCTATTGCTAAATTCAAAATATTTTGAAGTCTTGATGATGATGAATGCATTCAATGTCTGATTTTCTACAACAAATGATAGTTTCAAATATAATTGGTTTGAGGTATGTATGTGGGCCTTTTTTACTTGTGTATTTTGCTAACTTGTAATCAAGATTGTTTTTTGGTAGTTTGGTAAGGTCATTGTGCAATGTGTCTGCGTTAACCGTGTGTTTCTATCTATTGCTAAATTCAAAATATTTTGAAGTCTTGATGATGATGAATGCATTCAATGTCTGATTTTCTTGAGCAATTTCAGGACCACAAAAGTGTGATAAAAGCCATTTACACGGGTAGTGAGTATGTGGAACGTGCTGAGGCTGGTGTTGATGTGGGAATAATTCTTGAGAGCACAAGTTTCTATGCTGAGCAAGGTGGTCAGGTTAGTGCTGAATATCTGCCTGTCAAATACTATTGTTACATTTAAGTAGATTATCTGAGACAAATAATGAACTATGCGCCCGGACACTTTCGTTTTAAATTTTCACAAAGCTGCGTTCGAAGCATGTCTTGCTGGGAACATAGCTAATATATGAAAGGGTGACTCATGTGCTATGATACTTTGTTTAAATTTGTCAAATAATCATTATCTTAATGGGAAAAATGTTAAGCTCATGAAGTATAAACAGTTTTTGGCACTTGCATTTTGCACCATAGAATATTTTTGTTTCCTTTTGTAGAAGCACATGCTTTAAAGTCATGTGCTATGATACTTTGTTTAAATTTGTCAAATAATCATTATCTTAATGGGAAAAATGTTAAGCTCATGAAGTATAAACAGTTTTTGGCACTTGCATTTTGCACCATAGAATATTTTTGTTTCCTTTTGTAGAAGCACATGCTTTAAAGTCTGACAATGCTTTACTGTGGATTCAGATATTTGATACTGGACTACTTGGAGGCCCCTCTGGATCATTCGAGGTTTCTAATGTTCAAATTTACGGTGGTTTTGTGATTCATCTTGGTCAAGTTACTGGAGAATCTACCAAATTTCATGTTGGCGATGAAGTAATCTGTAAGGTAAGTATCTGACTTATGTAGAAAATATAATACTTTTGGTTTCAAATAGGGATGAGCATTCTAACCCGGATCCCGGTATCGAAACGGAACATTGTTAATGATGCGTATATTTGTTAAATACAAACGCCAATGCGTACTCGACATTATTTATGACAATATTTATTTAATGAGTTATGCTTATTGTTAGGTGGCAAAGGTTTATAACCGGTAACCCGAACCGGCCCACAATTGGCTTCTACTTATTGTTAATAAATCTTGTTTTCCAAGACGAAACATAAGTAACAATATACATTTTCATCTTTGGTTTGTGTTGTATTTTGGTTTTAAAATACGGGAAAAACCGAATGTGTACTGGTTTCCCGGTAACCGGTACCTAAATCCTGTCTGGTACGGTACCGGTACACAATTTTAAGCTCGAGAAAAAGACGGTACCACCAATTCGGTACTGGTTCGGTACGGGACTGGTAACGAGCTCATCCCTAGCTTCAAATTTCGTGTTTTAACCTTTTTGGAAATCCTGTGTAGGTTGATTATGGAAGGCGTCAACGCATCGCTCCCAACCATACCTGTACACACATGTTAAATTTTGCTCTCAAGGTAATCCAAAAATGTCAATTTCATAATTCATATCGCCACCTTAATTTAATATTGTTGAATTTGTTATATCTTTTTTTATCTTCAGGAAGTACTTGGGGATCACATCGACCAAAAAGGATCCATTGTTCTCCCAGAAAAATTAAGATTTGACTTTTCCCATGGTAACTTAATTACTTTATTAGTACTTCTTCATCGTTTTCCTCACTGTCAATGTATAAATATAATACATCACTTTATACAGGGAAGCCTGTAAAGCCAGATGATCTTCGCAGAATTGAATCTATTGTAAATGAACAAATTAAAGCTGAATTAGAGGTTTCTGCAAAGGAGGCTAGCCTTGCTGATGCAAAACGAGTAAATGGGCTGCGAGCTGTTTTTGGTGAAGTAGGTGTTCTTAATTTCATGCCTGGCTTTTGTGTGATGCATTAGACTAAAATATTTTTGTCTGTCAAACCAGGGTAGACAGGTTGACACGTCAACACCTTCTTTGTCAAAGACTAAAATATTATGTAAATAGTCTATCTATATGATTTTGAAACCATAAAGTTTCTGTAAACAAAATGATGATATAATTGTCTAACAAAACCATATAGGATATTATAAGCATTTGAAAACATCTTTAAACCTGTTTTATGTTTAGATAGTCCTATAAGTATTTTACTGGTGCACCCAATAAGTTACAACTCAATTAAACCGTTTTGGCAAATGGGTTGAAATGGCCACCTCTGTTTGAATTCTGAGCATCAAACTGATTATAACGTTATTTTTTGGGTACAGGTGTATCCCGATCCAGTTAGAATTGTCTCAATTGGTCGAAAAGTGGATGAACTATTGGCTGATCCTGAAAATAAAGAATGGGTGTCCATATCTGCAGAGCTCTGTGGAGGTATTTACCTTTTTAATATTGTTACTTGTATAGTACTTTCCTTTCATTTGTTTTTAGTTGAATTTTATGAATGTATCTAGGGACTCACATATCCAATACACGAGAGGCAAGGGCATTTGCTCTTTTGTCCGAGGAGGGAATTGCCAAGGGGATCCGAAGAGTTACTGCTGTAACAACAGAATATGCTTTTGAGGCTATTAAAAAAGCAGCTGAACTTGAACAAGAAGTTGATCAGGCATCAACTCTGGAAGGAAACCTTCTTGAGCAGGTTCGCTAGTTTGTTTAGTGTTTACCATTATGCATTTTGTATTCACATTTATATAGAGGTTTGACTCCTACTTATGAATGGGCCGAATTGGGTTATGTTTACTCTTTAAGAGGTCAAACCAAAAAATTGCTTATAAGTTATATAAGAGTACAGGTTGAAAGTTGCCCAAACTGTAATTTAAAGCATGAACCGCGGAAGCTGTATTATAAACAAAATGGATTTCTATTAAATGTTTATTTTATTTTAATGATATTTGACTTGCACTGAACTTTATATTTCAGAAAGTCACCTTTTTAAATGGTCAAGTAGAGTCTGCAGCTATTCCAACAGCAAAGAAGGCCGATCTTAAGGCAAAAATTTCCATTCTTCAGGTAAGATAACTATACATTTTTTCACACTTGTCACAAAAAATTTATCATAAAAGATGACAACGAGTCTCTGTTGTATGTATTTAGAATCAAGTAATAAGAAACAAAAGGAGGATTGCTGAAGAAAACATCCGGAATGCTGTTGCATCCGTCACTGCAGCAGCGGAAGCTGCCATTGCTGAGGGAAAGGCTTTCTGCATTTCCCATGTTGCTGTAGGATCTGATACTGCTGCTATTCGCGAGGCAGTTGTTAAAGTCATGGAACAAAAGGTTGTTAAAGAATACCCATCTTTCTATTCTGTATTTTAGAATTGCATAAATGTTCCTGTGGTTGGCTCAAAATTTCAAAACTGGTCACTCGACAATACTAGCTACGCAATGATACTCACAAACAGTTGTGCTAATTTTAGTTTGTACCTGTGGCAAATCTGTTGTTCACATTACTATTTTAGTTTGTTCTGAAAAACGTGTCCTCTTTTATAAATAATGTCCATATTTTAATCTTATAGAGTCTTGAGTTTTTCAAGTCGATCGCAATCTTAAATGCATTCAAGGGTAAACTTAACCTTCTGTTAATCGAAGTTTGTATTTGTTTTATCCACCCTAAATTTAGTTTTTTTGGTGCGTGAACAATTTAATTGGTACGAAGGGAGTGTACACACTTTGTGGGGCCAAAAGTGAAATTGGTATCGTTGAAGGATCATTTCTGTAGTCTTATAAAAACCACAGGGACCAGTTATTTAATTTCTTCTTTTTTCCTATTTTTTGAACATGTATTCGCGGGTTTGCAGGGTATGGCAGTGATGGTTTTTAGCACTGATGAACAATCAAAGAAGGCCTTGGTTTGTGCTGGTGTGCCTGAGCGAAGCGATCAAAGCAACAACCTGAAGGTTTTAGAGTGGCTGAAGGAGGCATTGAAGCCGTTAGAAGGCAAAGGTGGTGGTGGGAAAGGCGGTCTTGCGCAAGGCCAGGTATGGTGATTTTGATTATTCTTGTTACATTGTATTTAAGATGGCAAGGCTACCTGGAAAATATGTGTGGTTCAAAATGACTTTTGGTAGGTGTTGGGTAAATAGGACTACAAATAATATTGTTATAGTGATACCCTTGTTTAATTAAGCGATTTAGTAGATTTTTGAAAAGGTTTGCATTGGAGTTTAGAAATTGTAGAAGTAGTCGGTGAAAACGAATGGAATGCTCTTAGCTTTGTACATCTTAGTGATTGGAAGATTACAGATTACAAATAATATTGTTATAGTGATACCCTTGTTTAATTAAGCGATTTAGTAGATTTTTGAAAAGGTTTGCATTGGAGTTTAGAAATTGTAGAAGTAGTCGGTGAAAACGAATGGAATGCTCTTAGCTTTGTACATCTTAGTGATTGGAAGATTACAGATTACAGATTACAAAATGATTTTTATGGGACACAACTATCTTAAAATGACTCGCATGTAAAATAAAGTGTGACAATCAAAATTAGACGAAGGAAAAGTACATTGGTGTTTATACAAAGTGATTTTTTGTTCTATTTAAAATTTTCCCCTTGACCTTAATTAGAAATATTAGAATACATGGAAAGCTAGTAGTCAGAGTAAAAAACACCACCTTAAACCTTTCTATCCTACTCCCTAGCTCATGATGATACGTTTTTTTCTTTTCAGGGACCCGTTATAACACATGTGGACGAGGCAATTGACATTGCCAAGTCATTTGCGGCACTCAAGCTGGGATAAAGGACACAAAATATGTTGCACTTTACACAAATATTTTCTGATGTCTCACTTACGGAACCCGTCACAAGCATACACACCCAATCGGTTGGGGTTATGTCAAGCATATAGTGGATTGAGGAGATATGAAAAGAATGGCATGTTGCCAAGTATTTGAATTTGATGTGTTTGGGGTGACCATGTTATATTTGACTGAACACAATGGATTGTTGCTATGGTTCTTTAAACCTTTATACGAATACTTTTGGGAGTTTAGACTACAGAGTTTGTATTTTATATTCGCATTCCTAGCGTGTCTCTTGATTCATTTTGCTAGCATTTTGAAGTTGGTAAGCAGATAACTTTTAAATTTGTACTACCACTTACGTGCATTTGACACAGAAAGCATATTTAACCAATAGAAGCGAAAAATCACTAGACATGCCCAGGGGCGGATTTATGTTCAAGGTAGGGTATCAGCGTATAAAAAAAATATAATTTTCATTCTTCTATATCAAAAGTCTTTATAGCTCATTACATATAGTTCAGTTGATATGCTTCTAGGATTCATAGGTGCTCCATCAATAAATGATAAAAAAAGTATTATCTTGCCATCGTTTGTTTTGTGGCGTATAATGGTGAATTTTTTTTTTTTTTTTTTTTTGGTCTATCTTCTTTAAGGTATTATGTGACGTTTTGTCTTGAGGAAAAAAAAATTTTCTTTTAGTAAGAGAGCAAAATATCAAAATTTTCATAAAATACCTTAAAGAGGATGAATTTGAAAGTATAAGACCCACAAAAAAAAAATTTGTTATTCTACTCACAAAAGAAATGATGTCAGTATAATATTTTTTTATCATTCGCCCTTCATACTATTATTGCCTAGTACTTATAGCACATGTTAAACACAACAATCAAAAAACTCGTGGGAATGTTTGGTAGGAAGGAATGGAAAACTAAGAAACGGAATTAGGTGTCTTTCTCTTGTTTGTTGACATATGAGAAATGAAATGGAGAATAAAAATCCATTCTCATTCCGCCCTTTCTATTCTCGTAAAAAAGTAGAGAAAGCAAAAGAATGGGAAAATTATACATGAGCTAATTCTAGATGGAAAGGGAGACAAGAATCACAAAAAAATACGGGGGCATGAAGTATAAAATAAAATGACATGTGCATCTCACGTGCTACCACAATTAAAAAGAAATCATCAACCCTAGCCCCCATTTTCACTCTAATCCCTAACCTCATTGGTTTTTACATGTTTTTATGTTTTTCTAATCCTTAATTTGACGACATAAACATCATAAAAGTTGTTTTTCTGGTATTTTAACATCCTATCATTATAGATTTCGAAAATACAATAACCATTATCATATAACATTTGATTTTGTTAAATGATAAGTTTGATGTTCGTGACTTGTTCTTGTTTGAATTTGTGAATTCCTCGTTTACATGTATAGAAAAAAATTATGTTGGCATATTCTTTATCAAATCAACAAATGTGTTAATGTAATAATGGACCCATTGTTGATTTATGAGAGGATAATTTAATACTTTCATATGTAATTTTAGATGTATTCTATGTATAAACATATTAATATAAGAACAATTTGTGGTTTGGCCCTCTAAATAGTATAACTCTATGAATCCTCAAAGTTATCATGATTTGAACATGTTGCTGCTTATATCTTGTTTATTATGTAGATGGCATATAATGTTTGGTGTGAAGCATGACGAAATATGAAGTTCTAGTTTGTACAGGAACAAGTTGTATTAAATTTATAACAACATTAAAAATAAAGAAAACAAGAATGGAATCTAGCATTACTCAAAATGAAAGTGACTATGCTGTAAAATTACATTACCAAACAGGATAATTCTTTTTCTCGTGTTGATTCTTTGATTGTACCAAACAGGAAAATCACTTTTCATTCTTCATCTTCATTCTCTTTCTTAGTCATTCTATTCTTTGTTGCAATTCCATTCTTGTTGATTCACTCGTAGGACATATAAAAATAATTTCATTCCAATTGTGTTTATGTTGTATTACTAAATCAATGGGTTATAAAGGGCAAAGGGCACGAAAATGTAAACAACTTGTCACTCTTTGCTTTATTGTGTAATTTGCTTATTGTATGTATTTTATGATAATTTTACTCTTCACATTTATCAATACTCCTGTTAACATGTGGGGCAAAATGTTTGTAATATACACACAAATAAACAAAATTCAAAATTAATATTTATAATAAATGAAAACTCCAACCGGGGAAATTTATATTTTAAAAAACTAAATTTTTCCTTCTTTGATAGTAATTTTTTAATATGATTTTTATATTTAGATGTAGAAAAACAATAAAAACTAAATATATTTGGTCGAAAATTTTAAAATTCATATTTTTCACTCCTATGCAAAAGGAACTGGGAAAAGATAAGAATAACTAGCTAAAAAAACAAAAAGACAAGTTAGTTATATTGTGCATATAAATTTAAGTTTGGTAGTATAGATGAATAAGGGTGTGTTTGGTATCCTCAATCGGAATGGAGGAATGAATATCATTCCAATTCAAAATGTTTGGTATCCCGGAATGACTATCAAAAGTAAAAATGATATACAAATTTATTCTATACTTGATAGATACCAAAAATATAACATATAATTGTTTCATTCTCGGGCTCATCACTTCCACTCACATAATTCATAGTGCATTTTATTATCTAATTATCTTACCAAACTACATTTATGATACCCCAACTTATAATTATTCCAGTTTCACCCCTTTATCAAATTAACTAAACGGATCGAATATTAACCCAGATAACAAAACCCATAAACCATTCGGGCGTCATCTTCACTGAAATTCATTCTCATTTGCTCTCTGTAATATTCAAACATCCAGGTAACTTCTTCATCTATTTCATACCATTTTTCCTTCAACTCTTTTTTTATATATATATTTTTATTTATTTAGTTATGACATTTTACAATACTTGCTTCCTTAGGATATAGAGATGCAAATTTAAGGCATGCTAACTAGGTTAGGCTCATATTCATGTCCTAAATACAACTCCTTAAATAGTCATCGTATTCAACTACTCTTCTTTTTGCGTTTCAGTGTGACAAACTACATAGATGATGCACATCTTTAGTATGAAAATATGTTTCAATTTTATTAAGTATGTATTGATTGATGTTTATCAAAGTTCCTTTCAGATTGTTGATTAAAAAATGGGAAGCCGAGCGTTAGTTCTACTAGCAACCCCAGCGTTTTTGTCTCGACCTAGTCTGCTTAATCACTTATATCATCAAACACTTAGACAAAAGGGTAACTGCCTTAGGGTTGGTGGAGTTCGTGACTACTCGGTCCATTTCAGTTTGGAAAGGCCCAATGTGGCGCGTTTGGCTGAAACTGCACGTATCTCTTTAACTCCACAAGAGGTACACACTACATTGTTCACAGCTAAAAGTCATTGGGTTTTTTGCATAAGGAAATATTTATCGTAGTTTTCATATGTACATCAGCATAATTAGTATGAAGATATTGTATACATGTATATCATTGAGATTGCATATTGATGGGAACTTTACATAATGTTTTAATATTTAGGTGAATTTCAATAAAATGACCGTTTTCAACATTGCATTATGCCACTATATGTTGCAGTAAGTTGTTTTTTCCTCTTGATTCATGTAGGCTGAAGAGTTTGCCGCCAAAATCCGGCAAGTGGTAGGCTGGTATTACTCACTCATCTGCATATTTTTTATAGTCGATGTCATGTGTTTGATGTTGTTCCATAAAAGCTAATCGTTGTGGTTCTTTTGCTATATGTCATTATATCTTACAAACTTTATATACTCTTGTACTGTTTGGACTCTTAATATCCATTTAGAGTATCGAAAGTGAGACTGATGAAGTATTTCACAATGGCGACGAAGTAATCTCTGTGATAGGAAAAAAGTATTTGAACAAAGACTTTATACTTTGACCCTGTTATGCTAGTTTAGGATCCTTAAACATTTCACAGTTTCTCTATTTCCAGAGATGACTCTAAATATGAACCAGGTTTGGACAACTTCAAGATGTGGATCTTCAAAGTATCGAACCATCAATACGTGCAGGTGCTTGAACTTTAGATCCCACTTTGCTTAGTTCTTTAAAATGTCTCGTACTTTTTGTTGATTTGATAACTTTGCAGCCCACATTAGTCATTTTTTTTTTTTCATGCTAGCCTCAATATAACAACTTTGTTAAACCCTTTCCTAATTTTTATTTGATTTCTATAAGTCAATTAGCTTCAGTTTCATGAAGGCTTGACCTTCTCCTATAAGCACATTTTGCATGATGTGAATAACATAACGTACATTTACTTTAAATTCTTTTATAGATACTGAAGCAGGAAGCTTTCGTGAGGACAGTCCTGTAACATTTGATAATAGGTACTATTAGTTCTCACTTTTACCTGTTTGTATAGCTTGTATTTAATACACAATCTAAGAACAATGTACTATGCTGGTAACAGGGAGGCCATAATAGCTGCTATCCCAGGTTATGAAGAGCCATACATAAAAGTTCCGAAAGTCTTGAAACAGGAGTAACTCAATAAGGTTAGCAGGGCATTCATTTTTTCACATGTTATTTAAGTTGCTAATAGAAACTAGTTGTTGATCTAAGCGTTTCCAAAATAAAGACCATAATAGACTTTTCTTAGCTTCTGTTCATCGGTGACTTATGTTGAGTAGGAGGTAGTCTTTTTAATAGGTTTGAGATCATGGTTCATTGGTTCCATTGGAATATTAGAACTAGTCTGACAGAAAAATAATTGCACAAAAATAATGTAGTATCATATTTTGTATTTGTGTAGGTATTCTAGTTCACATATTATAAATAAAAGTATAAAACTAAATAAACCGCCTGTGCGTAAACTTCCAAACTTTAAGCACGTATTGGAGAAATTGCCTAATATTTTGACATTTTTCAGGGTTTGCTTGCTCATTGATATATTCTCCTTTGGGCGGAATCTCTAGATCAAGGGCACATGACCTTACTTCACTTTTGGTGTGAGATGGTCTTTTTCAGTGATAATAGCAAGCAGGGCTTAGCAAGGCAACCATTGTAGCCACCAATTATTGTAAATGAAAGTTTTATCCAAGTGTTTTTATCAAATGTATGCTGAGTTAGTTACCTCAAGACAAATTATCCGCGACAACTCGATTGAGAATTTGAATGATATATACATATATTTGATACTCAAACAAAGTTCAATCATCCCCAAAGATGAGACATGTTATATTGCATGATTGTCACCATTAGAGGCAAGGTATGGTAACGTGTGGGGATTGGGGGGTGGGTTAAGCCACGTGGAGCCGACGTTAACACACCGGACCCAAACCAAAACCAACGCCGCCGAGCCCCATGTTGGTAAACGAATGGTGGAGGGGAGGAAAAAAAAAAGTAGTAGCCATAACGGCTAGTTCGGATATTTTTTTGTATTTTCTTTTAAACTAAAAGCAACCATTTTATATAAACCTTTTTACACACAAATACTTTACTTCCATTCCCACTTTCATATTTTTCACACACAAACTATATAAAAAAGTGAAAATTTCCAAGATAAACGTATAGACATGCGTGTTACGAAAATGAACCTTTAAAAACTGTGTTACTAAAATCTACTATAAGTGCAAATAAGTTTTGCACGCCTAGTTGATTAAAAAGTAAAAGTTATTAATGTGACAGGTGGTTGTACGTACAAATGAGTTTGCACTCCACGTTATTTACACGCCTAATTTATATAAAAGTAACGGCTATTAATTTGACACGTGTCTATACGTTCAAATCATTTTGCACGCCATGGTCTATACGTGCAAATCATTTTGCACGCCAAACATTTTGCTCTTGTTTATCCCAATTATGTACTTGATCAAATTCCTTTAGCTTGGAAAGGTTTAACTATGCTAGATAAACTAACACAACTAGAATAGAAACTGTCTTGAATTTATCAAATACTATGCGGAATTTTACTATTCAATATTAAGAAGAACTTTGTAATGCAACACAAGAACACAATCAATAAACAATAAACCCTTCAATATTATTGACTATAATACGAATACTCTTACAAGTATTAAAGTTTACAACCTTTAAACTATGAATATAAAACGTACGCACTCGTAATAATCTCTATGCTCTAGGACCTCCTTTTATAGACTAAGGAGTCCTATTAGGGTTAAAATACGTATTCTCTAAGATAAGAATACTTTCCTAAATATATCAAATCGTTTCTATACTTATCTAAACATTATATACATATCTAACCAACTTAATAACATAAGCAGCAGTAACAATCAACGGGCATTTTTAATCTTTACTCTGCAGCATTAACTCTTTAGCAGTTGTAACTTAGTACTAGCAACACTAAGTTTTCTTCTAGCATTATTAACCACTTAGTGTATTTTCCTTGAAGTAATTTACACTAGCGATCTTAATTTCTCACAAGTTGTAATTTACACTAGCTTTCATTTTTCCTCTTATGTGCGTGATTCTTAATTTCTTATGTTTGAAAAAAACAAACCAAAATAAGTATACCTGCGGTCGTAAGAGGAAAAAAAAACACTTAGAGCATTTTCATTGATTTCCAAGAGCAGTCTTAACCATATGAGCAGCAACAATAATCAACAGCATCTAGATGTCTTTGAATCCCAACAGCTCTCCATCTAAAATTTTATATTTTAAAGTTTTAACCGAAATTTAACTTTTAATCTCTAATAACCTGACATTTTTTGCGCGTGACTTTCTATCCGAAAAAAGTTTACTTTTTATCCAAAAAAATCTACTTTGAAATTTGTATAAATCATAGATAATGATACTGAAAATTAAAACACGCTAAAACCAGCAAAAATAAAAATTATGAGTTCTTCTCAAGGAAAGTTTTCGGTGTGCATTGTCGGATGGGGACCTGATCAGGACCAATGTTTTTATGGAACACGACGAGTACAAGAGTAATGAGGACCAATGCTTTTCGATGAGGAACAAAAAACTACAAACTAAACCTCAAATTACCAGAACAAAGGTAAACGTATTTGAGAGTTTTGGGTGTAATTTATTTTATTTTATTATTTTTTTTAAAGATTTATAATAAGAAGAGTAAAGAGTGGGTGTAAATGAGGTAGATGAAAAATGAGTGGTATATAGCCAAACTTATTGATGCCATTCAAAACATTTTCTTATACGTATAAATTGAAACTAACAGGGTATCCGTGCGATGCGGCGGTGGGTACCATGTTATTAAACTTTTCGGCGAATAAATGTTATTTTGTTTTGGACTGCTAGATTTTAGATTTATGTTTTGAAAGCTTAATTAGATTATACATTGTGGTTAAATAGTTGTATATTTTGGTGAATGAGTGTTTTTAATAGTGTATTAATTTTATATGTTGAATATTATTATTTTTAGTTTTATTTGTGCTTTAAATATTTGTAAATTATGCTTATTACTTGTATTTGCTTACAAATATATTTTTAGTTTATTTATGTGTGGAAGCTTAATTATATTATACTTTGTGGTTAAAAAGTTGTAGTTTAAGATGAATGAGTGTTTTTAATAGTGTATTAATTGTATTATATAAGTAGTGTGTTTTTAGTTTTATGTGTGCTTTAGATACTTGTAAATAATGCTTATAAGGTAGTATTTGCTTAAAATTTTATTTATGGTGGTCTTGAAATAATAAATAGGAGGGAAGTGTCTTCCTCCATTATAAGTAGTATAAATAATTCGTCTTTTTTTAAGCTGATAAGTATATGTGCATTCACAAAGTGAAAAGAGAGAAAACAGAAGAAATGAGGGAGGTTATATTAAAAAACTATAAAAAACTATAAACCTGAAAGTATGGAACATAAAATATAAAGTTTAATAAGTCAAACACTTAGAACTGTCAGAAATACGAAACAAAGAAACTGATAAAAAATTGTGTTGTACTAGAAACAAATGGAGAACAAAAAAAATCTTTGACCAAAACCCTCCTTAACCCTACTTATGTTACATCATAGGGGTAGTTTGTATAATATGACCCAAAAGAAAATGCTATAAGCATGTGTACGTGCATAATGAAAAGAAAGCAGACATTTTTGCACGCTTTCCTTTTTCTTTTTTTAAATAGTTATTCAACCGATTAAAATGGGATACGTAGCATGGCATGCAAAAAAGATGAAAGTGCAAAAACATTTGCATGTTTAGTAGAGAATAAAAATGGGTGAAGTTAATGTCGGTTTTGGTTAATTTGGTTTGAGAGAGTAGAGATCGGTAAATTTTTTATAAAAAATGTTTCAATATCTTAATAACGATCCATTTTTCAATAACCTCATCGAGTTGCCACAACATCCAAACTCGTCATCTTCGTCAAACCTTCCGACACCTTCATTCGCAAACTTAATATCATCACATTCTCAATTTACCCCGTTCGTTAGCCAATACACTATGTCGACTTATACACCCGAACAATCCAACAATTCCAATATCTACAACAAAATCCACTACAATTCCATCCACCACCACCACCAAAAACCGTACAACCACAAACCTCACAACCAACGAACAAAGGACCCGAAGAAAAGGAAAATAACCCGCAAAAAAAAGAAGACCCGAAACCTACAATCACAACCGAAACTGACACCGAATCCAATAAGGTTTCCTTTCTTTGGTTACCGGAGGAGGAAACGTTATTAACCGAGTGTTACGTTGCCGTTTCCAATGATAACAAAGTCGGAAGTGACCAAACCAACGATTCGTTTTGGTACAAGGTTCTCTACGAGTTCAACAAATCTAATTTGCAAAAAAGTAACAAGGACATGTCGACGGGGAAGTGGCATACGTTGAACCATAATTGCCAAAAGTTCAACTCTATCTAAAAAGTTTAAAACGTTTGAGTCTTAATGGGAAAAACGAGGTTGATCTTTTGAACCGTGTTAGGCAAGCATATCGTGAAGATTCGAAAGGAAGAGCGCTGGCTCAAGACGGGGCGTGAGCTATGTTGAAAGCACACCAAGTGGGATACGACCGAGCCTGTTAAACGAGTTGATGAAACCGGACAGACCGAGCTATTCGAAAATGATCCAAGACCACGTCCCCTTGTAAACCACGTCTCGTGAAAAAAAACTAAATAGGAAACCACGTCGGGCACCACGGGGAGTAGTCTTTACATACAGAATTTAGATTCAAATGGGAAGTCGCCCAATCGACGTACGAGGTGGCGAAGGAGAAAGACCGGACAATAATGCAGTTGAAAGAAATGAAGTTTCACGCCACTAGCACCAAGGAAATGTCGGAGGAGGATGCCTACATGATCAACATGCAAAAAGAATAAATCAGCCGAAAATATGGAATGAACCGCAATTAGTCGTCTTCGTTAATTTTTTTTCGTATTTTTTACTTTTCATTTTTTTGTTTTCATATTGTAATTTGTATTTTTATTTTATGATTGAAAAATTAGTTTGTTTGAAAAAATAGAAAAGAAAATTAAATGATAGGTCCCGAAAAAGGTGTTTTAACATGTTATTAGTGAGGGGGTATTTTGGTGTGTGCATGTTAAAAGTGAGAATGCTGAGGTGACAATAACATGACATAAAAAGGGGGGGGGTTTAACATTTCAGGCATGTCATCGCCAACTTTCTTGTAGTTGCGACATTTGGTTCTGTCCAACACCCTTGTCAATTTGTCATCAACGTGTTGAACAGGTCCATAGATGAGGCTTGTTGTTGTTGGTTCTGAGCTTGGGTGGACATGAGTGAGATAGCTGTCTGAGTGTGCTGATATCCAGGCATGGGACGCGTTGACCCGCCTGGATACATGGGTTATTGATGATTTTGAGTTTTCATGCTTTGAGTTGCCTAATAAGTTTGTTGTTGGATGTGTTATGGTGGTACACCTTTGTATTTAATTGGTTGAGGTTGTTTCATTTGAGGTTTTGCCTGATTGTTAGGTTGTTGTAGATTTGTGTTAGGAATGTGTGTTCATGGCCTTCCCTGGCATGCTTCCTGGTTTTCTCGTATCAATCTTTCTAGGAAACCTGATTGCTCTGGTGTTATTCAAGTGTTGTTAGTTTTGTTTCAGGTACATACCTAGAGGTTGACCGTACCATGAGTAGTGATACAAAGTTATCGTCTTGCCTTGAGGCGTTAACGGTGTTTGTAGATGGACTTCCCAGAAATGAAAGTTTACTCATCACTGTTGGTTGTGACATAACGTTGTGGTTATTTTGTGTTAAAGTTGCCCGACCTTCGTGTGTGTGTGTGATGTCATCGGTGTTAATGGGATTAGATGCATCAAACGAAGGAAGTGGTGGTGGTATATGTTGATTTTGTGATTCCGACATTTTTGTTAAATGTAAGTTTTCGATGTAAAGACATATCTTTTAAATTGAGAGTTCTCGTGTTTCGTAACGAAAAAGTTTTAGAATTGATGATTTTCTAGTGACGGAAGATAAATGTTTTTGTTGAAAAAACTTTTGTTGTGGTGGTTTAATGGATAAACAATGAAGTTTTTAGGTAAAATAGAGTTTTCCGGTGAAACAAATTTCTTCGGATGAACGGAAAAATGAAAATAGTGGCTTGTTATTATGTTGTGTATAGCACGAATGGCGCCATGTTTACATGAGACACGTATTGTGGGTGAAGGTAGTCACTCGTTTGGTTTTTCACGTTCGGTAAGGACCCCAAGGTGTGGTTGGAGTCACGAGTTGGGGTAACGCTCATGAGGTGACTAGTGTGTGTGTAGTCGTGTGTGAATGTTAGAATTCACTTTACTTAGCTTGGTCAATTCCAAAGGAATAAGACCGGTATTTATAGAGATGTATTTAGGGTATTGTGCCACCCGTAAATCTCATTTATGCTCGAGGATTATGTGGTTGAAATTTAAGGGTGGAGACAAGAATAACACGTGGCGTGATATTCTTGGCTTTGCCAGGTGCATGAAATGATCCATACATGATTGCTATGTACCAGCGTAATGCAACATTATCTCTACACGAATGAGGTAATGACGCGTGTTTTGTACATTGTAACGGTCCTGAAATGAGTTCCAGGCCTTCTGCTATCTGTTCGCGTTTGTCATGCTTTATGCCTTGCCTGAGAATTTGCTTCCGAGGCAAGTATATGACGGGCCTTAGCCGGTTAGGTTGTAGCTTCTATACACTATCACTTTTCTATAAAGTTATGTAAAACATTTAATACTGATAAAATTATAATAACCGTGAACGCACATGTTTTTACATAAATTTTTTGTTATGTATTAATATCAAATAATATCTATGCTTTAAGTTTAATATTTATTTCCCCATTGACAATTATAGACATATTTAATTTTTAAACCCGTTTATGCATAGGTTAAACGTATTATGAGAAATAACATGAGTCGATATTGAACATGTGATAACGCTACACGCGTCGTTCAGGGTCAAAGGAACTTCCTTTTCGTCGATCAAGTTTTTTAACACCCTAGGCAGTGAACCTAATTGTTGTAGTGTAGTATTAGGGTAAGCCACGGGAATTGATATCGTTCTCTAGGGGAATAGGAATGCTAGTGAGAAGTTACTACGCTAAGGTTGGGGTTGAGGAAGATTATTTTTTATCTTTTTATGTTTTTTAGGAAATGTAAAGGTACGAATCTCGGGGTTTAGATTTTGGGGGTTGGTATTTCTACCGATTACTTCTACTTATCCAATTATCTAAACTAAGGTGAGGGTAGTCTATGTCTATTGTTGTGTGCTCGTATGATAGTTAAAAATGTATTTGCTTAGGCTTTATTACTCCCTAGTTATCTCCTATTGGTGGTTGAATTGTCACGTCCTTATTCTTAATTGCGTTGTGTCTCTAAGGTCGTAGGGTATGCGTTTATCCCTAACTCTTTGAAGCTACCAAAGGTTAATGACTACAAAATCTCTAGGATTTATAAACTTTAACTCTAAGGTATTCTTGGATGACTAGCCTACAATTACTCTAGGCGATTATAAACTAAGGTTCATCAAAGATTAATCAAGCATTACAAACACAACGAATGACCTATCGCAATACTAGGTCAATCACAATTAAGATAAGAGACAACCAATCAATATTCAAAAACTAAGTTTCATATTACCTAAGCAAACACACAAGTAAATTAGCCGGACATGGGGAACATGAAAGCATACACACAATAAATTGAAGACATAATTAAATTAATGAAGTAAAACACTTATCTTGTTGTAAGATAGGGTATGGAACCCTAAAATCTTGTACAAGACGACCTTGGTTCGGTTTAGGTTTTACTCCAAAAGACTACACATCGAAAACTAAAAATTCGGATTCTATATATAAGATTACAAATGCGACGGCGCCACCCTTTAATTTGTGACGCCGCCGGTCGCCATTATTAGGGTTTCGTCTTAGCCACGTTATCATTGTGACGGCGCCACCTTATGTCCGTGATGTCCTCGCCTTGAGTCTCGGCGCCGTCTGGATCAAATCTAGGCCGTCCGAGTCGCGACGCCTACTCTTTTAAAACCGATGCCGTCACTTGAAAATAAGCAATTTGGATCAGATCGTCACAAAACATCTTTCGACGGCGTCACGTGTATAACCCGACGCCGTCCCTTCGGGCCAATGACTTTAGTGTCTCGATTCTTGACTTTGGCCATTTTCTTCAGATATTCACGCCTTTTCGTCCGAATAAGTGTCATTCCAGCATTTTGCCTTCAAGATACCTAAAAAGTAAAAAGGAACGATATTAAGTAATAACGGATACAAAAGTGATCAAATAAGGGCTTAAACGACCCCTAAAAAAGGTACATTTTAAAACCTTATCAACATGGATATAAATTTGTTCCCCACATATCTTCACTTAAACTTATAAAGAGTAGTAACATGAGTCGTTCATATATGTATAATCTCATGTATTTATTTATCTATTATAGTAACTTATGGTGGTATTTGATATTTATAATCCGTGTATAGATATTAATTTAATCTATAATGATGATAATATTTATTTATAACAACGATATTAAGTTGTGTATTTTTCATAAAAATAAAAATAATAAAGTTAAGGTGGGTATAAAGTATAAGAAAATATTTTCTAAATTTAAAAAATTATTAATAACATGAAAAGTGATAATTTTTATAAATTTTTTAAAATTAAACTATTATATATCTATATTAAACCGCTACGTCGGTGACATTATTTTAAACGTTTTTTTATACTTTTTTATTACGCTTGCATGTGGTCTTCTGAGGTATATGTTAGGTTCTCATTCTTGATCCAGTGTGCATTTGCAACCATCACTTTACTTATAGATAAGCTTCACCGGTTCTACACTTTTCTACACATCGGTTTCTTCGCAACACTGGTATAATCGGATCTTGAGGTATTAATTGTTGTTATCGGATTTTGTTGGTTGTGATGAGCTTAAATTTGTAATTTTTTTTCATTTGCGAGTTAGGGTTTCGATCTAATTTTGGGGTTTTTGTGAAATTGGTTGTTGTTTCATCGCTCAGATTCGGTCTGTGATTCTTTTGTTATTGTGGTTGTTATCTTCAGGTTATTTGTCAAGGTTTCATGATTAAAAAAACCTCAATCTTATCATCATACCTGGCAAACGTCTTCTTCAACCTTGCACCGCCACCGTCTTCGCTACTCGAAGTGATTCATCAGGTGGTTGTGATTGTTCCAGTTTATGTTTAGCAACATAATTTAATTTTGTTTAATTGATACTTTTTACTTTTTTGACCAGGGTACCAACAACAACTCGACGGTGTTGGATACATCGCTGCCTATGGTAGTTCAACCCTTTTTTTTGGGTATACTTTCAATAACTTTTGAAAATTTTCTTACAAACCAGTTTAATTTTTATCATGTTTAAGTTGTTAAAGTGTCGTGCTTTTGTATTTTGAGTTTGCTTTGCAATATGCGCGTGTATGTTTGATGGTAGTGCTTAATTTTGTGTGTTTGATAGTTTCGCTTAACTGGAATTTGTTTTTGACGCGACCATATGTTCAGCAATTGGAAAGTGGTGGCATTAGGTACGACCAGTAGGTTAAAGCAACACGCGAGCAGGTATACCGAGTATTAGCAAGTTGAATTTTGCCATTGTATTTTAAAAGGCTTTTGCTGATTATTGTATATGATTATTGTCTTTTAGGTCGTAGGTAATCAGCGTATTGCTCATCGTGGAGGAATGTTGGAGGTCTTTGGATTCTTTGTTGTCGTTGGTCTTCTAACTGATGTACGTTTGTGCTTTCCTTTTTTTAAGACCACATGATTTAATAGATGTATTTGATACTAAAGTAGGGGCTCTATGGTTTGTATATGGATTGTCTGGAAACATGCCTGCGTTAAGACTACAAATTTAGCGTTAATTGTTGCACTTATGGAGCTTCTATTTGAATTCTTGTTATAGCAGGGTTTTATCTTCGATTGCTTGGTTGAAAGTTGTTTTGGGATGAATGATGGTCGGACAAAGAATTGGTCAACTTTTGCTATTCCTGATATTATGAGGTAACTATTGCAACATTGACGGATAATGACCTGCAAGAAAATTCGAAATTATTTTTTTAGGACATAGGATGACTTGTGCGGTTTTGGTTGTTCATTGTGAATTGCTACAACAAACTTGATATGTTTAAAATTGCAATGCCAAACACCCAATTGTGCTTTTGTATATGTAGTCATTATCTTGATATTCAGATGGTAACTTCATATATAATTCTTTTAGATTTTCAAAGAAGCCAAAAAGTTCTGTCATCAATCTATTGTGAAAGTTGCTGCTGTGTATATAGTCGTACGAGTGTATAACCAGGTTAGTGTTATGTCACATTTTTGTTTCACACCGAGCTAAATTATTTGTTAGATACGCTGATCATAATCCAATGCATTTTTTAATTGGATTTTATGTAGTAGAGAAACTACGAAAGAGGTGTGCACATGTTGGTTGCTACTCCAGGAAGACTAATAGGCGTGATTGAAAGATTAAGAGTATCACTTAAGAAGATCAAATACTTTTCTGTAGATGAGGTTGATCGAATGCTGGATATAGGGTTCCGACGACAGGCAAATGGTGGTATTCAGTCCCGCATTGTGGAGTGTAAGTATTCTTCTTCTATTTCTTTTTTTCTTTTTTGTTTATTTTTTTCCCTTTTTTGAAAGTAGTTTTATAGCGTTCGCCGTTTGTCGTGCAGCTTGTGCTATCTTTATACATTAGCGTGCATGGAAAGTCATTGCTCACCATCCATGGAAAGTCATTGAGGGATTATGGGCTACCAGATCCTCCATCGGGGCAAACTATCTGCCTTCTGCTACCACTAAAGGTACTATCCATGTCTTCTGTTGTTGTATAGACTGTGGGAGGGTTAGTGTAGTATGACTGTTAGTATTATTAACAAACGAAACTTTCTATGGTTTCGAATTGTTCAAATACTGTAGGTTGAATATCGACAGTTTAGTACACTCAATGTTAACCGAAAAAAATGCCACTCGACTTACACTTTTCTTATACCTATAGATACGAGTTGGCTAATTAAAACAAAAAATTTAAACAAAACATGTATTAACAACACCTGTTTCCATGGGATAACGCCATTTTCTGATGTGCCTTTACCTAAGAAAATGAAAACTTTTACAAAATCTCATATTTTACACGTCAACTAAATAATTCTTCAGATGTATGAGTGTTCATTCGGTGACCTTTCCTTACAAATGACCTTGGCCATAAATTATTTTTCCATACTGCAGTGAGTTGTTAATGAGGTGAATGATAGATTGCCATATCCTGATTTCGTATTTGTTCTTATGTATATGCAATTTTTTGGATGACAAGTGGTCTCCTAACTTTCTCATGGTAGTTGCTCAAAAGAATCACCATACAAAGTTTTTCTACCAAGGAACACAAGATAATGTTCTACCTGGTAAGTTTACTTAAACAATACATGGCTCTTTGGTTTTTGTGTAATCTATTTACCCAAATGATTGGAAAGTGTATCTGTTAGTATGATTTAAACCAAGTTCACATACAATGATTTTCACCTTCCATTGTAACAGGAACGGTGATTCATAACAAGGTTTGTCACCCGTGCAATAATGATTTCTACATGTGCGCACATGCTGGGATGATTGTAGGTATTATCTATTCTGTCCTTCTGTCGATTCTGATAATCACATTAAACGATTATCAAAATATATGTTGTAACGGTATTACAACTACTGTCCTTGTATGTTCATTTTCCCACAGTGGCAGAATGCATGGCAGGAATGTTCTCTCATTCGGTAAAAAAATATCGCTCTTCCTGAGCTATTAGATGCTACTTTGTGAGACATAAATTTAATAAAGAAAGCGATCTCTGTGTCACAAAATAGCATTTAACAGCTCATGAATATCGTGTTTTTTTTGCTGTTTTATAAAGCAACCACTTCCGATTTCTACTGGTGCGTCTAACTTGCCAACTAATATGTACTACATTATACAAAATATCTACTTTGTATCATTACACTTTCCACAAATACGATGCCTAACACGTTTATCCATTGTTCTGGCGATGCAGGTTATCTTTCCAACAATACTATCTTATGTCAATTTATTTGGCAAAAATATTTTTTATACCAACAGACTTGGCGCATTACAATAAAAAAAAGAGACACGATCTTCTTGAGTTGTTAAATGACATTTTATGAGACGTAAATCTCATGTAGCTTGCACATCTATGTGTCATAAAATAGCATTTAATAGGCCACGAAGATCGTGATCTTTTATTTTATAACACAATTGGTCATGTTCGGATATACTTCTGTCCGCAATGATAATATGGTATATTTACTTTCTGCAGATACAACTGTCGCTGATAGCCTATTATACCAAATGATTAATTACTTTTTTTAATTTAAAAGTTACATTCATGTATGCAAATTTTAATCATCTTCTTTTCGCACAGTGACAAACAAAGAAAGGCATTTCAGCAGAGCAATCATGAAACAGAAAAGGCGATGTTGTTCCACAGCGAATCATCAGATTCAAAGACGATACAAGGTAAACAATATAAACTTACTTAACGCAAATGCTTTCTTTTATTTGATAAAATATTTTTACAATGACGTACGAAAGGGTAGAGCGAAATATTACGACACTCATAATAAAATTCAGTAGAAATACACAACTACAAATGCAAACACCAACATAAACACCACATCATGGCCAACATCAGCTTCCTTCGGTAGCATATACACATTTACCAATCCATTAGGCCTTTAAGTTTCTGGATAAACACATTATGATTACGAGCATTTTTTAGCTGCAATTCAGCTGCCAAAATACGCATTTGCATGACCTTTTGCTCATCTTTTGCTTGGACTTCTCTTAGATACTCTGCAATTTTCTTGGCATAGGTATTCCCAACCGTTTCTAACTCTTGAATCAAAGCAAGCCTTTCACGAGTAATGCTGACCAATCTGCCAAAGAGCACATTCATTTGCTGTGACATTTGAATATCCCTAACCGTGTGCTTCACGACAATAGAGCACTAGCATCTCAGACCAATTACTCGAATTTGCTTATGCTGTTAGTTGGTCGCACTTAGGGAGCTTAGACACTGTGTTTCCTTCCTTCTTTATCACAGGTTATCAGATGAGTTATGCAAAAAAAAATGTCCACTTAGACTCTCTTAAATAGCAAAACTGAATCTAGAAAGAATTTCACACAATATCTTTTGCATAGTAAAGAACGCGTTGGCCACATGTATAACACATAATTAGATATTGAATACTATTTGCATGAAAACAAAACGCACATATTCGCTACCATTCCTGCAGGTTTCGTCTGGATTCACTTAGAAAGTATATGACAACACAAATAATATGTGTATGTCTTTTAATATATGATTTGTTCAATACACTCCCATTCATTACAGATACATAGTTCTCCTAAACTTTAAACAAAACACATCCTTGCTGTAACCATGCAAACTTACTTAACATTGTAGTGTTCCGAAAGAAATATAGACAATCCTGTAGCATGCATGTTTACTTTTCTTTTACCAAAGTCATAGACGCAATGTCAACAACAGCGTATGATAATATGATTAACAAAGGTGATAAAATTAGTTTTGAGATTGAAAATGGATTTATTTGTTTATAAAACAAACGTAGGAAGTCTTTCGGAAAATATGCCATCAGTTACTAATACTGCTCGATCGTGAATCACAAACGGCAAGCACTTACATTTACCATACTTAACCAGCTGACTCTCTCAAACTCATTGTCTACATGCTAATACATTACCTTTTACAAGACAAATGTGTTTTGTTTTCTGCTCTTCCCATTCTTTATTGTCACATTAAAATTGGTATTTTAAATTTGAATCAGCCTTTAGATTAAAACTTATGTTTGAGTGGTAAAAATGACAAAACTTTTAGAACTTTATTTTTTCAATTATAGACTAACAGTTCCATTACTGTAACAGGGTCGGCTTTGATCCGGGAGTAGAGTCAAAAAATTACGGAACAAATGAGCGGTTGGCGAGAGCAATATAGCATACTAGCAGGCCACGCCGTGTTTCAAAAGACATGTAAGTTCCAGCAAAAATACTTTAGCACCATAAAACTTAAATTAAGTAGATACTAATGCATAAACTAAAATATCATATATTAAAATATCCATACACATAAACCCTACTAACTTCTACTCAAAATACCCCCACAACACTGCACATATACACCATACCTAAAACCCAAAACACACATCATAAACACCAGAACAGACCAGATCAGTACACCATGGCCTTAAGCTTCTCAATAAATGACATAAGCTCCGTCGCTCGCTTCTGTTTCTTGAGGACATTAACCAAAATCATCGCCACCTCTGTCAAAAGGAAACAGAAGCTCCAATTCTCCAATCACAAAATCCCTCTCAACAACACGGGACCTTATATCTTGAGCTTTCTTCCTTAATTCTGCTTCATCTGCCAAAGTAACAGTGACCTCCCTCTGAAATCGAACCACCATCATGTCTCTCACCAAGCTTGACCCAGCAGCAGCAGCCAACTCCTTGCAAAAGGGCATTGGTGTAGCCATTTTTTTTGGTAAAAAAAACAATTTTTTTTGCTATGTGTGTGTGTTTAGAGTGTAATTTTTCTTTGCTTATGATGGTAAATATGTGTTTGCAACTGACTTATAAGACCATTTGATTTGATTGCCCCCTTGAGCCACCCACAAAAAACAATAACTCATTATTAGTTTATCTTCCCATGCAGGAAGAAGCATTTACTATCCACCTTTTCACATCCCATGGCATTTTCACAAACGTAAAAAAAAACATAAATAAACAAAAAAAAAAAAAAGAAGGAAGAAAAGGGTTAGATTATCATTACCAGTTTGACAAAAAATGATCTACAAAAACTGATGTGCAAAAAAAGGTCTTTTCTTTGGATTAACTATTGAAACAAGATAATCGCAAATGTTATTGGTATAATTGTATATTGGGTTGCAAGTTTTAACTTTTTTGCTTCATTTTCTTAGGTTCCCTGACATTTAAAGAGAGGAGAGATGGGATAAAGAGACATGGACTAACAATAGTTTGATAGCTGAATTGTATATGTGATTTCCTGATACTATATTCGACATATGTATTTAAGTGCATAAGATTCCTCTTTTAAGCAATTAATATCAAATGTATTCCTTTTCTAATACACTTCTATAAGACCATTTGATTTGATTGCCCCTTGAGCCACCCACAAAAAATAGTAACTCATTATTAGTTTATCTTCCTCATGCATGAAAAAACATTTACTATCCACCCTTTCACATCCCATGGCATTTTCACAAACGAAAAAAAAAAAAAAAAAACATAAATAAAAAAAGAGAGGAAGAAAAGGGTTAGATTATCATTACCAGTTTGACCAAAAATGATCTACAAAAACTTATGTGCAAAAAAAAAGGTCTTTTGTTTGGATTAACTATTGGAACAAGAGAATTGCAAATGTTATTGGTATAATTGTATATTTGGTTGCAAGTTTTAACTTTTTTGCTTCATTTTCTCAGGTTCCTTGACATTTAAAGAGAGGAGACATGGGATAAAGAGACATGGACTAACAATAGTTTGATAGTAGAATTGTATATGTGATTTCCTGATATTATATTCGACATATGTATTTAAGTGCACAAGATTCCTCTTTTAAACAATTAATATGAAATGTATTCCTTTTCTAATACACTTCTATAAGACCATTTGATTTGATTGCCCCCTTGAGCCACCCACAAAAAACAGTAACTCATTATTAGTTTATCTTCCCCATGCATGAAGAAGCATTTACTATCCACCCTTTCACATCCCATGGCATTTTCACAAACGTGAAAAAAAAATGAAGAAAAGGGTTAGATTATCATTACCAGTTTGACCAAAAATGATCTACAAAAACTGATGTGCAAAAAAAAGGTCTTTTGTTTGGATTAACTATTGAAACAAGAGAATCGCAAATGTTATTGGTATAATTGTATATTGGGTTGCAAGTTTTAACTTTTTTACTTCATTTTCTCAGGTTCCTGACATTTAAAGAGAGGAGACATGGGATAAAGAGACATGGACTAACAATAGTTTGATAGCTGAATTGTATATGTGATTTCATTATATTATATTCGACATATGTATTTAAGTGCATAAGATTCTTCTTTTAAGCAATTAATATCAAATGTATTCCTTTTCTAATACACTTCTATGAAAGCGAGGATGCAAAGTATTGCAAACCATAACAAAAATGAAAACAATTTATTTTAGACACATACATTATACAACGGATCATGACAAATAAAATAACAAAAAATGAAGTATATTCGATATTTTTACATAAACAAACATAGAATAACAAACATACAAATACATCATTTGCAAAATTATCTCCATAAAAAACATTCTCGCGATTACGCGCGGGCTACCCAATATCTTTTTAAAAAGGTATACCTTTTTTGACAAACATAAAATAAATGTTTAGCGTCGTATTTTATGCAAAATTCTTGGAAGCAATCGGCTATGGCAACTTTGTTCATATTTTTTGAATTAATTTCAATAACATATTTTCCCTTCTCTTAGAAACCTTTTTGTTTTTAGAGTGCTGATATACAGTTATAAACTCTTAACATATGTTATGAACCCATCAACTAAACAAACATTTTATGATCGATATTTAAATAGTTGTGAAGTACGTTTTTTTGTACATTCTTATAAATGACGGAGATATATATATATATTTTTATTTTGCACATGCACAACTTCTTATCACAGATTCTCAACAATGTTTTATCCGAAAGTGGTTAACCCATCCACACAAACAAAAACAAAAAAACAGCCATAACGTCAGAACTTAATATATTACGCTTAAGAAAATTAAAAAAAAACCCCGCCGCAACGTGACAGGGGTTTCCACCTCGTTAAATTTTATTTTTCACTTCCTTTTTAAGTGATATTTATTTTTATACTTATCTTTTGCCATACACGATCTTTTTAAGTTTGACTAAAAAAAAATTCGATTTCAACTTTCGATTAGCTAATAAAAAAACTCAATCATAGCAAAATGGTATGCTAGAATTGTTCAAATTTCAATTGCTCTACATAACTTTTAGAGTTAATTACATAAATCGTCCTTGTGGTTTGGTTAAAATTACGGATCTTGTTCTTGTGGTTTTTTTTAAGCGGGTTACGTCCCCGTGGTTTCTCAAAGTTACGGATCTTGTCCAAATTTTGACCCGCTCGTTAAAAAGGACGTAACTTAACATGATGGACTAACGGAGGGGTTAACCTTGTAATTTACTCTTAAAATACAAACCACAGGGACAATATATGCAATTTACTCTTAAAATACAAACCACATGGACGATATAGGTAATTTACTCTTTAAAAAAAAATCTCTAATTATAATTTACGAAAATATTTTAATTTTATTATAATAAATTAAAAAAAACTTTTAAAATAAATAAGTTTTACTATAATAAATTTACGAAAATATTTTAATTTATAAAAATTAGAAAAAATCTTTTTGAAATTTTATTATAAAAACGGATGAAAGCGCAATTTTTATACATTTTCGACCGTTTTTATAAAAAGCAAAAAAAAATCGTATAAAAACGGATGAAAACGTACGAAGACGTACAAAAACGCAATTAAAACATATAAATGTCCGTTTTAATGCGTTTTCGTACATTTTTTATAAAATGTACGAAAGCGTACAAAAACGTACGAAAACGCATTAAAACAGACATTTATACGTTTTAAAAAGGACATTTATACGCATAAGAACGGGCATTTATACGGACATTTTTTTCCTTTTTATAAAAACAGACATTTATACGTATAAAAATGGCGCTTTCATCCATTTTTATAATAAAATTAAGAGTTAACTACATTTTTTAATAAAATCAAAAAAATATTACAAAATGTAATTAACTCTTAATTTTATTATAAAACGGATGAAAGCGCCATTTTATACGTATAAATGTCCGTTTTATAAAAAGGAAAAAATGTCCGTATAAATGCTCGCTCTAATGCGATAATGTCCTTTTAAAACGATAAATGTCCGCTTTAATGCGTTTCGTTCGTTTTATACGATTTCGACGTTTATCAAAACGATGAAACGGACATTTATATGTTTTAATGAGTTTTTGTCCGTTTTTGTATGTTTTCATCCGTTTTTATATGATTTTTTTTCCTTTTTATAAAAACGGACGAAAACGTATCAAAATTGCGCTTTCATCCGTTTTTATAATAAAATTAAAAAAAAGATTTTTTCTAATTTTTTTAATTTATTCTAAATTTTTTTAATAAGCTTATTTTTTTAAATGAACAGATTTGTTAAATATTATAGTAAAATTATTTTTTCTTTAATTTTATAATACTTTTTTACAAAATTAATTTTTTTTAAAGTTTTTTTAATTATTATAAAAAAGTTTAATAACTTATTTTTGTAAATAAACAATTTTTTTAAGTGTTATAGTAAAATGATTTTTTTTATTAAATTTTGTAATATTTTTTTAACAAAATTTATTTTTTTTTAAAATGTTTTTTTTTAATTTATTATAATAAAATTAAAATATTTTCGTAAAATAAAATTAGAGATTTTTTTTTACGAGTAAATTACATATATCGTCCCTGTGGTTTGTATTTTAAGAGTAAATTACATATATCGTCCCTGTGGTTTGTATTTTAAGAGTAATTTACAAGGTTAACCCCTCCGTTAGTCCATCATGTCAAGTTACGTCCTTTTTAACGAGCGGGTCAAAATTTAGACAAGATCCGTAACTTAACGTTGAGAAACCACAGGTACGTAACCCGCTTAAAAAAAACCACAGGGACAAGATCCGTAATTTTAACAAAAACCACAAGGACGATTTATGTAATTAACTCTAACTTTTAAATCACATTATTATATATACTAAAAAGCATCTTGTGGTACTGTAGCAACGGTACACACGAAAATTTCATGATAGCCTCATTTTAGCTCCTGAGGTTATTGGTCATTGCAAAGTTAGTCCTTAACGGTTGTTATCTAACAACCATGACGTAAATTTGTAACATAACAGTAACTTCAGGGGCTGTTTCTGTGCAGATATTAAACAGAAACAGCCTCTAAGGTTAACTTTTATTTTCACCGTTAGTCCCTAAGGACTAACGTTTCAACAACCCGTCAATTTCAGGGACTGAAAAGGAAAATACTATTGCTACAGTACAAAACAGTGATAAACAGTTGCTGCTACAGTAAAACATAGTGGGAAATAGTGCGTGCACTGTTCATAAGCAATTTACTCTTTTAGTCCCTCAAGTTAGCTTCAAATCGTACCGTTAGTCCCCCGTTATCGACGTTTTGCAAATTTCGTCCTTGATAACAAAAAAAAAAATTACAATATTTTTTTTTCGACTTATATTAAACACAATATCCCCGCAGCAACGCGCGGGTGCCCCCGCTCGTTTTATCTTTGAACTAGGGCACATGCCAATTTTTTTAGTAGTTCCTGTAGAATTTTTAGGACTAGAGTTATCAATATCATTATACTTCAGGGGCCACAATCATAAACCATTTCTATTTTTTGTTTGAAACGGCTAACCACAAATATTAGGACCCCTAAATTTAAACCATTTCTAATTAATTACAGTAGCTTCCATTGAATTCAGTTCGAAACTGAAACCCTAGTTCTGTTGTATTTGAATTTAATGGCTGATTTTGAAGCACCTTCATTCTCTTTAGGTTTTGATTTTGATTCAGAAGATGATATTAAAAACCTAGTTGTCGATGATTCGGATCCTGAATATCATCCGGACCCGAAGCGTTCCCGGCGCCGGGTCACCCACAATGCCACGTCATCATCATTTGTTCCGGTTGTGGAGTTATGTACAGGTGATTACCGGTATTACAATTATGTTAGCTTTTGATTAGTAATTTTTGATATAAAATAGGATTTACACAATGGTAGAAGGCAAACGAGCAACAAGATGTGCCACTAGCCTCATAGTTGTTTGTTTGCACCTAACAGGAATTGAACTTGAGACCTCTTACATTAAATATTAAACAACCAACATTGAGAGATCAATTACACGCCCTAATGAAAGAATAAACTCTTTGTTAACGAGTTTATTGCGAAAAATGCTTTATCTGTTCTTTTGTGGTTTTAAATGTTGTTTGCTGATATCAGATGAAAAACTTCATACACAAGAGAGTGCTGAGTGTACTAGTTCAATGTTCCAACCAGATAGACTAAAAGAAAATGTTTCGAATGCTCGGGGAGCGGTCTCAATGAGCTCCATTGATATTGATAAGTCTCTTCCCAACGCACATCATTATTTTTTCCATGATGATAGAAGGATACAGGAGCTTGTCCGAATTCGCCTACCTTATTTTTCCCCTTTGGATGACCTGTCAAATAGTGACCTTGAGCAGCCGAGTGCATCAAATATCGATTACATGTAAACTCGGGCTTTACCCTTTTTCTTTTCTTTTTTGTCTTGCTGTTTTCCTTATAGTTTTTAAGAATTTCTGTGTTTAGTGTAACTTAGTGAAACACTTGTTTTGGTTTTTAGGGGCCAATTTAGGTGTGGTGAAAGCATAAAACAAGATTCTAGAAATATTAAGGGGATGAAAAGCTCAAATAGTAGGAAGAATTCAAGAAAATTAAAGAATGAAGATACATCAGAAGGTTGGGTGAATCCGAAGGCTGGTGTTAATAAAGTGACAACAAAAAGAGCTGTGAATAAAAAGGGTCATTCAGCCCATCAAAATTCGGGGCATTGGATAACAGGCCCGGATGGAAAGAAAGTAAGTTGAATTGTTTTTAGGTTTGGTTTTAAAAGGTCATTTTAAGTTTCTCTCTGGATTGTGTAGATTTATCATTTCAATGCATCCTAGAATTGATCTAAGTTGAGGTGTAAGTTTCGACCAAATTTTACTTATTAATGGGTCAATTTGAGTTATATTTTCTATTTCAAGTCAAATGGGTAAAATACAAAAAGATGGACCAAAGAGCAAATGGGCCAAATAGGTCAAAGTTGCCGAAAGTGCTTTTCTTATGCATACAGGAATTTGGAAATTACTTGCGATACAATCCCACCCTACCTGCATTATAAAGTGTAGTACTTGTTTTTGACCCATTAACCAAACTACCCTGTTTACCTATAGATCTAAGGGTATCAGGAAGCCTTCCATTTGTGTCTCCAAATGGACTGTGATGCGTAGAAATCTGTTTTCTTTATATGTTATGTTTTCTTTATATGTTATGCGCCCACGGTTTTCTTGAATTCATCTTTATTTCTGGAGCCCGACTTGTTATTAACGGGTTATACTTGAATTCATTAGGAAAATGAATTGAAAGAATGATTATATATAGATTACTTGGCTGTTCTAAGCTACACCTATAGTGTTAATTGCGTATGTATTTTGAGTCTATTTTCTGTCACCTTCAGGTCTATGTTGGTAAAAAAGGTCAGGAGCTGACCGGGCGAGTTGCATACATGCAGTACAAAAAGGTAATTGTGCCTGCATGTTCCCTTTTCTACCTTAACTTTGTGAATTAGAAACTTTATTTTTAATTGTTTGTGTTAAAAAATATAACTTGTGATGCATTCTTTATCAAAGCTGGTGACCAGCTCTCGCTAGGTTCTATTACCAATCTTGTTGAGAAGTTGCATTCTTTTTGGCAGGAGAATGGTTTAGGATTCAAAAAGAAGAAGAAATGACTGATGCTACATATGTGATGATTCTGGGTGTGCTTTTGGTTTTGAAACAACTGTGCGAGTTACTGGAACTCGAAAAAGAATTGATCAATCTAAGTAAGTTGGCATGACCTCGTGCACACAAAGCAAATCAATATGGTTGGATAAAGTCATAAGACAAACCATGTGAATTTTTTCTGTGGACTTTTGATGTTTATCGTGACATCCAAGTCTTGTGGTCAGTTCAGCCATAGTAAAAATTGATCAATCAATGCAAGTTGGTCATTTTGTTGTTTACTATCATTCTACCGATTTCTAAGGAACCAGTTTTCCTGTTTAATCGGTTGTATCACTTCTTGGTTGAATCACTGCTTGTGTTACGTAACACCCAATTTTAAAATCATCAGCAACCATATTCTGCTTAATTTTTCACTTTTATCTTTCTCGAATGCAGGTTTATTTTTGTATACAAAAGCTTTTGCATTGGAGTAATTTGCTGAATGGGTTTTTGTTTTATAAAACTTGATGTAAAGGTCATGTGGCAAATCTCGATTGCAAGAAGTCATGAAAAAGATATTTGCATTATGGATCTTATTAAGCTTTTATACGAAGAGTGCCTCTTGTGAATTTTGTTTTCCCTTAAATGTGCTAATTTTCTAATTTTTCGAGTTTCATTGTTTCAAAACCCTATCCTAGACCAATCCGAATCCAAGTATGCAATCAAAAGGAAAATTAGTTATTTTTTATGTTAATTACTACCTACTAATGTATATCATCACTTTTTAAGACCATTATATTTACAACGTGTTACTACCTACTAATGTATATCATCAATTTTTCGAATAGTGTCTACCTAGGAAATGTATGCGATCATATGTGACACAAGACCGCATTTTGATTAGTCATCGCGTGAAATGTCACCCAAGCATATGACAAAGTTGGTTGGTGATCGATGATTCTAAAATTGGATGGTATGTAACTCAAGCGGGTTGTATGTCCTCACAGATTGATTTTAATTTAGGTGGCCAAATCGTTACGCAATATACAATGTAAAGACATTTTGTGTCAAGGTCATACATGATCTTCCTATTTTGCCAACCTCAAACGCATTTATCAACATCAACAAAAAATGAATCAAAAACCAGAACTAGCAACTGCAACCCGAGCAACAAAGTGTCTTTTGCAAACGAACATGGTTTCAGCAATAACCGAACCGAACTCGTGGGTTGGGTAATATCCGAACCGAACATGGTTTTAGCAATAACCGAAACGAACATGGTTTTAGCAATAACAAATATCCGAATAAACCGAAAACCGAAACCAAACCGAACTGAAAATAACCGAACCGAACTCAGAATCAACCGAAGTTGCAAAACCGAACCGAACTAAATTAAATATTCGGTTTTCGGTTCGGATTAGGGTTTAAGCAATCGAACCAAAAACCGAACAACGAATTCAAATAAATTTATATATTTTTATATATTTATATATAAAAAATATTAGAACTCTTTATGCTATATATATAACATTTTTGAGCTTGAAAATTTTTTGCTAAAATATATATAAATAAATGGACAAATAATTAAATTTATGTATTCGGGTTATTGGTTCGGTTTCGTTATGGGTGTTCGGTTTCGATTATTCGGTTCGGTTTCGGTTCGGTTTAATCAATTTAAGTTCGGTTCGGTTCGGTTATACCCAGAAAAAAAATTAACCGAACAAACTGAACCGAATAACCCGATAACCGAACCGATGAACACCCATAGTAAAAACCCTAATAGCTAATTAGACCATGGGCTTCTTATGGGTTATATGGACATCCACTAATTATTATCCATAACACTCACTCTTGGATGTCCATATTGTTAATACGCTTAGGAATTGCTGCCTCATTAAAAACCTTGTCAACGCGCATTATCTCCCTCTGATGATTATATCACTTGAGCTCTTTGAGTCGACGCATCCCATTGTTGTGTCTTAGTTTCTATATGTTGAGCTAGGAAGTCTCTCGGTAAACAGATCTGCCAAATTGTCGCTTGAACGAACTTGTTGAACAATAATATCACAATTTTTATGTAAGTCATGAGTGAAGAAGAATTTTGGTTAAGTATATTTCGTCCTTTCGCCCTTGATATAACCTTCTTTAAGTTGAGCAATACATGTTGCATTATCTTCATGCAAAACTGTTGGTGCCTACTTTTCTGAAGAATTTCTACATGATCTACGTATGTGTTGTATCACACTTCTTAGCCAAACTCATTCTCGACTTGCTTCATGTATCGCTAGAATTTCTGCATGGTTGGATAAAATCGCTGAGATCGTCTGTGCTTAACTGAACGCCATAAAATTGCGGTTCCTCCACTTGTAAATACATATCTAGTTTAAGATCGACCATTGTGATGGTCAAACATTATAAAAGATATGTATACTTCTAATATAACTCAAATACCTCTAATCAGTATCCTATAAGATATGAACATTCATATTATAATTATCCATAATACTCCCCCTTGAATGTCCATTTGAGGATTATGCTTCGTTAAAACCTTACTAGACAAAACCCAGTGGGACAAAAATCTAGTGAAGGAAAAGAAAAAATAAAATACATAATTCCTTTATACGCTCGGGGATGTTGCCTCATTAAAAACCTTGTCGGAAAACCTATGGGGACAAAACCATGGTCAAGGGAAAAGAGTGCAACACGTATCTTCTCTCCCCTTGTGATCACATCACTTAAATCTCTTAGTTGGTTGCAATCCAATATAATAAACCAACTTCTTTAATGTCAATATAGTAGGTGTCTTGATCGAATATATATTTGATTCTCATATAAACAAGTGTTCTCCACTTAACCTTCACATATCAAAAAGGATTAAAAATATGTCATACTATCAATATACGAGTACATCCTCGTACTTCACAAGTTGCAAAGTAAATGATACATTATATCATTTATGACCACAAGTGGGAACAATCAATGTTTTATATACATTATAACTATGACACCCATAAATCGATATTGTTATCATCATCTTTATAAGTAAAAGGGGTCTTTCTTCATCAATTGATCTCATAAACATGAACGTCATTTATCCATATAAAGATGTATATCATCTTTCTTTAGCTTTCATTATGAAAAATGATTTCATCTTTAAGATGTTTAATTCATAAAACAAGACAAAACTTTGTATTTCATTTCAAGGTATTCAACCGTCTTGAAAATCTCCTCATGAGTTTCATTCACATTTACCTCATCAAAACATGGGTAAATTTTGTTATTTCAATGGCTCATTTTTTAACCAATACCATGTTGCCTTTCACTTATATAGTGATATATTCACCTTGATCAAGTGTTATTTTTGAAAACTTTCTTATATGCTTCAGCATTTTAAATCATGAGACATGCTTCATGCATTTTATATCCATCATGGAATCTCAACTTCAAATGAGCTCTATTCATTTTCTTTTAGACGCATATCAATTATTTATCACATTGCCAGACTTCTATAATTATAAACTACATTATTGGATCCACCACATTAGAACATGTCTCCTCAAGAAAATTTTATAGTCTTTGTGAAATATATGTGTGCCATCAGTTGTGCCTTGAATATCATGATTCCAGTAATTCAATTTCGCTTTCACTCAAAGACCGATGCATATCCAATAAGTTTGGACATTCATGTGTACGGACTTCAAGTCCCAGTAACCATGTCTCATCACAAGAGACTTCAATCTTTCATTAGTTCTTTGCATCTTTATATCTTTTCGCCATTCATTTATACATCTGCACTTCTTGCAGGTATGCTTCCATGATCCTCACCATGATTATAGCGCTATCTTATTTATTTACATAATCATTACCATGTGTATTATTGTATACAACATCACCATCGACGTCGATTCATTTATATTTTCGATTCCACACTTTACTAGACATTGCAATATATCATTTATTGATATCTCATAGTTTTCAAGTACCCGTGGTTTTCAATTACCTTCATGTCTAGTGCTGTATAGGAGAATTATTATGGGGTCTTTATTACTTGATTAGACCATCCGAATTTTCTTGCTCCATTTTATCTATTCATTTGAGGACTTTTATTTGGAATCGATTAGTCTATCACGTTGCGGACGTGCATAGACTTACTACCAATCATTGGTTTTCATTTTGGGACATACATTATAATTGGAGCACTAGCGGTATATATGATCTAGTCACTTCTTTATGTCACTAAACAAGTCTGGCATTTACTAGATCTGGAATGTTATTTGTCCCTTGAACTTTAATTTCATATTCATTAGTACGAGGATCCACATTTATATCATAATTCATTCCAAATTTCTCGCTGCTCATTCTCCCCCTGAATGAATTATCAATTTCAACTTCTCAAATTTGTGTGCGTTGTGGTGGATTTACAATACAAGTTCCGCACATTGACATAAAGCTTTATATGCGAAACATATGGTTCGTGACTAAAACCATTCTAATGGAGAGGATTCATTATAGATTAATGGCAAGATGCGAATTCATATGTTATAATATACCCCATAAACTAAATGTTTTGTTCTCATAATATTATTTGCTTTGCAATCAACTGAAGACGTTTTATAAACGTTTCAACAAAAGCAATTCGCGTATGAACTTGGGCTACATAAAGTTCAACACTTATTTCAATAATCGCCCAATACTTGGAAGTACTCACCACCATTTTCAATAATTTAATTTGGAAATCCATGCTCACATTATAGAAGTCGAGCCACTAATCACGCTAACCTTAAGTTGCGTATTTGATGATCATTTTGACGATGCATCGATTTTAGAAATCAAAATGATGCACATGGCACATGTATAGGCCTACATACATGCCCTTTCAATTTTTCCAAAATTTTATAGGATTAAGTCCTTACTTATTTGGTGGTGATATATGAACAATTAACTTCTATTGAGAACAATCAAATATATTTTGAAAGAAACTTATTGTTCTTTTATTTTGCATCTTCATTGTCCTGAGATGGTCAACAGGTCATGCCACTCAATAAAATAATCTTGGCTCATAAACCATGTTTTATGACCACATGTGCTTCGAATGCACTTGAGTTATATCTAAAAGTAGAATGATATGGAGAAACTAATACATCATCGCATTTACACTTTGTTTCTCCAATCAAATTGATATAAACACGTATATACTATTATTTTGAATCATTGAATAAAGTGAATAAGCAATAAAATCACATGATAATAAATCACACATATTTAAAAAACTCAATAGCACAGTTTAACAAACACACTATAACTAAATTCGTATCAAATTATGTATTACGTAAAGTAATGATACGTATCAACAATTAAATAGGAAAATTATAGTTCAAATATATGCATCAAGATCTATCAATAACGCCACACTTTAGTAATTATCCTCACCTTTCTATAGGTTTCTGTCATGTTGTATGGAAAATTGTAATTGTTATTGTTCTTGTAAAAGGGACGTCATCGGTTCATGGCTTATTACCAAAGATAATCACGTAAGAAGGATAATATTGATCGCAACTAAGAATATAAAAGGAAAATTAGTCAAATAGACCAGCGCCCCGAGGCTTATCACTTTCGGACCACGCACTTTTGCCGAATGAAAATGGACCAGTTGCCCAACGATTTCACGGTATCCAACCATGGGGTGCCATGTGTCCGACAAAGGTATGACCAGGCACGTATTTGAGAGTATATGTCATGTATTGTAAGGTATTGTTTTTGGGCAACCAAATTGTATTTTCGGGCAACTATATAATATTGGGCAACTTGTATTTATACACGAGGATAATATGGTCATTTTACTTGGTTGTATTATAAAACTAATAATAATAACGCACACAACATCACGCGGCGTACACACACAATCAAACATCTTCTTGTACAATTTCTAACAACTTCTACAATTAAACTTCTTCTTCTAGATCACGCACACACTCACAAACCACATCTTATTCACGTAACCTCTAACCCCTAATTAATTTATTGTATAATTACGTATGACAAAATTAAAGTTGTACAATTGTAAAATCGCGATTCGTTCTACATTGAAGTTCTTGCCAGATATTAAACTCGTTTGTCAAAGAACGAAAACCGGAAAGGTTGTTCAGCAAACGAGATTTGGTCCATGGTTGGATATAAAGTCGTGCGAGAATGAGCGCTTTCGATGCATTATGTTTTGCAACACGGTATATGTTTCTAACATCTATGATTCCCTCCACTAAAATTCCAAATTGGGGATCATTTGTTAAAGTTTGGCGGAAAGAATTTTGTCGATAATAGGGTTTCGATTTGGCAAAGTTTCAAAACCTATTAAACCATCTAGCGCATTTTTCGATCGTGTATTTCCTGAAAAAAAGAGTAATGGTATAACAAATGTACATGCAATTGATCTTTTGGAACTTGTTAATGATGGAAAAAGGATGGGAAAAGGTGGTTATCTCTTTTCGATGAGGATGTTGTTAGGGTGTGTCTGCTTTGGTAGTCGCAGAGTGGTGTTTAAGGAAAAGAAGATGTGAATTGCGTCCATAATCACTTATTGTCCTTGGTTGATGATTTTGAAGCACGGAATGTATTTCCTTGGGGTGAATATATGTGGCATAAATTTTATCAAAGGATGTCAATATTGTTCATATTCACGTAAAAGATCATCTGTTAAAATTGAAAAAAAACCAAAGTTCGATTACACATACAATCTATCTGGGTTCGCTTGGGCTTTCAAGGTTTGAATTCTCTGTAGTTTGCTTTTGATTCTATTTTGTTGTGCTATTACTTATTCATTTCAAAAGTACCTAAAATTAATGTTGTTGTTTTATTGTTATGAAATCATGGTGTTTTGTTCTGTATACACGTAATATAAAAGTTACCCGTAATTTAGATAACAAAAATGTTATAACACATTTTAGTTTGTGATTTATTTTTTAAATTGTAACCATAAAGGTCTTGTTTCATCCTAAACATGTGACCTTTACTTTGGTAAACCTTGAAACATTTTCAAAAACGATGGCTGCATAAGTACACGTTTTAAAGATGACAGTTGTGGCTATTACAAATTTGGATTTTGGAGACTTATCCTAAAAGCTCACGTTGGTGGGTGAAAGACAATAAGATCATTCCACGTGGTCTTGCTTGGTCAGGACTTTCAAAGTTTCGGAAACCGGACTGTTGTAACCTCTTTGGACCGGTATGCATCACAGAGTCTTACATTCTTGATTCCACTAACTTGTACCGAATTTGTTCACAATATTTGAGTAATTTCAATTTTTTGTTTTATTTTTATTTTAATTATTTTTGTTGTTGTTTGATTCAACTCCATTCTTGAACTTTCGCAACACAAGCGAAATGAAGCAACCGTGGTGTATTGCCGGTACCAATTTATAGATGGTTTGTCATTCTCGCAGACAACCGATGGTTACAAGATCGCAGAGCATTCGATGAATTCACGGACGATTTCAATTTAAACTTGTGCATGGATGATTTCAATTTAAATGTTGCCTGTTGGAACTACTCATTCGACGGGGGTCTATTTCGTGAGTTGTTGGATTTGGAAAAAAAGTTTTGATGATAGAAAACGGCATTCATTCGGTTCGAAACACACCTTTTGTACTTGATGTGTTTATGACTGTGAAAAGCAGACTTTCAAAAGTATAGCAACTATTGGGTCTTAATAATTATGCTGTTGTTGATCCTGAACATACTAAAAGTTGTGCCACCACAAACGACCCTGACGTTACTCCTGATGATCCGAAGGTTTGTATTTACTTTTCAGTTTACCTCCAATGTTTATACCAAACGCAAATAATCGTTCGTGTCCACACTTATATCAAACATTGGTTGATACAGGCCATGTCGTCTCATATTGTAGGCCCTAATGGGGATAAGGTTGTCCATGCGGACCATGCAACGGACATTGACAATGATGATGGGCTTAAAGAAACGCAACCATGTAACCTTGGTATGCTTGTTGAAGCTTGTGCCATGACCCAAAATGTCTGTTATGGAATATGGAGTGAAAGTAGTACTCAACTTCCACCAGTGCACCTAAAGATGAAAATAAAATACCCGGTGACCCCATTATTGTACGTTATATTTCGATTCTAGTTTAAATATCGGCTATAGCATCGTCCCTACTTATGTATATATATTTAAAATTCAAGAGAACCGGATTGTGGTAATGGTGGTCGTCTTACATAAACGATGAAAAGATTCGGGTGATAATTCTCTAGATGCAATGGATTGTGATAACGAACGACAAGATGTGGTTCGAAACAATTGGCTTGCCAACCATAACCCGTTACCAATATTGATTGTGTGCGGGCAGTAGGAACACCCATCAACAAAGCTCATGAGGTATCTACATTCTCTCAGAAACATCGCCGATAAATAAAATACTTTAATGTGCGGTTTTGTAACATACTATATTCTCAAATGTCGGTTTAAAGACAACAACCGCCATATGTAAATGTGGTTGGCCAAAATGACACTCTGTTTCCTCCCAACATAATGTCAACAAAAGCGTCGATACAAAATTGTGTCTTCCGTCTTTAGATTTAATGGATTGTGATGATCAACAAGGGATGTGGTTTACAAAATTCGTTTGTTGGCCTTGAATCCGATAACAATGATGTTGTTGTGGTTAGCCTAGAAGATACACCAACAAAGAAAGACGTGAAGCCCCGAATCTCGTGTTAAACCAAGAAAGTGTCATTTGCAAATGTGGTATGTCCTAATGACAAACCTCCGTTGGAAGATCTTTTCTCCGATATGAATACGAACAAAAGAAAGAGAGTAAAATTGAACGAAAACCTCAAGAAAAGAAGGCGACTTGCACAAACTTACGCGACGTTGTTTGGGTCCATCAATTCGAAAATGGGGCATCAAATACATCAGCTACTCCTTGCCGCCGTGTTACAAGATCGCAGGTGTCATTAACGAGGCTCTTATCCCGGCCGCCGCTTCGGATGTACATCACCTTATTAAATTATAACCGAAATGAATCTTTTTTTTTTTTTTTTTGCTTATCTTTCAACTTTGTTTTCGTGAAACATTTGAAACCCGTAGCGTGTCCATTTAGTCGATTCTATTCGCCCACAATTGAACCGTTTGTAGAGGTAGGTTCGTTTGTTAATCCAATAACATCATTATCATTGTGTATGCGTTATTGAATATATTTATTTTTAGGAACTTTTACGACACCGAAATGCAACAAGAAGAAGGTTACTATTCACGATTACCTTCGCAAGTATTTGAAGCTTAAAGAACCATTACTTCATAGGTTTCCTTGGGGCTCGGTGCGGTTATTGCTTATAGGAATTTTGGGTAGCCTTGGCATGTGTTGAAGATCGCACCGCGTGGTGGCTTAATGAGTTAGTGAGTAAACCCGATGCCTAGATGGTCTATCGCACTTGTTTATTATTTTGTTTTTTACTTATCAAACGAATGTTTACGCTTTGATTTACTTTATCCGTCATGCAAAGACTTGGATGCATAGGTTGAATTGATGTGGTTGTTTAGACCGGTGATGCGATTGGGCTTTGGTAGGGTGTACTTTTGCAATCAAATCCTAGGTGGCAACATGCCTACCACTTATTCGGATGGCACAACATACCCCGTGGCTTGGAGAGATGTTGCAAAGGTCATTTTGGCGAGACTCTTACCGTACATATACCACTCATTGTTATAAGCGACTTATAATATCTGCATTTGTTTTATATATCGGTGTATTTTCCCATGAATGAAAGTACAAAACACTTGGATACTCTGTGAGCTCCATATCCGCACCGGAGTTGTTTACATTTATGACTCTCTTGGGTCAAGATCGAGGTGAGCGGTGGTTGCGAGGTTCCAAGAGAAACTTACAAACACGACTTAAATCGTACCTAACAAACTCGGTACCGCATAGTAGTAAGGGCATATCACCGGGATTATAAAATCACATACAAGTGTCCAAAAGTACCAAAACAATCGGAGTTGTATGGTGATGCGGAGTATGGGTGTGCATTATTTTGTAAAGATTGCTCGTAACCGACCTCCGAAGTAGACGACTCTCTTCAAACAACTTTAGCTTACCGTGAGCGGATGCTTGAATATACGAAGCACAAGGTTGAATACATAATATGATAGCGGTCTTTCAAGGTACTATCCTTAATGTCCGTTTGACCCATAATTATTGTCTAATGTTGACATGTGAAGTATTTTCTTTCAACGATTATCGTAGGTATTTCTACTTCTATTATATATTAGTCGATTATTATAATATTTTTTAACTCAACGGCATTTCTTTAGTTAATACTCGTGCACATATACAAAAAGCCTATGCTTTGCAAACCACTTCTATATATTATGGGTTATGTATACTTTATTAATTATTTGGTATATACTAGCGAATTTAATATTTGGTTGCCCTATAGTACATTACGGTACATGTCCTTAAATGTCTTCTTTTGCCAATCTCTTTCTTCAATACAAATCTTTCTTAATTTGTTTAACAACATCTTTCTTTCTTCTTTTGGTTTATTCACTTCATATCTTTATCCCAATCTTTATGCTTTTGTTTAACAAAATGTCCGACTATATCCCACTGGATGTTCAACTAGATATCATTCGCAGGCTACCTCCTAAGTCTATACTCCAACTACGTAGTGTTTGCAAGTTATGGAAGGCTAGTATAGATTGTGGTTTTTCATCTCTAATTACGGTGTTCGTCGTAACGATGAGTGTTTGTTTTACGCTAACATTTGATCAGGGTCACAAAGGTTTTATGTTAGCTTTTAATGAACAATGACCGCTACGGTGCCGATACTGATTTAATGCTTTCATCTATGATTGCGGTTGGCAATTCTCATGGTCTTTCGTGTTTTGTTTATGGCTCTAATCTAATGTCTCATTATTTGGAACCCGCAATCCAAAATCACTTGCAATACATGTCCCGCTTTACACGCATCAAATTGAATGTAAAAAGATTTGTTTTGGTTTTGCCGTCCGTCCGGACACTCTTGACCCGACGATCGTGAAAGTCTCCTATCCTGTTTTCCAAAGTAGTTTCTGGTATGTTTCTGTCTTTTCTTTTAACTCGTTAAGGTGGACATGCCTTGAAAATTTCCACCCCTCGTGAAACTATCAAATTGAAACGTCAAAGTCAGGCAGTTGTCGGTCATTTTATCTATTGGATTGGGAGTGAAAAGTTAACTAATGAGGACGGTGTTACATACAAGATTTATATGTTGATTTCGTTTGATTTGGTAACCAACCAATTTAAAGTTATAGACCTTCCGTAGATTTTAAAAAATGAACTCCCAGTTCCATTCTATGTTTTCGATCTTGGAACCTCTCTAGTCATTTATGGTATGATCATTGATGAAGATATGCCATTGTTTTGTGGATGGGTGTTGGACGTGAATGGTTTTGCCATAAGATCATTTAGAAGCCTCTTTGCCATCCCCACCCTATTATCTGTTCGTTTGCTTGGGTTTACAAAGGATGAGGCTCCAATAGTGGAAGCGTACACTGGCAACCATTTGGGTCACTCGCTATTCCTGTACAACAAAGAACTTGAATTATTTGTTAGCATGGGAATTTTAGGAGATACGGGATCTTTCTACATCGCCCATACAAAGAATCTCTTCTTTTGTTAAATCATACAGACTGTGCTGCCTATAGTATGCTTTATTTATAACTTACCATTCTATTCATGTTCCTTTTAAACATTATCACTTGATTTGGTTAATGATATATCAATGCCATTTTCAACAGGTTTGTTCGGTGAAGTTACGGATCGAGCTAAATGGGAATGAAGGTTTGTGGTTTTAGTCTGTTATGCGTGTGGGAAGGAAGCATTGACCGCTTAGATTTTTCGTAGTCGATGAATGTTATCAATCAAGTGGTTATATGATATGTAACAATTAAAGTTACAACCATGTAGTAATCGTAATATGTAGTTGGTTTTCGTGTCAAAGCGTTGTATGTCAACGTATTTACTATTTTATCTCTTCGTTATCCCATTATCCATTTTTTTTAATCTGGGCAACAAGCAGTTGTTACCCAAAATAATTTTGGCAACCTAATTTTGTTCTTAGGGCAACTTGTTTTCCATATGGACTACTTTTATAAACCCACGACTCCTTCTAGACGTACATTTCGTATTCTACAACCTACTAATAAATACCAACTTGAGACAAATGCACACTTCCAAAAATAGAGGTTTAACATTCAACACTAGTACAAATTAACTAGCAGTTGTAAGTTTACTACAAGCAGTGGTAAACGACCGTCCTTGTTCAAATTTCACAAAAGCAGTAGTAAAAAACAACTAGCAGTTGTAACTTAATTTAAGTCATCGAGCATAAAAGCAGTGTAGCATTTTTTTTTATGTTTACAAACGTCGTATGAAGCTCAAAATAATCCACTCAAACGAATGTCACTCTACACATCTGATAACCTAATGCCGTTGTGAAGAAGTTCTTTAAAAAATAATCCAAGTGAAGATGTTGATGTTTTTAGAATGAGCGATGGTCTTTAAAATTGTTTCGTCCATTAACATGAAAATCTGTTTTAAATCCCAGTTTAGCAAAGGATCTACTATACAAGGTGACTAAACGAACACGACCTAGTAATTAACGAACATTTATTCTCACTAAACACCTCCATATGTTGTTAATACACGAATACTCTGAATAGAACTCAAACCTAGGACCTCCTTTAATAGGATAAGGAGTCCTTTACAAAATATAGCAAGTAATGTACAAGATAAATATATTTACAATACTTATCTAATACAAAACATCCTACGAAGACATTCTAGAATATTACATATTCATCCCACACAATCATACTAGCGGTGACAAGTACATTAGCGATGGTACGCGACTTTTCTCGCCATTGGTTTGTGTTTTGTTTCTTCTATTCTTTTCATTGGCTTTCCGGTGGCTTTTCGGTCGGGTCTTTTGCCTTTATCCTTTTCTTGAAGGAGTTCCGATGGCTTGCTTCCTCGTGGCCCGCGCATTGATCAACCCATCGTATTCTCCGAGGAATTAGATAGGCCTTTCAACTTCAATGGGCCTTCGGGGTTTCCGTCTAAACACGCCCCTACGCTGCAGTGCAGGAAGGGCTTTTGGTAAGTTGCCTCACTTTCTTAGGGAAGTTTCTTGTTGGAAGGGGCTGGTTTACGTGCCGTTGCCCCTAACTTCCTTTTGTCGCCTTCCTACGGGACCCATCTCCGAACACATTTGTCACTCCCATGACCCAATTCCATGAGTTATTTCCTTCTTTCGCCTCGCACGGCGAGGTTAAGAAGGAAAAGCCAGACTTTCAAGATCCCATATTGCTAATGAGAGTCTAATAGGATTAAACTCCCACCTTGGTATGCATATGGTCCCGCGACTACCACCACGTGAATGGACATGGGTTTTGGGTGAAGGTGTCTTTGTGGATGCTCGTGGAGATGGGTTTTAGTCGTCATTTTAGAACGACTAACTATTATTAGTAGTCATTTTAGAACATGTTTCGGTTGTCATGACATCGACTTTGCGCTTTTTTTTTTGGGGGTAAAGGTTTAGGCAATGTATGGGTTGTTTGAAGCGGCCGTGCGCCAACGAGTTGTTGTTGACGTCCGTATGTATTCTTTTTGTCTTGTGTACCATCGGTATCTTTTGAATAACATCTTCAACTTCTCTTTTGTTTTTAAAATATTCGGTTGCTTGATTTGCGGTGGCAATATTTTTGTAGGTGAAGGAATGGTTCCTTTTTGCTTTTTTGGACTTTCCCATGATTTACCTCGCGTATTTATAGCGATGATTTTCTTGTTCGCGCGCGCGTTATCATTAATTTTCATTAAGCTGTTTTGTGGGTAGGCACGTGCCTAGGCTCCTACTTTATTCTTCGCTATATTTTACAAAAATTACTTGGGAAGGAACGTGAATCTTTACATGCGATTTTCTCTCATTTTTGCTATTTGAATATAAATGATTACGTAAACACAAACAAATTTTCTTTTGCGAGGAAACTAGCGGTGGTTTTGCGACACTAGGAGTGGGTACAACAACGTTAGCGTGGTTAGAGCGACGTTAGCGATGGTTGGGGATTAACGTAAAACGAGACTTAAGAATTTGTTCAAAACCTTTAGCCTCCTTTCATGGCATAGCGATTGTAACTCTTAATCGAGTTTGTATCCCCAATTCAATCCAAATTAATTTGTACTAAAACTTACTTTTTAACACTTGTAGCAGTTGTTACTAATTTTTGGCGCATACATCCCCAATTGTCTTTGTTAAAATTATGTCTTTTTATTTTTATAATTTTTGTATTTATTTAATTTTTTAATGATATTATAAGGGTTTTATTCTAACACATAAATAAGCATGTAACTCAACACGTCATCATATTCTATTATCAAGACACAAAATTCGACTACCATTATTAATCGTCTCATACTCTCATTGGCTTGCATTCCCAAACAAGTTACCCACCCACACTATGACTTTTTTTAACTAAATAAAATTTCATCTTCATATTACTACTTTATTAGTAAATTTTTATTTTTGTAAAGTGACTAACTATCTCGAACATAGTTTGAATAACTACATAAACAAATATATACTAGTAACATAAAAGGGATCACATCCATAGGTTAACATGACATACTTTTTTTTCAAATATTTTTATGACGAGTTTGCTAGTGCATAGCAAGCAAATGGTACTTTGGGCACCTAATTTGTGTACTCATGGAAACTATACTTTGGGCAACTAAATTGTGTCTCATGGCAACTAGTTTAAATAGTAGTACTTTTAGTCAAGTGGTGATGTATGCAACAAATTTGGGGTTTGACTGGATTTAATTTACATCTTTCTATATTTTTAAACTATTTTTATGACTAGTTTGCTAGTGCATACCTAGCAAATGGTACTTTGGGCAACTAAATTGTGTACTCATTGCAACTAGTTTACGTAGTAGTACTTTTAGTCAAGTGGTGATGTATGCAACAAGGGGATGGGGTTTCACTTGATTTAATTTACATCTTTCTATTTTTTTAAACTATTTTTATGACTAGTTTGCTAGTGCATACCTAGCAAATGGTACTTTGGGCAACTAAATTGTTTACTCATTGCAACTAATTTATGTAGTAGTACTTTTAGTCAAGTGGTGATGTATGCAACAAGGGGATGGGGTTTCACTGATTTAATTTACATCTTTCTATTTTTTTAAACTATTTTTATGACTAGTTTGCTAGTGCATACCTAGCAAATGGTACTTTGGGGAACTAAATAGTGTACTCATGACAACTAGTTTACGTAGTAGTACTTTTAGTCAAGTGGTGATGTATGCAACAAGGGGCTAGGGTTTCACTTGGATTTAATTTACATCTTTCTATTTTTTAAACTATTTTTATGACGACTTTGCTAGTCCATAGCTAGCAAATGGTACTTTGGGCAACTAAATAGTGTACTCATGGATAAGGAGTCCTTTACAAAATACACTAAGTATTGTACAAGATAATTTTACTTACAATACTCATCTAATACAAAACATCCTAGCGAAGACATTCTAGAATATTACATATTCATCCTCACAATCATACTAGCGATGACAAGTACATTAGCGGTGGTACTCGAGTTTTCTCGCCACCGGTTTGTGTATTACACTCTTCTTTTCCGCTCCGGCGACTTGCTTTGTCGTGGCCCCCCGTATTGATTAACCCATGGGATTCCCGAGGAATTAGATAGGCCTTTCAACTTCAATGGGCCTTTCGGGGTTTCCTCTAAAATACTTCCCCCCGCTGCGGTATAGAAAGGGCTTTTGGTAATGTAGCTTCCCAACCCGCCAAGGTTTTATTTTATTGTGGCTCCTTGAATGGTGGTGAATGCGTATATAAACTAACCTCCTCGGTTAGCCAACCTTTTCTAGCAAGGTCTAAGCAAACTAAGCGAAGCCGAGTGCGGTCTGGTATAATCATCGACCATGGAAATTTACACGGTGTCTATCGGGATCATCGAGAATTCTTCAATCTCATCAGACAGACAAAGAGTTTGACAGAATGAAACCATCTACTTAGATCTAGAAAAAGGTTCAATGTATTAGTTTTACGGTAGCATTATTGATAAGCAAGTATATTGACAAGTTCGTAAAAACTATCACAATACCTCTACCCGGTTTCACTCATTAAGCTCCTCATCAATAGTTGGGTCGTTCATGTTAGGACCGTGTTTTTTTATTTTCATGCGTTTAACCTCCCTGATTGTTTTGTGGCGAAAGCAGGTTCCATGAGAATCCTCTTCTGGGGTGGTAACCGACTTAAAGCCTTTTGAAAATATGATGAATTCATAAGCAGCGTCGTTTTTCTTCTTCTCTCCTCCAAATTCAACATCTCGACTTTCTTCCAACATGACCTATTAGCCTCTTCCGACCTTAAGATGTTGGCCTCGACATTCAACTTCTCTTCTTCTAATCAGTAACCTTTCTTCCTCCGCCAACGCGAATCTCAATTCCTCTAAAAGGAGATACTCTTAGAAACGGACTTAGCGATGACATTTGTATGTAACGGCCATACAACTAAATGCAAAGAAGAAATATTAACTGAGCAGCGTCACGCCGATTAAATGAGTCGATCGGTTTGAGATAAATGATGTTAAGTGAATCGGAAAAAGCGATCCTTGTGTTTGGAAAATGTGACTCAAAATCAAGTTTGTCTTGTAAAAAATATCGTGAAATTTCTAAAAAATAAACAATGGCTACGAGAAATAACTATAGATTAGTTGAAAGGAATACCCAAGACCACCACCACATCATGTGCAAGAACACCATGAAGGTCTAAGTGTTAGGAAATTCAGCGGTGATGTTAAAAAGTTAATCTACTATTCTTATATTATAATGAATATAAAGAGAACACGAATAATACACTCAAGTTTAAAAACTTGGCGATTGAACCGAAATTACATGATCCTTAAGGCTTTTGTTGGAACTACTTCCACTCTTGCATTGTTTTGAATTTACTCAAACCGGTTTTCGCACGTTTAAGTGACTTTTCCGACCTCGAAAAGTAGGTATCAACAAGGTTGTCTTTGGGTCTGACCCGTGTGCAGGAGCGTAGTCATTGAAAAAATCTTGGCTATCTATCCACCATGCACATTGGAACTCATGTATAGTAGGTCTCGGATCGATAATTGTAGTTGAATCCTAAAGTTCAAGAATGGTTAAAAAAATATATGGTTTAGTTAATTACTTTGAGATACATACGACAACATTTTATAAAGGATTCGTAATTAAAATCATAAAGCGCTAGTTCGGGGCAATCACGCAAATAATATTTCCACTGCTAGCTAGCTTGAAAACATCGCTAGTTACGCCAATCGCGCTAGTTAGTTTCGATGATTGTGGAAATTATAAGAGTTGTTTTGTAACTTTTGGTGATAACATATTTATTCCCCAAATCCTTCTTTGAGGCGGGCGGTGGAAGCGTAAAACGACACAACCAATGCCGACTCCTAATGTGAATAGTTCTTTGCAATTCAACACGGTGGAGGAATCCCTAGACAATCGGCTAATTTGGGGACATGGATGTTCGGGGCTAGTGCGATGCAATGTTAGACACATCTCGAATAGATGAGGTAGTTTGGAACACCAACATGATTTGACGACTAATGGCTTTCTACATGATGACAATTCAATGACCACTTCTAGGACCCGAGTTACCTGGTCGAGGTGGGTGAGGATAATATGAAACTCAATCTCAAATTGACGGATATATTCACAAGTATGGAGTCGAAGAACCGGTCTTAAAAATTCGACAACAACTCGCTGAAATAATCGGGAGGTTCAAAGCACGAGGTAAGTGTTTTGGAGAGACTAAGAAGGCCAAGGTTCCATGCATTCGGAAAGTGAAGGCGGTAAAGAAGGCAACCCGCAATATGATTAAAAGTTTAGATGATGCATCCAAGCAGGGAGGAGTGAGTAGAAATTCGAGCGACGCATGGAAGGTAAAGCGATCTTTGGATGATTCTTTAAAGGTTGCAGTTGAAGAAAAGGATAAGGAAGTGGTGCGAGCAATCGGTGCAGTGTTGCGCAACCCCGATAGTATTGAAGTAACCCTGCGCAACAAGCTACTTGGTATTATTATAGCGGCGCCAATTCGGACGTTTCAAGCCACGGGGTAAGTGTTTTGGAGAGACTAAGAAGGCCAGGTTCCATGCATTCAGAAAGTGAAGAAAGCGGGAAAGAAGGAAGCACGCAATATGATTAAAAGTTTAGATGATGCATCCAAGCAGGGAGGTGAGAGTAGAAATTCGAGCGACGCATGGAAGGTAAAGCGATCTTGGATGATTCTTTAAAGGTGCAGATTGAAGAAAAGGATAAGGAAGTGGTGCAATCGATGCAGTGTTCTTTGCATCCACGATAGTATTGAAGTAACCATCACGCAACAACCGCTAGTATTAATATAGCGGCTGCCAATTCGAGACGTTTCAAGCCTGTGAGGCAACATCTGCTACAATTATAAGCACCACAATAACACCGGCAAAACCAAAATAAGCACGAGAATCGGGTTGCCATACAATTGGTCAACATAAAGTAATCGACCTATCCCGCACCCGAACCTATTGATAAGAGTCTACACATTGGTGGCTATGCGAAAGGTGTAGTTAATGAACACGATATTGGAAAGGGTAAAGGGATTGCAGAGCCAACATTGAAGTTTAAAAGTAGAGAGGAGCATATAGCCTTAATTTGCGATGTACAAAATCAACTAATCCAATTGTTCATCCCTTTCTTTGAGAAAGATTGAGAATATTGTCGATTATGAAATTCATTTGGCCATCAAAGGCAAGCCTCAAGGTAGAATGAAAAGAAAGGCGCATGAGGATAAAAGCATTTGATGAAGAATCTAAGTCGATAAGATATTGTGTGCTTAGATAGGTGGAAATGGAACATCTAATTTTGTGTGTAGCTTTACTTTTTTTTTACCTATAAACAATAAATAAATAACAACAAAGTTTAAGTGGCTTACGTTTGAAAAAAGGTTGGAACGATCACTTCTTTTAAAGATGGACTTCCTAGACCAGGCAAGTGCTCTAGGTATCACATTTGGATGTTTAATCCACCAACCATGAGATTTTTCAAACTACTCAAGGATCCACACCTATGAGAATAAAAAAATAAAAAATGAAAATAAAACTTAAACTTATATACAAATAAGTAAAAATGTTAAGTTGGAAAACGGATACCTGAAACCCAAACACAAATCCAGACAATGTGTATGTTGGACAATGCTTTGGATCTTTCTTCAATCTTAAAAGGTGGTCATCCGCGTGCTTATCAAATACATTATGAAGTTGGTCGTATAAATGAGTCCAAATATGCTCACCCCATGGAAAAGCATTCCAATCATCTAAATTATCAACTAACCTCATCGATTGTATCATCCACTCACATGTCAACAAACGACCCATAAAGATCACCTCTAAGGCTAACAAAAGACAAAGGCGTACAACATCTTCATCGGATATCCGTCGAAACCGCTCTTCATCCTCGATAACACCAATAACATCTAAGTTGGTTAGAATATACCCTTGCTTGTCGGAAATACCCATTACGAAAATTTAGAGAACGAGATGTATACAACCCAAAGCTTACAGATCCAAACCGCGACCGGTCATTAGACAAAACTCACGACGACCAAAATGTAAAGCATGGCCTTCAATGTAAACAATGAAGGGCATATCATAGTGAGAATCGTCGACTTTATCTCGTTTCCTTAGCATATAATCTATGATGTGCGTTTCATGTTCAAAAACAACAGATCAATCCATCTTTCAAAGGTGTATTCCTAAACAAGATGCGGCGTCTTGCGTCTAACTTTGCTTTATCCACCAAAAGTAGTTCGGTTCTTGGTAATGATTAAATTAGCTTCATATTCCTAAAAAAGGTAAAAAAAAAAAAACAATTTAAATCGGACCATGAATGGAATCTATACCAACGTCGTAAACAATTGCGTATACGATGCATATAAACCACCCTTATTAGTCTAGAGTGCCACTAAAATTTTAATGAACGGGTTATGTTACATACCTAACGAGGCGACATCTACCGTATTATACCCTACATAATTACGAATCGAATAGACATAAAGAGGAGAAATCAAAGGTATTAATCGAATAACAACAACGATTTGTTGAAGCGTATAACCAATTGCAAATAAATAATGTACAATAAACAACGAGGAAAATATTTACGTACCATATTTGGCCACATTTTTTAAACAAGCTTGATCAATCCAACGTGGGTTGTACTCAACAGTGTACTTTATAGTTGGTGACATAACAACCGATACAAGGAAAAGAGGGACTGACAAAGAAGACGGTCTCATTTGTGAAAACAACTTAGTTACAATGTTTTTATCACGAGAAGCACAAAGCAGAGAAAAGCGGTAACTATGAATGTTTTTGTGCGAGTTGAAATTGATTTTGAATACATATGTAATGTACTTTCACTATTCAATTGTGTCGTTCTATGTAATGTAAAATGACCAAAAATCCTTTTTTAAAATACGGTTGCCAAATGCTTTTGACGCAAAAAAACAATACCTACACATACGGACACTTGTCACAATTTCGATGAGTTCTTGCGATGACAAGTTTGCCTTGGTCTATTTTCAAATTTAAAATAAAAGTGGTCATAAAGTGATATCGTCGGTAGCAGTCTTTTTTCATTTTCCTTCAAATAATATATTCAATCTATGTTTATGGTGCAAGCAGGATTTAGCATCGCAAATTGACATTGGATGGTCAGTGATCGTAAGAATTTAAGCGACACTTTGGAGATAACAATCAAATTAAAGAAAAATAAATTTCAATATCGATTATATATAGTATATAATTGTTTCCCGTGTATACAAATTTTAACATATATTTCAACGTTGAATACTAATAAGTTATGAGTAGTTGGTATACAAAAATCATTTTAATTTACCTTGTATCTTTCAAAAAATTCAATTTGGTTTATAAACTAAATCATTCTTTTTAAAAATTAAAAAAATTGATATCATTTGAATTTTTTTACTATTAACATATAATTCAAGAGTTGGAATATTTACCTTGAACGACGCTAATAATCAAACTACGAATTTCAACAAACATGTGCTAAAAAAAAACTTTAACGAGCATTCACTCATTTACTCCACTACAAAAGAGTTACAAACATGAACATAGGTTATGAATTAGAATACCGTGAGCAAAATAGACATAGAGGATTTTAGAACTTGAAGTTCAATATAAAGCACTATTATGGCTTCAATGTAGCTCAATTTAATATGCACATTAACCCACAACATAATCAAAGAATAAAACATGTTCAACAGTCAACACTATTGAAAATAGATAAATTTTAATAAGTTTTGGGTCATGGTAATCGTCGAAAACAAAAATAACATTATGAGATGATAACAAAATTAATAGGACTTATATAAGCATTAAGAAACATGATACATAGCCTACACTATTACTAAATATGAACACACATATGTGAAACATATAATCATTAAAAACATTGAATAATATTAGTTTTATAGTCATAATATCCTAATATCAAGTAAGCAATTAAATGTTTTGAGCTACGTTCACGAAGTATTATTATAATACTAGTAGCGGTAAACAAATAGGTTGATACAAAGAGTTCAAAACATGTCAAGATTTAGTTCGTAGACACAAATCGGTATGAAATCAATATGTATGTATAAGAGAACAATAAAATATATCATCAGAATTAAGGAAAAAAAAAAAACTTATCTCAAGAATGATTGCTCGAATTATCAAAATCAAAACTGTAAAATACCGTCAACTTCATCTTTAGCGAGCGTGATGATAACGTGTTGTGAACAAGAATTGAGGGAATGAAAATATTCTTCAATTGATCATAATGTAGGAGATATAAAAGGTATATATAAATAAATAGTAGGTATTAGCTAATTGGGCTATGGACTTCTTATGGGTTATACGGATATCCACTAATTATTATCCATAACAATGTCAAAGCTTTTAGAAGGTTAATAAATGTATAATGTGTAACATTGCCAACCCATAATTTGTTTTGTTTTATAAACCTTTGTGCATAATTCTTAACTTCTAAAACTTTGTAATTAAACTCAAATGTATTAAAATTTGAAAATTTTAAGATTTGAATCTTGTCATGACACATTTTTTAAAGGAAAAATCTTAAAACTTTAAGATTTTGTGCCGTCATGCAAAACCAAGTTCTTTGCACTTTTTTAACCGGGCTCTATGCCCTTTTTTGCAGTAGTGATTATAGCATTTGAAATTCCCATTACAAATGCGGTAAAAGGTAGTTTGGACTTTTGGACGTATAAGATAAGTTATACGGAGTATTAGTTAGTGATTAGTGAGTTTATGAAATTTTTCTCTTTGATATTATGGCCAAATTGCTTGAATATATTTCACATCTGATTACCATTACATTGAAATAAAAGGTGTACATCTGGATCACCTATATTTCACTTGAAATATAGTCCCAAAATTCTCTAATTGGGAGGCACGTAGCAGAAGCATTTCCCATTTCTACAAAACGATGTCTTATGAGGTGGACATTTATAATAGCATTCTTCATCATTGTGACATTTTAAGTCCGAGTTGTTTATGACATTGACCTGGATGTTTGCATCAATTGAACCAGCGCCAAAGCAGTCTTCTTTATCCTTGCACGCTCCTTTGGGTGTACGAGCCTTCGATTGAAGATTTCCTGTAACAACATAAACTTTTCTTAATGTAATCCAAACATTGTTAGAAAAAAAGAAAGAAATAATCTTAATGCCTTATTCTTACCATTCATCAGCAAGATCATCAAAAACAGCACCATTAGCGATATAGTCTTCATGATTTAATCCTAAAACTCGTTTAAGGACAACCTTGGTTTATTTATCTTCTTATGACTAATGATAGAGTCTAACAACATATAATTCATAATACATATATATATATATATAAATTATTTTCACTTATTAGGAAAATCTTTAATCACCAATTAAGACTGATTTATTTGCTGATTCGCAATTAATTTTTAATGCTTGAAAAATCTGAATATTACAATTACAAATATATACATTTATGAAAAATTATATTTAGTAACATCTTAGTAACTACTATCTATATCTATATTACTTATAATGCACGAAGGCATTTCTCTCTTAATTTTAAGACGTACAAGAAAGTAAGCATGATTTACAACCCTTTAATGCACCCAATTTTCAAAATTACAACAAAGTAAGCATATTGTACAACAAAATAAAAAGTGGTGTTATTTTAAGACCAAAATTCTATCAAACAACATTAATGCTATTAAAAATACCCTTTCACCAAAAATTACAATCATTTAAGCACAATGTACAATAGCTGCAACCAATTTTCAAATTTACAACAAAATAAGCATATTGTACAACAAAATAAGCATAGTGTACAACAAAATAAGCATGATGTAATTTTCAGACATATTTTCAGACTTACAACATTAATGCTATTAAAGTGGTAAATGTTATTAATGACTATAATGACTACTACTTACAAGAAAAGAAACATAGTGTACAACACTTTAATGCACATAATTTTCGGACGACAAGACAAGAAGCATAGTGTCAACAAAATACCGCGTTAATGATATTTAATGTAGTCGATTATTTAACCGGTCGATAAATATAATTAATACGGTTATTAAAACACCCTTACACGTAAAATACAAATTATCAAGCGTATTATGCAACGAAATAAAAGCGATTAGTGCATTAAATATCACTATTACAAATATAAACGTTATCTGAAATATTCAAGCCGAAGCAGCAACGGGGCAAGCCCGAGCGAGCTCGGACCAAAGCGAGGCTCGAGCGAGCGAACACGCCAGCGGGTTCGAGCCCGAACAGGCGCGGCTATCTGAAATTCTTGATATCCAGTAAATTTATTGTTAAAAAGAGCATAATAAACTAAAATACATTATTCATTGAAATTTTTTATTTCGGTGCCTTGCACGCATCTGCATGCAGTCGCTTCTTAATCTTCTTTATAATAGATTTAAGACTTGCCAAACACATTTCCTTATTAAGAAATAACAATCCATTTTAGTCAATAGTAATACAAAGGCTTTATGACCAAGCTTTATGGCTCTGTAAAAATTAGACTTTATGACCAAACTTTTAAAGTCATGTAATAAAAATGGTCAATACGTTACAAAACTTCAACATAAATATACTTTTACAAAAAATTCAATACCTTGCACACATAAATAAAAGTTATGACATTTTATAATACCCAATATTAATTATCGCCCATTTAAGATATAACGATAACTACAAAACTTCATTATAAATAATTTTTAAATTCATTAAATTCATACTTTACTTTATACTTTAACCTACTGGGATATAAGTACTCCACAAATCACAAAGAAATCTCATTTTTCATTCTTACTCGAAAACACACACTACCAAAATCATCCCTCTTTCTCATTATCTCGTAAAAGAACACGATCATCAACTCAATCGCCACAACCATCCAGGCCTTCTCCACCGCCACAATCATAGATCTCTTGAAAACATTTGTTCGTCGCAAAAATAGTTATCGGTCTGCAGTCGCGTTCTTGGATCTTTTCTAGTTCATATAAAAGACTCCTTTATATTATAAAATGTTAAAAAGAAAGCCCCCATTATACTATAAAAGATTTTCATAAAACCCCCTAACACGTAAACATTTTCATAAAACCCTCTAATTTATAAATGTTAACATAATATTTTTATAAAAAAAACTCCTTAGACTATAATACATGTAATAAAACTACCTAAGTTATGAACATTTTCATGAATCTCCCTGTACAGTCAGCAAAAATATAAATAGTAACTAAATTATAAATAACAATTTTTTAAAAACCCCCTTACACTATAAAACATTTTAAAAACTGTCATTAGACTATAAAACATTTTCATAAAACCCCTAACGTACAAACATTTTCATAAAATCCTCTAACTTAAATATTATCAGTGTTGCATAAAAAGGTCTACAAGGCCGATTAATCACCGCCTAGACGTTACAGGGCCACCAACCTTGCCGATTAATGTAACCGGGTCAAACAAATAGGTCAACCGTGGTCAATGATGGTCAAACATGCCAGAAATCCACAAATCTTGCCAAAATTCTCAAAACTCACCGTAAACTTATTTTGATCACATATAGTAACCTTTTTTAATCTATTACAAGTTGTTGTTTTTTTAAAATCTTGCCGAATACATAAAACTCGTCAAACATATACAAAATTTGGCGGAAATACCCAAAATTTTCCAAGAATGCTAATCCGATTAATCACCGATTAGTTTCGCCTAGACCGATTGCAAACTACAAGGTGGTCGACTGCCCGACTATCGATTCGTGATTTTTGCAACCTTGAATATTATTATAATCTTTTCATTAAAAAAACCCCTTAAGCTATAATACATGTCATAAAACTCCCTAAGCTACAAACTTATTCATAAATCTCCCTATACAGTCGGCAAAAATAATATGAATAGTAACTAAATTATAAAATAATAAGTTTAATTTCCATTACAAAATGCAAAACGCATTGCATATTAAAAACTGTATGTTTAATCACCTTCATATTGTATTAAACATTAAAAAAAAACCCTTATCCTGTAAAACTCTTTCTTAAAACCCTTTAACATATAGATATTTTCATAAACTCCTCCCGCTATAAAACAAAGCCTTCTATAAACATTTTCACTTATTACAGTTTTTATAAGACCCCCTTACACTATAAAACATTTAAAAAGAATCCCATTAGACTACAAAATATTTTCACAAAACACCCAAATGTATAAATATTTTCACAAAACCCTTTAACCTATAAATATTATAATAATCTTTTCATAGAAAAACCATTTAGGCTTTAATACATTTCATTAAACTCTATAAATTATAAACATTTTCATAAATCTCCTTTTACAGTCAGCAAAAAACCTGAATAGTAACTAAATTAAAAATAACAATTTTTAAAGACCCTATCACACTATAAACATTTTAAAAACACCACGTTAGACTTAAAATATTTTCATAAAATCCTCTAACTTATAAATATTATCATAATCTTTTCATAAAAAAACCCTTTAGGCTATAATCATGTCATAAAACTTCTTAGGTCTCGTTTGGTTCGCGGAATCTTGAGGATTCTGATGGAATTAAAATCTGATTCCATTCCATAACGTGTTTGGTTGTCATATTCAAGAAATTCAGAATCTAAATTCCATTCTTTAACTTCTTTGGTTGACAAATGGAATTGAATGAAATCCTTCAAAATCTCATTTATGTGGAATTCAAAATTCCATAGCAAAATGTGAGGAATGTTTATAATTCCGTAGAATTCATCATGTTTATCATCAAGAATTGATTATTGTTGTTGTTGTTGTTGTTGTTGTTGTTGTTGTTGTTGTTGTTGTTACTCACTCCGTCCTATTTTTATTGTCCAGTTTGACTTTGACCGGTCTTTCTTGTTTAACTTTGACCATTAATATATTTATTTGTGTTATATAATAGTTGATGAAAATTATACCAATGAAAAATACATTTAAAACCCAACACATTCATATATTTTTCATCAAGTATTATATAACACAAACGAAAATAATTATGGTCAAAGTTGAAGAGAAAGACTAAAAAAGTCGATAGAGACAATAATTTTGGACGGAGGAGTATTATTATTATTATTATTATTATTATTATTATTATTATTATTATTATTATTATTATTATTATTATTATTATTATTATTATTATTATTATTATTATTATTATAAAACTCAAAGGATTACAAAAGATTAGTGGGGAGCCTCGAAACCAACCGAGCTCCCACACCTCTAGCAATAGTAAAACCAATCCTATTAAAGATATGAGCTGCACGCAGCTCCAATGTCTGGGTCAAGGAGAATCGTCGAATCACGCTTAAGTAAGGCGATCAGCATCTTTCTCAAGTTCTCGAAAGAAGAAAAGGAGAATGGAAGAAACCCATATCCAATATCCGCACATTTAGCATCGTGTTTGACCCGTTCTGTTGCAGCATCATCATCGCCGCATCGTCAGATATTAATAATAATAATAATAATAATAATAATAATATTATTATTATTGTATTATTATTATTATTATTATTATTATTATTATTATTATTATTATTATTATTATTATTATTATTATTATTATTATTATTATTATTATATTTTATCTATTTTATTATAAACATCACTTTTATTAGAAAACCCGTAGGATTATAAGAAATTAGTGGGGGCGCCAAACTATTTGGGCCCCACACTCTGAAGAATAGAAAGTCAATCCCATCAAGATATGAATAGCGACGCAGCTCCAATGTCTTAAGTTATGGAAAACTTAGGATCCGCTTGATAAGGTCACCGCGATCTCTAAGTTCCCCTAGAGAGGAGAATGAGAAGGGGAGGAACCCATACCCGATCTCCGCACACTTAGTCCCATACTTGACGCGTTTACGTTGTGCGGTGTTAGTCACCAGACGACCTAGCACAGAATCAATCATACCAGTTTGTGTAAAGGGAGACGACCCAGTCAAATTGACACATATGTCCTGGCCTCTATCCCAAGAATAAAGCAATATATCAGCTGGACGTAAGGCTTGATCCCTTTCTCCACAAAGCCCAATGTCCACCTCTTTACAAGCCGAGACCCCGGATCGAGAACAGATGTCAACCAACGTATCACGCACCACGTTGTGTCGATGTTTAATACCAATAATTCCAGTGCACGATACAGCATGGTCCCCATAAATTTCCCCCGTAAAAACCTTGGAACAAGCTGAGCACGACATCTGAAGAGAAAATAGGGGAACACATAGCCGATAACATAATATACATCGGTAAGTTATGGCATTCATAGTGTGTCCCAACCCAGATATCAGAACCACCCTAAGCCAATCTAAGGTATAGTCCTCCTTTTGCGATCTTCAGAGTGCCATTGTTCGAGTAGATAGGTAAAAGGTGGATTCAGCCATTTGGGTAACACGTGTGAAATATATATCTGCCAATTTCTTCATGAGTTTGGGGGCAACGATCTCATCCGGGTTACTCAAAAGGTCGACCTCCATTTTCGCATTAAAAGCACACAAGGCCTCTTCGAAAGAAGGTCTAGAAGTTACAATGTCAGAATGTCGGAGGAGCTTAGTCTGTAAGCTGGCATATTGGAGTCTGGATGCAAGGAATGCATAGTTCATGGCATCACCTGCAGAGTATACCCAAGCCCCCCAAATACAAATGGCAAGGTGGCAAGCCTCCATTGCCAATCACCAAAACCAGGTCCAGAAAAAGTGACAATACGCTCCAGAGAAGAACGAAGTGCCGCATCAAATGAAATGTGAGCACACTCAAAGACCCGAGGGATACATGTGCGCATAGAAAAGTATAGCTTGGAAATGCCGACACAAGCACGAAGGAGCAACAACTCACATTAAGGGTCCTTAAGCTTAGCAACAACGTCCATGAGCTCAATAGTTTTAGCAACCCTTTTCATAACAAGCTCACTACTAAACGCAAAGTCCACACTAGCATGCCCACCCAATAATTTAACACCATGTAACGGTCGATAAATATTAGGCGGAAAGACACCTGCGAGCATGCTTCTGGGGTCTTCATTTAGCCAAAAAACCTCGGTTTTATCAACATTGAGGTGCAGACCGCGCCGTGATCCATCCATCATAATAAGCTCTAAAACCTTCCCCACGACCAAAGTATCTCGATAATAGTGCCATCATGTAGATACCAAGCTTGAAGGGAAAGACTAAAGGAGTCTCTAATCTTGCATACCAAATGATGTAACACTAGAGCAAAGAGAAGAGGTCCAAGGGGATCACCTTGATGTACCCTTTGGTGTGACCATAACGTGTGTTCTCCATAATATAATCTAGTTGGGCTGGAGTAACAAAATTCCACCCAACGTGAAATGGCAGGACAACGCAGACGAACCTCCTGTAACATGATCTCACGGTCCACCAAATTGAAGGCATTTTTTAAATCCACCAATAACATCGAAAGACCCTCATTGCCGACACGGTCTTCAATAAACCTATTAATGGCATTAAGAATAGCCTCCCCCCTCCAGGTACCCCGACACCAAATTGAAGTTTATTTAAATAACCATCTAAGGAATGGCCGATCATAGAAGCACCAACCTTGGATACTAAACGCCTCCAAACTGTCCCCACAACAATGGGATGGATACCACCTCCGGGCTTGATCAGCGGTGTGAGAGGAGCACTAGCAATATACTTGCCCAACGCCCTGGGGCATTTACCATCAAGAAAAAGATTTACCACATGGGTGATAGAATTGATTAACTCTTGGGAAATAGCCACAACAGCACCACTAAAACAATCCAAAAGGTGTTGGGCACGCAAACCATCTCGACCACAAGATGTACCATGGGGGAAACTCTTAATCATATCAAGAACCACAGCAGGAGATGCAATGAGGTTATGATGATCCATAGGAATATCCGGCAAAGAAGGAGCATACTTGAAGGGATGCTTAGCCTTTAAGTCCTCAAGAGTAGTATCATTATAAGGAGGAACACCGGAAGAAGAAAGAACTCTGACAGCAGCGGTATAATGGCCATCACAAATCTTCCACTCACATTGCTTGACATTACGCTCACCCAAGTCCAAGTTTTCCTCATCAATATTAGACCAAGCAGGGGAGGGTTCAGCTAAAACCTATCTAACAAGCTGCAAACTACCACCAGACGTACCCCAAGATCGAATGGCATTAGCGATATATTCTTCTTGACGTTGGCGCTTAATAGCATACCTACACTCTATGTTACTCCTCGGGCAAAAGGTTTTAAGGAGACAAATAGGCAAGACTAACAAGCTAACCCAACAAGAAATGTCCTTAGGTGTGCAGATCACCTTATCAAGAGCTCCTTTCAAAACGCGAGAGAATCCCAAACGACACTTTGGAGGGATGGATTTGACAGTGTGCAACCCTTTAGAGAGCAAAGTGTCAAGTAAGTGTAGATCAAAACCATAATGCTCCTCAAAACCAAATATTCAACACGAGCAAGTTGGACAGAAGAAGGAACTTGTGGCTTGACGAGATCAAACAACACAAACCTAACAACACCATCGCCACAATCAGGGGGTGACATAAAATTAGATCCATGCCGACACTTAGAACAAATAGTGTGCATCTTAAAACAAAACCCACATAACCAAAGACCCATACGTTTCAAAGTAACCTCAGCCGCCTCAAATACAACAAGATTAGTGGCCAAGGATAGTTTTGTGGTGGCTAGCACACCCTCATTGAAATGACGATCATGAAGATGAGAGATCAACGAGGTTTTGGTGAGCCCATTTCCACTACCATCCTGACAACCACTTAAACCAACAAAAGGACAATGAAACCATATGATAGCCATAGAAAACGGTATCAAGGCACCACAAGACAAACCGCAAGACAAATCGCAAGTGTCGTTAGACAAACCACAAGTCAAACGGCAGGTTTTCCAATGTCAAACGGCAATTCTTTTTGAGTCAAACCGCAAGTAGCCCTGAGTCAAACCGCAATATAATTAGAGCTAAACCACAAGTCGTTCCTGAGGCAAACCACAATACAATTAGAACAAGTCAAACCACAAGTCAAACAACAGGTTTTCCAAAGTCAAACAGCCTAAGTGGCCTTTTTAAGCTTAAACACAAGCTTATTTACCATAAGCTTGAAGTTTTAACAAACCTAAACTTCAAATATGTCAACCAAGGAGCTTATGAAAACAATTTTTAGTCTAAAATAAGTTGTTCAGAGCTTATGGCAAGCTCTTGAAAGAGACTGTATGAGACTGCAGACCACTAAGAGTTTATTTTAAAACTTTTGAATGAAACATTTTAAGCACATATTAAAGCAAGCTTATGAATACCAAATTCCGTTTTCACTTAAAACAGATTAAGGTTGGCTATTGAAAAGTATAAAAACCAATTTGTTGAACTTATTAAGCTTGAAAATAAGCAAATATGTGATTTAATATCAGCTGTGACAAAAACTTATTTTTGAGATTGGTGACTTATGAAAACTGGTAAATACCAAGTATGACCAAAAGCCTTTGAGTCTAAAAGTACTAATGTACTAAAACCTAGTTCATATCACTGAGTTACGACCAAAATGTCAATCAACAACAACTTATAACAAAATTCTGCTCAATCTGTCTCACATATTGGGCAGACTCAGATATTTTTTTAGAAATTAAATGAAATGACTCTAAGCTTAAAACAAACTGAAGAATTTTAACCTTTAAACACCTTGTTGAACTAACTCAAAATGAAAATGAAAAAAAAACACTTGACCAAATTAACTTTTACACTTTTAATCTCTAATGCCAAACACCCCTTTATGGGCTGTTTTGGGTAAAAACACAGTTTAAGCCAATAAACTTGAGTTAATTAGACTCCTAATGAAGGATTAAGATCATATGACAGATAAAAACTGATTTTAGAACTAAATAAAACATTGAGCGACTTTTTTTTTTTTTTTTTTTTTTTTTTTTGGCTTTTTATGAGATTATAGATGAAAATTTAATACTACTAATGATTAAACTAAAATAAACAAATCAAAATCAAAGCAAATAGAAGCAGAACTAAAACAGATAAGCAACAAATAAGCAATTCAGGAACAATAAGCAATTTAAAACTAAGCTAATAAGCTAACTTACAAATCCCTTAGCTAAACAAGGGGTTAATTACGCTCGCGGAGCTACTCTACAAGATCTAGCTTGTTTAAAACAAGCTAGTAAACACACTAAGCCCTTCTCTTTCAGGCTTACTTCCAAACTGCCTATTTGACTAAATTTGACTTTTCCTTTGACTTTTTGAGCAAATTGAAAGAATAAGCTTAAAACAAGCTATAAAAGCTTTTGTAAGCTTATTTGAAAGCTGTGTAATCTTTGTGACAGCTTATTAGAGGCTTAAGTATCCATTTGAAACAATAAGGAAAAACATAAATATTTAAGAATAATTAAAGTAAAACAAACTAAAATTTTATTGAATTAAAAGAGAGTACAAAGCTTAATACTGAATTAGAACAACTTTAAAACTAAAAATTACAACTGAAAATCAAATTGACATGGTAACTTTAACCTAAAAACTACACAGACTATCACTGAATTGAGGGGGTATTTATAAGGAGCCTTGAGGTCTTCAATTAGGGTTTGGGAAGGATCCGAAGCACCGTCACAACCCTTGATTCACCAATTGCATCATCTTATCAATCACAACTCTTAGATTAGATCAATGAGGTGTTTCAACCAATAAGCAGCCTCCACTTGTACACGCTGGCAATCCTTGCCTATGTCAGCATCAAAGATGCTATTACTATGCTCCATGTGAGGGTATTGCGGAATTTCAATTGGGGAAGGAGCGTGAACAATAGGGCGGGAATGGTTATTTGGGTATTTTATAATCTTGTTTGACTGGTGAGTTGTGTTGACCGGGTATATGGTGGGATAATGGGTTGATAACTGATTCGATTTGTAGCGAAGGGCAGTTTTAAAATTTGTTTTCCCGATTAAGATTTAACGATCACTTGAGGACAAATGATGATCAATCTTCCGGAGTCGTATTCCACGGCGAGATATGAATTGAGAATTACGTTTATGTTTTTCGTTTGATGCTTGATTATCAAATATTTTTGGTTTTGAACTTTATAAACGATTTAAAATACTAATTAAGCTAATGACGAAATAAAGATAAAGCTAAGAATATGATAATAAAAAGCTATGCTTGTCAAGTGAGGTGAAAATGGAACTAAGTGTGAACAATCTATTAAGCCCTAGTAATTAATACCCGTCGAAATAAAATTATTTTCTCACAACGTTGGCTTATATTGAAAACAATCATTTTCTCTTGGTAAAATCACTAGATTTAAATAATCAATTATTCCACGGCTTTTTCCGTTAAAACAACCAACTAATTATATCAAAAATAATCCGAAAACTATTAATCAATAATCTTCGATACTGGTTTAAAAACTACTTTCTCACAGCGTTGGTTTATTTTGAAAACAATTCTTTATATAGGTAAAATTACTAGATTTAATTAATTACCCTAACGGCTTTTGCCCGTCAAAACAACAAATTTCAATCAAAGTAACCAAAGATTATTAATCAACAATTTCTAAGTTTTTCACACTCAAATCCATATCACTACTCACTTAACAAGCATATAAAAATCTACTCACTACACATAACTACTAAACCAACAATAATATTCTCAACAAACATAAGCATATTAAACTAATAAACTAAGAGTAAAAGGGATAAGAAAATAAAACCCGGTCTAAGAGATGAGACGGAAATAACCACCCGATTTTATAAACTTGTCAAATTATAAAGTTTATTTCTTTATTAGCTTTTATATTACCAAATAGCTAATAAAGCTTGTGACTTTAATAACTACTGTAATTAGTATTATAAAATCTAAAAAAGTTCTAAACTTTAGTGATAAGCAAGCTTATAAAACCCTTAAGCTCCTCGCCTTAGGAATGAATGAAAGCAAGCTTAAAAATCACAACTTTAACAAAGGTTAGGACAAATAAGCAATAATATGAATCAAATAAGCTATGAAAAAGCTTATTGATTTAGAAAGTACTAAACTTTAATGGAGGTAAGTTAAGAAAAAGCTTAAAGATTAAAACTTTTTAACTAAAAATGCTAGATTTAGAGTAATAAGCTAATGAATAACTTTTTATAAAAGAAAAACAAATAAAAATCAAATCTTTTTGTGTTTTTATAAAGTATTTAGTAAAATAAAGAGTAGATCTAAGGTTATAAAAAGTTTTAAAGCAAAGTAGTAAAGAGTGCTTGATAAATAAAATAATCTAAATAAAGCGCGAAAAAGCTAATAAACTTTCATGACTTATTAGAAAAGAAAAGTAAAAGAAAAGATTAGAGTAGACAAGAAAAATAAGCTATCAATCTTCAAATAACTTCATCATTTTCATTAAGTAAAATAAAAAGTTTTGATACAATAAGCACTTAAAAATAAGTAAAAGATGAGCTATAATAAAAACTACACTTCTCCTAAATTACTCTACTCTACTCCTACTACATATAAAAAAAGGGCGGTATGCTTTACACACCACTGACAACACATCTCCATCACCCATCCTTTTCTCATTTCTACTACTTAAGTGAGGCCCACATGCTTCTCTCACATACACAATCACCAACCTCTCACACATAATCAAAATCCTAATCTCTCTCTATCAACAGCCAAAACCTACCGGAAAACACCATAGATTCGACTAATTAAATTTTGTTTAACGTGTCATTTTGCTAAATCGGTAGCCAAACAACAACACTGCCACCGGAAACCATCACAACCATCACTCTATGTCATAAAAAGATTCGATAGTTCTCTTTCTGTAAATCTGATCGGAAAAAGGGGGATCCATATCCACTGATGGTTGTCATGATAAAGTCTCACGATGGTCATGAATAACGGCAATGTGAAGGTCAGCGGGGAATATTTGCGGTGGCAGTGTTTGGCTGTGATTTGTGGTCGTCATTTGGTGGAGGAGAGTGACTGATTTGTGGTCGTCGTGGCTGTGATTTGCAGCCATGGTGGAGGAACAGTGGTTGTGCAATTGGTAGGGGAGAAGGGGTGTTTTGGTGTTTGCGAGAGTTTCAGTAAACCTGAGTAATATTGTGTGAGAGAGATGATAAGATTGTGTGAGAGAGAAAACATGTATATTTTTGAACATCATCTTTCTAAATTCCAATAAAGCTGAGTAAGTTTCAGAAAAAGTATGCCATTAAAGATGTAAATAATGATTAGTGGTGTTTGGATACTAAATAACTGGTGTGTAAACACACATGGCCATAAAAAAAATAGAACTAAAACTACTGTGTGTACCTCGGATCATGTGTATATTTATAGCACATCAAGGTTCTCGATCCTTCCCCCAAGATTATTCCTCGGATTCTCGCCTTAGTGGCCACGTGGCTTGAACTCATAGGCTGGAGCATGAATTGCTAGCGAGAGAGTAAGTGGAGAACATTAGTTGTAGCAGCCACGCGCCTCAATGATTTAATATTGGAACGTTGGAGTCACGTGCCTTCAAAGAAGAGATATTAGCAATTTGTCTTGTAAATTCACTTCAAAGGCTGGGATACAAAACTACTACTTCAAAGTTCAAAATTCCCTTAATTTCATTCTGGGCTGGGCTAACTTTTGGTGGAACAAGGGCTCGCTGGGCTTTTCTGATCTTGGGCTCATGGAGCAGCTTCTGGGCCTCAGATTTCGTTTGATGGGCCTCGAATCTGATCTGGGCTGAGATGGACTTGGGCTCGAAATCAACTGCAGCTGGGCCTGATCTTCGTGGAGCTTGCAATTAAGAGTTAATACAAAAATTAACCAACAATTATGCCATTAGTGAGGATAGAACCCTTGACCTCTTACTTTAGCAAACATGCATTCAACCACTAGACCAAGATACTTTTTGTGTTAACTCTTGCATTTAATTTCTATTTAATCTCTTTCTTGATCAAATTTTAGTAATTATCTTTAAAATATTAACGTTTGAGCTCGGTTTGATCCTTCAAATTTTCTTCTCTTCCTTGATGCTCCAAATAAAATAACCATTTGACTCGATTTTTCGTGATCTTTCCAATGGTGTGCTCGGATAATTTTTACGACTTTGTATGAACCTCAAAAAATGCGAAAATGTCGTTGAAACTCATCCGAAAATCACCGTTTTTGCTTTGTTTTCAAACCCTTGTACCTGCAAGACATAATAACACAAATCCAACATATTTGCAATATAAATTGACATATTTAATGGTTATTAATCCGATTTAGCATATTTTTAGATATAAAATGATGTGTATTTTAGCACACATCAATAACCGGGTAATATTATTATTGGTGTTTGGGCTTTGGTAGTGTAGTTGGGCTGGTGGATGGTTGGATGGGTTTGTGTTATTTTTGGTTTGGATTGGGTAGTATATCCGGATATGAGACAAATTAACATAAGGCCCTCTTTTGCCAATTTGTGAATTTCCAAGGACCAAATGTGTAATTTTGACAAAGTTGGGGAGTAGTTGGTAATTATCGATAAATGAAGGTGTGATTGGTAAATATGGATAATGATGAGGGTATATATGGAAAAATGCCAAATATGATCCAAAACCGTAAAACTGAATCCCCGACTCTTGTCTTTCACACTCTTCTCTTTCCCGTGCTTGGTTTTCTTTTTTTTTTGTCTTTTCTTTGTCCGTTTTGAGATATCCGTACCTGCACATTTATAAACTCAAGAAACATACAAATATTAAGCATTAACGGATTGTTTCCGGTTTATTTGGGTCATTTTGATAAAGATAAAGGTATAATGTTTTCACATATACCACACATCTAATAGTGGTCAGCCATACCTTGAATTGCTTCAAGTCCACGAGCATGTATCATCTTAAGGATCGACCCCAAAGAATCCAACATCTTGCTAGTTGGTACATCCAACCCCTTATAGAAGATTTTTATTACGTGTTTCATAATCAAATCATGTTTAGGAATTTAAATAACAAATATTTATGTTCGAGATATAACAAAATTATATCACTTATACTCTAATGCTAATTGTATGCTTGCGGACCGTTTTTCCAACGAGGCTTTTTGGAATTGGAATAGACAAAGCATAGGTAGTCGAAATTTAGCGGATCTTGAAGTTTTGATTTCGGAGTCAGGGCATGTTTCTTTAAACAACCACCCTGATGCTTGGTCTTGGAAAATTTCGGATGACGATAGCTTCTCTGTCCAAGCCATGAGATCTCACATTGACAATTGGTTGCTACCATCGTTATGTCTTAGAACTAGATAGTCTAAGCTTTTTCCTCGTAAGGTAAATGTTTTCATTTGGCGGCTCATTTTGGATAGACTTCTGAATCGCTTAAATTTATCTTCGCGGAGGCTTGAGATTTATTCTATTGAATGATCATCCTATGAGAAGTGATTTCTTCGATGATAGTCGTATTTTCTCTTTTCTTGGCTCAAGTGTAGAGGTCCAAAAGTAAATAGTTGGAACTCTTGGCTTAATTTTTCTTTATAATTTCTCTTCTAGCTCCTTACTAGAGAGTTTTTGTCGTAATTCAATCATCGTTCAAAAAAATAATAAAAAATAATAAAAAAAAATTGGTTTTGGGCATATTATTTGAGTGGTCGATCATATACTCATATTATTTCATTAATGGCGAGTCTTTAACACACAACTGCTCTTTTAGGTTATATCACCAAAAGGTTGTGGGTTCCGGCGTCATTAGAGGCATGTTTGTGTGTATTTTGTTAGAATATTCCATATAATGTGGCCTTAATCTATTTACGTCTAATATCATTGTACATTATGTACGTTGATTTATTTAGGTAATGAATAATTAATTACCATAATGTGGCTCCTAAATCTTGATGGGAGATTTGACTAAATAAAGATTATATTACGTGGTTTGAACGGTCTTTTTCTATTCGTAGTGTATGGTATCACCATCCTATAACAGGATTCTTGCAGTTGATGGCAGGTTCACAAAAGAAGAAAAAGCAGTTGAAGCATATCTGACCAACACAACAACAACAGATGGAAGGTATGTAACATATTTAAGAGTCATTTAGATAACATCAATGTTTAGTAGTAATTAATATATCATATCATTATAATGATAATCTTTGGGCTTTAATTACGGTGAAATAATCTTTGAGGCAGCGTATGGGGTGTTGGTGGTTATTCGTCCCGAGCAGGTGTAGATAATCAACTTGTGACGATCAATGTTCAAGAGAAACAAACAATAGTCGTGATAACAAATACCACGGTGGTTACGGATATCACTTGGAATCGTGTGATCACTTTCCAAAGTAAACTATTCGACCCAATGCCCGGGTATCACGAATATCTACTTGGGATAAGACCAATTCTGGTTAGAGAATTAAGCACAATTCTTTAACCGCTTGCACTTATAAGTGTTTTGTGTTTTACGTGTGTTCTATGCATGTTCGGATCTCCTATATATAGGAGGTTACTCTTGAGCTATTCTAATGGAATTATGAGTATTAATCGGCCCATTAATAGCCTCATGATTATCCCATTATAGCCGTTAGTGGTTACATGACCAATTAAGCGTGGTCGTAAAAAGTTATAGCGCCATTTAGCGTTACTTTCCATGTGATGCTTTCACTAGCGATACTTTCACTTGCGGTGGAAGAATAACCTATCGGTGGAAACACCGCTTATCGATTTCATAGCACTATCGGTGGATACACCACCGATGGAAACACGCCTATCGATTGAAACACGCTTATCGATCGAAGCCGCGGCGGTACTTTCATGGCGGTACTTTCATAGCGATACTTTCACCGGTGATGCTTTCTACTAGCACTACCAATACAAACCACTATAAAGTCGGGTGTTCATGGACATTATGGGTGTACACTCCGTACCTCCTAACCCATTACAAGGTGTGAACTAATCCCACAAGTGCACTAAATTTTCCAACATGGGGTAAGGACAAGTATGAACGAAATGCGGACCTTGCTACTTGGACATGATATTGCTGATGCTGTGATTGACGGTTGGTCTGCATTTCTCAATTCATTGGAAAAGTACAAAGACCCCAACTCCTACTCACGATTCTTTTTTCCTACTTATGTCGTGGTAAGTGTATTAGTATATTACTTTTTGTATAACTTTTGACAAATTAAATAGATGTTTATTAGAATAACATATCTGTACAAGGATAAGAAGAAATTTACTAATGGAAAGCAGGCAACGGATTCCCTGAATCTGTATATTTTGAACGTGGAAAAGCTGGCTGCGCAATCAGGGAAGGATGGGATGCTTAAAAATGTGGACATTGTAAGTTATACAAGTATCTGGTATAGACATGAATGTTTATGAATGTATTAAAAATTTTGTTTATGTTATAACATTGGGCGTATGTGTGCTATCAAAAATATCAGGGCTTTTATCCACGTTAGAAATGGACAACACATGTTTGTGATATGCATGAATCGAAATATCGAACGTAACCCTTATTGATAGCAATAAGGTCAAAAAACGAGGCGATGTACAAAATTTAACTCCATTGGCGGCTATAAGTGACATGACATTAGCTTCTATTATGGTATGTAAATTTTATGATCAATAGACTTGAAAACATGATAATTGTATAGTATATAATAGCATATTCAAGTATGTTATAAAAGTGAAACATGTGAGTTTTATGCGTTAAAATGACATGATGTTTTGATTTATTGTTTCATGCGTCCCTAAATTTGGGCATACACATGCGAAAAGTTGGAATTGCAAATGGAGAAGAAATTGAGCGTCGAAGTTTTCCGTCCGAGTTCTCTTGCAAAGCGATTGCAAGCGGATAGCTGTGGTGTGTTTGTCATGCGCCACATGGAGGCTTATCTTTGGGGCTACGATGGGTAGGTGGGTGTGCGGCTTGGCTAATGAAGGTAAGAAGCGGGATAATCGGTTGGCGAAGTTAAGGTTAAAATATCTTGCAAGGATACTCTTGGTGAGTGCAATGTGCATAAAGACAAGGTTGCGGCATATTTGGGAAAAAGCGAAGGACAAAAGTTGTTGTGAAGATGGAAAGGTCAACAACAGCTATGAAAACAAGGAGAAATCCGTAGCCAGCCAACATTTTATGAACTTGTTCTACTTTATGTTTAGGGTCTGTGTCACAAAACATGTATGGTCAATATGCTTTTGTTTGGATAATTAGGGCACTTAAAGAATTTTGATATGGTGTAGTCAGATGTGAAAATGAAATTCACATCTGCATTTTGAACAGCCATTGGAGTATTCGATGTGGTATGGGTTAATTCATGCTCGTAATGAGCATGTATTGGTAAGTTAAATAATTTATGAAATATATCTTGAAACATGGATGTTGAAAACAAACTCTTATAACAAACTATGTTCAACACAAGTATGAGAAAACTTGTTTAATTTTGAAGTTTATAAATATGAAACAAGTATGTAATGCAAAACATACATGTATTTGTCTGCGAGAAAACATGCATGTTGACATCTAACTTGCTTAACAAAAATATGTTTACAACAAACAAAGTGTGTAATGGAAACCATACATAGCATGAAACAAGTATGTAATGCAAAACATACATGTATTTGTGCAGAAAACATGCATGTTGACATCTAACTTGCTTAAAAAAATATGTTGACAACAAAAAACGTGTGTAATGGAAACCATACATGTATTTTTATGAGCATACCCAGATCACATTTGCATAAAACCCAAAAAATATCAGGAGAGCAAAAAGAAACAAAGAAAAACCATAAATATGAAGACTCACAACATAAACAAGTGCTTGAACATGTATGTACCGTAAACAGGAAAACAATTATGTTATGAAAACATACTTGTATATTTTATGAACACTACCCATATCACATAGGCATAAAACCAAAAATATCAAAGATAGTAAAAAGAAACAAAGGAAAACCATAATGTGAACATGAAGCAAGTATGTAATGAAAACATACTTGTATTTTAACGAACATACCCAGATCAAATAGTCATAAAACCATAAAAAGCCAAAGAGTAAACAGGAACAACGTAAAAAGCAACAAAGTAAAAAAGTTAAATGCATTATGATTATTGAACGCAACTCATTCATCATATGAATAATCATCTTCATCATCTCCCCATCTTAAATCGATGTTTTCTTCTTCATAAATATCCTCGTATTCATCGTCTTGGTCATCTTCAGTCAATGGAATCTTCTTGACAACTTTTTCTTACCCTTGTTATTTTTACCCAATTTATTCTTTGTTGGTGCCTCTTCACAACCGTCTATTGTGTCCTATCGCCCACAAATCGACACTTACGTGGTTTGAGCGGTCTTTTCTATTCGTTCGTGCCCTTTTATGTTTTCCCTTTTGATTGCACTTACTATACGGGTAGTACCGAGCGCATGCCCTTGGTGCTACAATGCGGAGGATTCTCAATTATAATAACGGGAGGGCCTTTACCCTAGCGGGTCCTCGTACATTGCATCCTTGTTTTGAGGCTCGGATTGTGGTGGGAGCTCAGCTTCTATTTCTGTCTTCAACTCTTTAATCTTTGTGAGCAACGCTTCCAACTTTTCGGGTCATTCCTTATTAGATCTATACATTATTCGATTGATGATGTAACCTTAGAAGCTAGAATTTCCGTTTCTTCTATGCACGGACCATACCTATGGCGCTTTTCACGCAAATGACCGGGAAGAACATTTTTACGCCAACGATCACTGACGTAGTTCATAGGAATTTTCTTGTACCTTGAATTCCAAAACACTAAAGCGTGTCTACATAGATAACCATGGCGATTGTAATGACCACAAGAAGCGGTTTATGGTACCATCCAAGCGATTCACGAAACACGAAACAAAACATATAAAATAAAAGTGTAAAACTTTTTTAATACAAACATATTAATTAACTCCTTAAAACTAAAGCATTACATGGTTATATATGTGACATGCATGTTTATATGGGATAAAGGAACACAGTACTTGAATGAAACATGCATGTTTTCTATTACAAAAGCATGTCAATATAAAAGCGAGTATCACGGATGTAGGGTAAAAAAAATATACCGTAGCTTCAACAACGATATCATTTCTCTTATCTCTCCGTAGTATGGCGCAATATTCAACAGATCCTCAAACGTGAACCAATCGTGCACAAGAATATAAACCTTTTGTAATCTCGTGTTATACATCACGAATATTGGATGTGTGTAGACTTGAAGCATGACGTTCAATTGCCAAGTGGGTAAACATCACGGGGTTTTCTCCGTCGTTGTGTTGTCTAACACGCATTGCGTATAACGTTGCTTTTCCATGGTGATTCAAAACACATCATAAAATGGACAAGCGAATTTCGTGACTAGAATACACACGGAAGAATGCATTAGAGCTCTCGACCGTGAAGTTGTCTTCATCGGTCCACACATTGGCAAGTGGCTAAAATATCCGAGGAACCCGCCTTTCTCTTATAGCATACATGTCCGTTAACCATTTGTTCTCGCTAAGGTTATACTTTGATATTAAATCATGCCAACGCCCGCTCAAAAGTTCGGGGCCAATATATACATTCCACACTAATTTGTGGAACTCTTTCCGAATTGAGTCATCATCTAGATCACCCAACACACAGAAATTATGTTCATGTATTAAATGTGTTTCTCACTTATTTAACATCTTGAGAAAAAGGTGAAAGTTCTAAAACATGCATGTATCATTAGGAAACACAAGTATTAAAAAACTTGTTAAATTTTGAAGTTTATAATAATGAAACAAGTATTTAATGTAAAACATACATGTATCTCGCGGAAAACATGCATGTATCATTCGAGAAAACACAATTATAAAAACATAAAAATTACCTTCCGGAAGTTTACGAGTGATGTGCCACATGCACAACCTATGATGGGAATCCGGAAAACACGTAAGATAGCCTTACGTAACGCACCATCACGGTCGATTAAGAGCCAGCGGTGGTTGTTTGCCATGAGTTTTAAAAAGGCGTCAAGCATCCAAAGCGATCGATTCATGCTTTTCATTAGACAACAACGCCGCACCAAAAGTAACGCATTTGTGGTGGTGATCAACACCGATAAATGGTACAAAAATCATATTATACCGTAAAGGTAAATTTAAATAAATTGTCAAATATGACATAACTCGAAATAGTAAAATGACATAAATTCAATGTAAACATGTACGTATAACTATAAAAATGACATAAGCGGTAAAAGAAAAATGATATATACAATATAAGCGTAAATATTAACATAACTCACTTGTTTGTTTCAAAAGTAGCATCAAACGAGACAACATCTCCAAATGCAACATAGTTGCATTTCATTATTCGTCGCCCAAAACATACGGCACAATTTCTTTTCAATTGTATGATGATAAAAGAGAATTCAGTCGTGTTCCTTCCTCTTCGTCATTTTGTCAACTAACATTTGAGCATCCCTATCACCGATAAACAAATTCATAGCACGTCTAAAGTTACTCCAATCAACGGCATTCCCTAACAGATCAAACCCACCCAACAACGCTACTCTTATCCTGTGTGCTTTTTGTGCCCCAATACTAGTCAAAGAAGCGCGATGAATGAACATATAATCGCCATATTGCGACTTCGTCGGCGCGATAGATCCATGTTCGATTGAACTATAAGTGGGTGGTTGTGATTCTCGGTCCAATCATACAATTCATACTTGTTTGTGCACGGAATAACTTTCAAAGCAGATCCTTGCTTTACAATAGGTCGGTGTTGTTGAAGATCTACGTTTTCTTTTGTTTTCCGTCTCGTTATCATTTTCTTGGACATCTTCCATTAGTGTGTTTGTTTGACAATCTTCCTAGGTTTACCCCTCTACTACATATGACATATTTGTGTGTGACCGCCCATTCCATTTTTGGACCACGATTTACGTACACCAATCGCCTTAGCCGCATAAACCTTGTACATGTTAACCGCTTCTTGAAGCGTGTCGAAGCAGAGTACCCTTTTAGGTTTCTCATCAACAGGAACGTTTGGGACCCAATATGAGCTACCGTTTGGTGTGGGAACGAACTCAGGATCAAGATCATAAACATCAACATCAACATCATCTTCTACAAATAATTAAAACACATGTATTAGCAAAAACAACCTAACTAATTAAGGGGTACAAATTGTGCTTTACTAAATATGCACCAAACAACAGTTTAACATGCATGTACATTACCCAAAATATGCACCATATAATAGTTAAAAAATGGATGGATAATTATAAACATGCATGTACATCATCCGATCTTGATTTTGAAATTCAAATTTCAAAAGCGTTTTCCAATCAAATTATTAACACCACAAGAAACATTACAATAACATAACTTCAACAACAGTCTCACATGTATGTACATTACCCAAAAATATGCACCATATATGATTACAAATGCATGCATAATTATAAACATGCATGTACATTATCTTATCTTCATTTTGCAATTCGATTTTCAAAAACTTCTACTTTAAAATCAAAATAATTGACAACTCAAGAAACATTACGGTAACATAAACTTCAAAAACAGGTTTACAAAATAAGTAAAAAATTAAAATTAAAAGAACTTAACCATTATTGTCGTAATGATCATAATTCGCATTCTCCATAATCGATCTGTTGGGGTAAAAATTGTTTCATCATTCGGTTCATCCATAAGAGGGTCAACTTACGAGTCGGTTGTGCTCATATTCGGATGTTGAACAATATCAACAATGTCAACCATGTTCGGTTTTGAGAAAAATGAATTACGGATTAGGGTTTGATAAACGTTTTGGATTAGGGTTTGATAATGATTCTGGATTTATGATAATGGTTTGTGAATTTGATAGAAACTAAATCTGGAAAATCATTTGAAAAAAAGAAACCGTATATGTTGCATGATTCTAGGATAATTTTGAATTATCAGTTAAGATTATGTGAATGTTAAAATACCAATAATGGCCCTAATAAATTAATTATTTTAATTAAAAAAAATGGTATACTAAATTGTGATTGGTCAATTGGAGTTCTCACAGTTCTCGCACTTAACGAGGTTCTCATAATAAAGATACACTATATATATATATATATATATATATATATATATATATATATATATATATATATATATATATATTTTGTTTATGTTTATCGGTATATGCCTATATGGGTATGTGACATTACTTTGGTCACATTCTAATTAAGTAAATAAAACTATTTTGCCTTTTTGTGTTCGGAAGATGGATACTGTTTCTCTTGATTAGAACTAACAGAATATACTCTTCCATAATGTGTAAATACATAAGGTATAATGTACATGTTTTTCTTTATTGTGTTAACATGTGTTATGACTACAAACTGTTAAGATTGATTGTTGGCCCAACGGAAAGCAATTAATCAAAACAGTTATGTGAATTAAAGTCACACTAAATTGCGTGTTGGCGTGTTCGAGATTATGGATTACCCCAACGGATAATCATCATTTTGACCGTCAAACGGTATTTTGCAAATTAGATAATTAGTTAGCGAATATTTCTGCCTAACGGTGATATATTTTGTTGATTGATTTTGCATAATTTTATTGTGAGGTTATTAATGGGTTGTTAATGGAACCAACGAGAAGTTAACAATTACATCCAACTTCTAATGTGAATCTAATTTTGTGTTGTGGTTAGATTTCAATGACTAGCTTTTACCCTATAGTTGGTTATATTCATGATACTAATATAGTCTTAATGTGATTTGTACCGTGGAAATAATTTTAGTCCTATTTGAGCTTAATGATGAATTTGTTGTTACAGCTTTGACACCTAATGCTATTACCAACTGTGTTTCTGGCATTGAACCTCTATGGAACTAATTTTTCATCGTGGAAAGAGCAAGTGAAAATTTCCCTCGGCATAACGGATTTGGACTATGCATTAAGGTTCGACAAACCTAATCCTCTAACGGCCAATAGCACGGCCGAACAGAAGAAGACTTATGAAATATGGGAAAAGTCGAATCGCATGTCCCTAATGATAATGAAGAACTCTATTTCGGTAGCTATTCGATGAGCCATTCCGGACTCCGAGAATGCTAAAGAGTAGTTAAAATTGGTTGAGGAACAATTTAAGGGCTCGTCTAAAGCTAATGCGAGTACTCTTATTCTCAAAATGCTCACCACGAAATATGATATTCTTAGTGGGGTTCGTGAGCATATCATGATGATGAATGACATGGCCTCTAAATTAAAGGGCATGGGCATGGACATGGAAATATCTGAAGGTTTTCTCGTTCATTTCATAATGACATCTCTCCCTACTCAGTTTGGTCCTTTCAAGATCAACTATAACACGCAAAAGGAGAAATGGAAAATGAGCGAGTTAATGGCCATGTGTGTCCAAGAGGAGGAAAGGCTTAAAATTGAAAAGCCGGATACTGCTTACCTTACTACCACTAAAGGCTACAAAAAGAAAAATTTTAAAGGTAACAAAGGTTCTAAATGGGAAAAAGGAATTTCTGACAAGGCAAGTTCAAGTAGCGGCAAGGAATCAAGCCCTAAATGTCGATTCAGCAAGAATCCAGGCATTCAAAGGAATGCCCAAAGTTTCGAGAATGGTTAGATAAGAAAGGTTCGTTATTTTCGTATGTCACTTATGAAAGTTTTTCATTGATGTCCCTTCAAACACTTCTTGGATTGATAGTGGTTCCATGGTACATATAACAAATTCATTGCGAGATTCCATTCAAAGAGGATGCTACAAAGGGAAAGAACCATTAGAGTTGGCGCGGGTATGAGAGACATGTTGAAGCAGTAGGAACTCTTAGATTAATTTTAAAGTGGTTTCAATATGTATTTAAAAGATACACTTTATGTCCCATCTATTACTCGGAACCTTATTTCTGTTCCTAAGTTACTTATTCAAGATTATGAATTTATGTTTGGATATTATGGTTTGAAAGTGTATTTTAATTCCCGTCTTGTTGGCACTGGTTCATTAGATAATAACCTCATTAAATTGCAATTAGATAGTAACTTTGAAAAATCCCTATTATCAATGGATGTTAATGTCATTAGTAATGGAAAAAGAAAACATTTAGATGAAGAAAGTTCCTCAAGATTGTGGCATAAGCGTCTTGGTCGCATATCTAAAGATAGAATGGAACGTCTTGTAAAAGAAGGAATTCTTCATCATCTAGATTTTTCTGATTTTAATCAATGTGTTGAATGTATTAAAGGGAAATTTGTTAAAACTATTAAGAAAGGATCGACAAAAGTAAAGATCTTCTTGAGATTATACATCTGAATATTTGTGGACCTTTTATAAATGGCATAGGTGGTAGTAAGTCTTTTATTACGTTTATTGATGATTATTCTCGTTACACTTATGTTTACTTGATAAAGAAAATCGAATCTCTTGATGTATTTAAAATCTTTAAACCGGAAGTTGAAAATCAACTAAACCGTAAGATCAAAATAGTGAGATCAGATAGGGGCGGAGAGTATTATGGTAAACACTCTGATCTTGGTCAAAGCCCCGGGCCATTTGCTTTATTTTTTCAGGAAAATGGAATTGTTAATCAGTTTACTATGCCTTATATACCACAACAAAATGGTGTTGCGGAAAGGCGAAATCGTACTCTTATGGATATGGTGCGAAGTATGATTTGCAATTCTAGTCTTCCAGAGTTTTTCTGGACTGAGGCATTGAAAGCATCAACTCATATACTTAATAGGGTACCTTCTAAATCTATCCCTAAAACGCCGTTTGAGCTTTGGACATGAAGGATACCTAGCTTAAGTCACTTTAAAGTATGGGGTTGTCCAGCTGAAGCAAAGACTTTTAATCCTCGGATTAAGAAACTTGACTCTAGAACCATTAGTTGTTATTTTGTTGGATACCCTGAAAGGTCTAAAGGGTATCGGTTCTATTGCCCTAATCATACCTCTCGAATTGTCGAAACGAGGGATGCTGAATTTATTAAACATGGTGAAATCAGTGGGAGTGGTGAAAGAAGCATTGACCTAAAAGAAAGTTTAATGGATGCTCCTAATCATGAGACATCGATGCCATTATATACAGAAAGCACAACAGTCTTACCTTCAGATGAAGTTGTTGATGTTCCTGTAGTCAATGCACCACCACATGATCAAAACCCAAATGCACCTATTGACCGGCAACCATTAAGAAGGTCCGAAGGACCGAGAAGACACATTGTTCATGATGACTTTGTGACCTATCTAAATGAGGATGATTATGACTTGAGTAAAGTTGATGATCCCATATTCTATAAAGAAGCCATTAATAGTAACCAATCAACTCAATGGCTTGATGCCATGAATGATGAGTTGAAATCAATGCAAATTAATGATGTTTGGGAACTTACAGATTTACCAAATGGCGTAAAACCCGTTGGTTGTAAGTGGGTCTATAAAACCAAATTAGATTCGAATGGAAACATCGAAAGATATAAAGCACGTTTGGTTGCTAAAGGCTACACTCAAAAGGAAGGGATAGACTACAACGAGACATTTTCTCCTGTTTCGAGAAAGGACTCCTTAAGAATAGTCATGGAATTAGTAGCTAAATTTGATTTAGAGCTACATCAAATGGATGTTAAAACTGCATTCCTTAATGGTGACTTGCATGAAGATGCCTATATGACGCAACCAGAAGGTTTTGTGGTTGAAGGCAAAGAACATATGGTTTGCAAGTTAAAGAGGTCCATATATAGGTTAAAGCAGGCTTCTCGACAATGGTATTTGAAATTTCATGAAGTTATGAGTAAATTTAAGTACAAGAAAAATGCAGTGGATCAATGCATATACCTTAAGATTAGTGGGAGTAAATTTGTCATACTTGTGTTATATGTCGATGACATTATTCTAGCAAGTAATGACTTAAATATGTTGTTTGAGACTAAAAGGTTTCTTTCAGAAAATTTTGAAATGAAAGATCTCAGGGAAGCCTCTTATGTGATTGGCATTGAAATATACCGAGATAGGTCTCATGGGATGTCACAATTCTCAATTTCCGGTCATGTCTCAAACTCAATATTCATCATTTCATATCGGTTCGTGCATAGTTTTTGCATTTTACATTAAACGTTTATTTTCTTATTAAATAAACGCTATCGCGTAAACATTATTTGAACATTTGATCCGACACTTCCAAAATTATTCTAATACATTTTATACTCCTTTTAAGACTATAAAATTATATTATTGGTTTACCGATGTTTTCAATTTATTTTGTATATATAAATTGTTATGTATAAAATTTTACGAAGATTTTTGTAAATTCAACTCGATAAACATTTATTCACTCAATACTTGTGAGAAATGTATTTTATAATTTTATGACTTCAATACATTTTATTTTGTTCCGTTAAAATCTATTTTAGTTAACACTACAACTAGTATCTAATTCTACTTACAAATTTCACATTATACTCAACATTATATACATTATACTTACACTTAAACATTTTACTCATTGAAAAAATACACCTCACCCCCCTTTGACCCTTGACCGCCAACCTTATCTAACTCAAGTCATCAAATTGATTTTGTTACTTAAAGATACACATATGCATTGTTGCAAGATATTTTACAAAGGAAAAACACACACAACACATACCAAAGGTGAAAGTAAATCATTTTTCTTTCCTTCTTCATCTTCATAAATCGTCCATACCATAAACATCAAGAGAAATCCATAATTTTTTTAGCTACAAGTGTTTTCAAGTCCTATTAGTGATCTTGTTAAGGTTTTGAAATAAAAACCTCAAGATTATTAAGCATACTCTTCTCATAAATTCATATTCATTCAAGTAAGCATTTCATGATCTTCATAACTTTTTTATATTCATCTTTATGCTATTTCATCATTTTTGCAAGAAAACATGCATATTACATATGAATTTATACCACTTTTGTTGTTTTTATTACTTATTATGTAATATAATTATCCTATAATGAATCCCTTGAAACATATCACTTTTGGTGATGTCTAGGAACTCATGACACCCTAAGAAGGTGTATGGTAGGATTTGAATAGCTTCGGAGTTGTTTTGAATTGGTTAGAATAGGTTTTGCGATAAAAACTCATTTCGACAACTATTAATAAGGGTCTGTCCATATTTTGAAAATCTGGAAAATCCGACAGTTGGTAAAATATTTTGGGCTAGATATTTGGAAAATATACTTTAAAAGAAAGCGTGGCGCTTGAGCGGGTTAAAAGCGGAGCTATAACGAAGAAGTTATGAATTTTTCAAGTTTGACGACGAAAGATATTTGGTACAGAAAATTCACATGTTATATTAACTTTTACGAGTCAAAAATGAGTCTTAAGCGTTATTGAATGTGTCGACTTATCAAAATATATTAGTATATATTATCACGATTCCAAGGACATATAAAAGCGTAGAAAACGGACTTGTAACGATTAAATTATACACGTTTACACAAAGTTGCGTAACTTTATTATATAAGAAAAACTATTATATTTCTATTAGACAAGTATTACGACAACAAGTGACCATGTTGAGGGTCGTTTTTAACATCGATGTAGTACTTTTCATAACATGATGTCTTCTAGTAAAAGTAAGTTGGCCTAGCATATTTTCCAAAATGTCCAACCGTTTGTCAAACGGAGTTGTAATGAATTAATTATGGTCACTCAAACTTTGCCGAAAACCATCCTTTAAACTATACTTTGGACTAAAGTACCATACTTAACCTATATTTTTCTTTGTGATCGAGACCTCTAGGATGGAAACTTAAATGCTAAAACCTTGAGATAACGATACAAGCTTCCCAAAACCGTTGAGTTCGTTTCCTAACACTCGACGTGCACCATTTTACGACTAGCTTTTCAAGGCCATTTAGTCACTCTCATGACTTGTCAAATTATATTGTTTTACAACGAAAAATTATAATTTCATAATAAATCACTAAACGACTATCGTAGGATGTTGTTTCAACGCAAATACTTGTAAAGTATTTTATAACATGACGAGATGTCATAAACATATATTTCGATGACAAACATTATTTTCAAAATGTACAAGTGGTATAGATTACATGTGGATTTGCATGCACGACATTGTTTCATGACTTATATTAGAGCACATCATTCATATTAGGTTGCGGATAGAGATCGCACCTCATTTCATGTATCTACTTTTGTCACCATAATCATTGCATCGGTGAGTTTCATAGCCCCTACTTTTATCGTTTGAATTACTTTTGGGGAGATACATGCTCAAATATTTCCATTTACTATCACAAGTACTTTAACTTATATGAATTACCGTGAGTTTTCATAACCCCACTTTCTATTAATTGTTTACAAACTTTTGGGGGAGATACATGCTCAACTACTTGCTTTTACAAATACAAATACTCAAAACATTTACACTTTTATGCTACGCTATACTTTTTATACTTGATTGCATCATACTTGATAGCATTTATACTTGATTGCATAATACTAGATAACATTTATACTTGATTGCATTATACTTGATTGTGTTATACTAAACTTGAAAGTCTCCCAATATACACTGAGCAGTCCCCTCGTTCGCATGATAAGTCTCTTTGGATAACACACGCATTGGGTTTCGGAGATGAAGTAAAAATAATGCTATTACTTTCCTTATGAGCAACACAAAGTCTCCTTGGATAACACACGCATTGGGTTTCGGAGATGAAGTAGAACCAATGCTATTACTTTCCTTGTGAGCATCATACCCACTTTGAGTTTACGGAGATGAAGTGGAGACTCATGGCTAATTGCATAAGTTGATGCACGTGTGGCGATCAATACACTAGTTACATACTTAAAACACGATACTTTTAACTACTATGATACATGCATACATGATTGACGTACTATTTTTAGCGGTGGGTTGTAAACACAGGGTTGCAAGTTTTGTATGGTGGAACTTGGGCGGGGGATTTACAATGCCTTTGCTTTGTGAACTCATTTGGTAGCGTGTGCATGAACATAAACTATACATATTTTGGCGGTGGATTGTGAACACACGGGTTGCAAGTTTTGTATGGGCGGAACTTGGGCCGAGTGGATTCTGATGCCTTTGCTTTGTGGACTATTCTAAATGACCAAAACTTTGCCTTTGTTGCATGAGCGCTCTTTAAAAGTTTTACTTGTTAACCAAACTCTATGAACTCACTCAACCATTGTGTTGAAACTTTTAGCATGTTTTATCTCGGTATCTAAGGCATTCACTTCATGGCATGCATATGAACATATCATAGAGTCGTGGTGACGACGCGTCTCACTTGGGTTTTATAAACTTTAAAACATCGTTTGGCTTGTAACAAACTTACTTCCGCACAGATTGATTTTCATTTGGGACCTATACTTTGTAAACTCTGATTGTTTTAATAAATCAAACGATATTTTCAAAACGACACTTTAGGTCGTTCGATATAACTGTAACTTTGATGCTATGACAGTCCTCCCCAAGGTATTCCATTCCGCTGCAAAACAGGTAATTTGAGGGTGTGACATGGGATATTAGGCGTGTCCCAAAGGGCTTATATTGACAAAGTTCTTAAAAAATACAACATGCAAAATTGCTCTCCAATTGTCACCCCTGTTGTTAAGGGTGACACTTTTGGTACATATCAGTGTCCTAAGAATGAGTTGGAACAAGCATAAATGAGGCTTATACCTTATGCTTCTGTAGTTGGAAGCCTTAATTATGCTCAAGTATGTACACTTCCTGATATTGCATACATTACGGGTATGCTTGGACGTTATCAGTCCAATCCGGGAATGAAGCATTGGAAAGCAGCTAAAAAGGTTTTGCGATATCTTCAAGGGACTAAGAACTTAATGTTGACTTATCGAAAAACGGAAAACCTAGAATTCATAGGTTACTCGATTCGATTTTGCTAAGTGTAAGGACTCTTCAAGATCCGCATCGTGGTACATCTTTATGCTTTCGAAGTCCTATATCATGGAGGAGTCGTAAGCAAGAACTCACTACAACTTCCACTATGATGGTGAATATGTTGCATGTTATCACGCAACTAGTCACGCCATATTATTGAGAAATCTAATTTACGGACTAAAGGTAGTTGACTCTATTTCAAGACCCTCGGACTATATTGTAATAATAGTTCAAATTGTTAGATTTTCAAACGAGTACTAGTTCTCTGGAGTGGTTTATATCTCGAGTAAGTATTTATATGTTCGAGAGAAGGTTGAAGACAATAGCATTGTCATAGAGTATATAGCACTCATGACATGTTGGCGGATCAGCTTACTAAAGGTTTACCACCCAAGCTCTTTTTAGAGCATATTGCCGACATGGGATTATGTGATAGCCAAATTTAAGGATTTTATTGTTTTATGGTTTTCACATCATGTTAAAGTTTGTTATTCTCTAGTTTGCGTACGTTTTATTGAGATCCTATGAACAAACGATTATTTGGATCATTTTGAATGGATTGATTTTATTGCCATTTTTGTATTTTCCATTCATATACATTATGGATTATGATCATGATCATGTAGAAAAGCTAATAGTATAATTAGTAGGGGTCCTGTGTCAATAGCGATGCTAGAGACTATGTTAGTTTGCGTTAGTGATTCTATATGGTTGTGATGAAGTTATGAAATCAACTTGGCCAATCTAAAAATGTAAATAAGAATAAGGCCAAGTGGGAGAATGTTATAATATTCCATATAACGTGGCCTTAATCTATTTACGTCTAATATCATTGTACATTATTTACGTTGATTTATTTAGGTAATGATTAATTAATTACCATAATGTGGCTCCTAAATCTTGATGGGAGATTTGACTAAATAAAGATTATATTACGTATTATAATCTATACCTTATTTGGAGTTGATCCCTGCTCAATCTCTCACTATAAGTAGGGGATTAGTTTCACCCCATAACACACATAAAATATTCCATCATCTTGTGAGAGAATTGAGTAGAAGATTAAAGTTCCACTGAATGTTCCATGGCGTTCTCTACTCTCAACTCAAGTAAGTCTTTCTTTTATGATCATTGACTCATTGTTTATATAATGTCTACGCATGATTAAATGGGGTTAAAATCAATATATTTCCGTAAAGAAGATTGTAATTCTGTTAGCTACTACAGACAATATATGGTTTAACAGCTGGTATTAAACATTTTCTAATGAATCATTTGATCGATTCACAAATACAGGGTTGACTTTAGGCATGTGGTCCAACTACTATACATGTTAAAATATACACCACTAGTTATGCATTTTTGTTAGTGGCACAAGTTAAGTATAGTTATATTTAGGGTGAAGGCTGAGAATACGTAACAAACTTTCTCAAATATCTGGATGTACGTAACATCTTATTTTATTACTTTTACGTAATATACTCACAAATTTGGCTCATTATGCGTAATGTGATGTAACTAACAAGTTACTGGGTCAAAAGTTGAAAATGAGCATAAATGGTCCTGTGGCTTGCGTTGACTTTCACGGTCATCCATTGACTTTATTTTCGTCCGTTTTAACTACGTTTTGTCCGTTTACGGTTTTCATCCGTTTTTTACATTTTCTTAATTTTTGTCCGTTTTTCTTACGTTTTATCATTTTCTTTCGTTTTTTGCCGTTTCATCCGTTTTTGTCCGTTGTTCTTACGTTTTGTCCGTTTTCCTTATGTTTTATCGGTTTTGTCGTTTTATCGGTTTCATCCGTTTTCTTAATTTTTGTCCGTTTTCTTCGTTTAGTCATTTTCTTTCGTTTTGCCGGTTTCATCGTTTTGTCCGTTGTTCTTACGTTTGTCCGTTTTCCTTATGTTTTAATCGGTTTTGTCCGTTTTCTACGTTTTGTACATTTTCCTTACGTTTTGTACTCTTTAAACATATTAAAATTTTTCCAAAAAAAAAAAAATTGGAAAAAAATTCCACAAAAATTGGAATTTTTTCCCAATTTTGAAAAATTTTAAAAATTTGGAAATTTTTAAATTTTTTAAAAAATCTTGAAAAATATTTTTCAAATTTTTATAAAAAATCTTCAAAAAATATTTTTTTAAAAAATATATTTTTTTTAAATCTTAAAAAAATTGGAAATTTTCAAATTTAAAAAAAAATATATTTGAAAAATAAATTTTTTTATTCAATTTTTTTTTTGAAATTTGAAAATTTTTTATTTTTTTGAAATATTTTTTCCTATTTTTTCAAAATTTTTTGGAATTTTTTTTCAAATTTGAAAAAATTCTAATTTTTTTCTTTTGGAAAATTTTTTCAATATGTTTAAATAGTACAAAAGCGTAAGAAAAGCGGACAAAGCGTAAGAACAACGGACAAAACCGATTCGCATAAGGAAACGGACAAAACGTAAGAACAACGTATAAAACGGATGGCAAAACGAAAGAAAAATAAAACGTAAGAAAGCGGACAAAAATTAAGAAAACGGATGAAACCGATAAAACGGACAAAACGTAAGAAAAAGCGGACGGCGTAAGAACAACGAACAAAAATGATAAAACATAAGGAAAGCGGACAAAAGCGTAAGAACAATGGACAAAAGCGATGATGGCGGCAAAAGCGAAGAAAGCAGACAAAACGTAAGAAAAGCGGACAAAAATTAAGAAAAATGTAAGAAAAGCGGATGAAACCGGTAAAAGCGGACAAAACGTAAGAAAAGCGGACAAAAACGGAACAAAAGCGGACAAAGCGTAAGAAAAGCGAGCGAAAATAAAGTCGATGGATGACGCGTGAAAGTCGCGCAAGCCACGGGGACCATTTATGTCATTTTCAAACTTTTGACACGGTAACTTGTTAGTTACCGGTCACATTACGATAATGAGCCAAATTGTAAGTATATTACGTACAAAAGTAATAAAATAAGTATGTTACGTCTTGGTATATTTGAGAAAGTTAATTCACGATTACCGGTCACCCTTATATTTACTGGGGTGCGGGATTCTCCTCTTTATCAAAAAAAAAAAAAAGTATAGTTTGTTTAATAAAATTACATTTCAAAAAAAAAAAAAAAGAAAGAAAAAAAAATTGTTTCAGTTAGTAGGTGTAAACCTGAAATGATAAGAAAATATCCTATTTTACATTTTTCTAGTTTACCTAGCTCTATGTCATCTTGTTGTGCCCTTTTGATCTATGTTTTCAGTGCCGGATCAAGAAAATTGACATAGGGTGTGCGCTATGTATCTAATAGTATTTTTTTCGGCTAAAATATTTTTGGTTTGGATTGGTTTTTACGGATCGGGTTTTTTCCCATTTTTTTGGGGTCGGAGCTTCATACTCACATTTTATGAGGTTTTTCTTGTCATTAATTTACTAATCACTTTTTGGGTTTTCTTTCTCTATAACAATTCAGTTTTGTCCGCGTTCATTGTAGTTTTACTTGACTTAAAAAAGAAATAAACTATAAATATGTGAATTTGCGTGAATAAAATATGTTCTTATCGTAACGACATAAAATCATTTACTCCTCCGTCCTAAATAAGTGTTCGGTTTGACTTTTTAGAGTCAAACTGGTTCAACTTGAATAGTAAATATTTTTTGTGTTATATAATACTTGATGAAAAACTATACTTATGAAAAATACACTTAAAACCCAATCAACTCATATATTTTGCATCAAGCATTATGTAACACTCACAAAAATAGATAAGGTCAAAGTTGATCCAGTTTGACTCTGAAAGTCAAACTGAACACTTATTTAAGGACAGAGGTAGTATGACATATTCGGTTTTCAGTTTAGGTTTGCCATAAGATAAACTGATGTTAAGCTTTAAATAAAAGTTACAGTTAAATTTCTAAATCATAATTGAAACTTGTGTACGAAAACTACAGTGAGGCCAAGTGCTCACAGCAAATTTATGACCCATAAAATATTAAATATTGAACTTTTTTGGGCCCGAATAACTCTAATTTTAGTAGTGTTACTAAAATTTAAGAGCAAATAAAATGATAAAGTAAAAATATGTGTAGATTTTAGTTTGGCGTGGATTGGGCTTTAGGAAGTGAAATGGATGGAGTCACGCAATTCAACTTTTTTTGAACGGCGAGTGACATTCAATTGGGCAGTATGCAAGCTTCGAACATTTCTTCTTAGAGGATAAACCCCACTCATGCTTCTATTTATTTCGGGCCTCTGAAAGTTCATGGTGAGACTCGAACCTGAGACCTCTCCAAAAAAACCTTCCATTACCAAGCCAGCTAGCCTCACACAATTCAACTTACATTGCACTTGGCCAAGTAAAAACATAAAAATCATTGACCATTGACCCTCATCTTCTTCTTCAACATACAGCCGTCATAAAAATCATTGACAATGGACAAAAACTGGCAAAAACGAAAGAAAACAGACAAAACGTAAGAAAAACGGACAAAAAATTAAGAAAAATGTAAGAAAAACGGATGAAAACCGGTAAAAACGGACAAAACGTAAGAAAAACGGACAAAAACGGAACAAAAACGGACAAAACGTAAGAAAAACGGACGAAAATAAAGTCAATGGATGACCTGTGAAAGTCAACGCAAGCCACAGGGACCATTTATGTCATTTTTCAAACTTTTGACCTGGTAACTTGTTAGTTACCGGTCACATTACGTACAATGAGCCAAATTTGTAAGTATATTACGTATAAAAGTAATAAAATAAGTATGTTACGTCTTGGTATATTTGAGAAAGTTAGTTACGTGATTCTCACCTTCACCCTTATATTTTGAGGTGCGAGGATTACTCTCTTTATCAAAAAAAAAAAAAAAAAAAAAAAATTGTTTCAGTTAGTAGGTGTAAACCTGAAATGATAAGAAAATATCCTATTTTACATTTTTCTAGTTTACCTAGCTCTATGTCATCTTGTTGTGCCCTTTTGATCTATGTCTTCAGCGGCGGATCAAGAAAATTGACATAGGGTGTGCACCATAATATTTTTTTTCGGCTAAAATATTTTCGGTTTGGATTGGTATTTACGGGTCGGGTTTTTTCCGATTTTTTTAGGGTCGGAGCTTCATACTCACATTTTTATGAGGTTTTTCTTGTCATTAATTTACTAATCACTTTTTTGGGTTTTTTCTTTCTCTATAACAATTCAGTTTTGTCCGCGTTCATTGTAGTTTTACTTGACTTAAAAAGGCTAAAAAAAAGATATAAACTATAAATATGTGAATTTGCGTGAATAAAATATGTTCTTATCGTAACGACATAAAATCATTTACTCCCTCCGTCCCTAAATAAGTGTTCAGTTTGACTTTTTAGAGTCAAACTGGTTCAACTTTGACCGTAAATATTTTTTTTGTGTTATATAATACTTGATGAAAAACTATACTTATGAAAAATACACTTAAAACCCAATCAACTCATATATTTTGCATCAAGCATTATGTAACACTCACAAAAATAGATAAGGTCAAAGTTGATCCAGTTTGACTCTGAAAGTCAAATGAACACTTATTTAAGACGTAGGTAGTATGACATATTCGGTTTTCGGTTTAGGTTTGCCATAAGATAAAGCGATGTTAAGCTTTAAATAAAAGTTACTGATTAAATTTCTAAATCATAATTGAAACTTGTGTACGAAAACTACGGTGAGGCCAAGTGCTCATGACAAAAATTATGACCCATAAAATGTTAAATATTGAACTTTTTTGGGCCAGAATAACTCTAATTTTAGTAGTGTAACTAAAATTTAAGAGCAAATAAAATGATAAAGTAAAAATATGTGTAGATTTTAGTTTGGCGTGGATTGGGCTTTAGGAAGTGAAATGGATGGAGTCACGCAAAACTTTTTTTTTGAACGGCGAGTTAGTAGTTAGTAATTCGAGTCCATAGTGACATTTAATTGGATAGTATGCAAGCCTCGAACCTTTCTCCTTAGAGGATAAACCCCACTCCTGCTTTTATTTATTTCGGGCCCCTGAAAGTTCATGGTGAGACTAGAACCTGAAACCTAGCCAAAGAAACCTTCCGTTACCAAGCCAGCTAGCCTCACACAATTCAACTTACATTGCACTTGGCCAAGTAAAAACATAAAAATCATTGACCATTGACCCTCATCTTCTTCTTCAACATACAGCCGCCATACTCGATAACGTCAAGCTTTTCATTTATTCTTCTTCACTTTTTTTCTTTTCTTTGAAATCCCGGGTATGCACTGATAGTTTTCCATTACTTCACAGGGTGTGCACTCATAATTATTCAGTGTATTTTTGTACCAACGTTCTAAAAAATCAAATTTTTTTACACTGCTATAATTGTTGTTGCAAAACATAAAATGGCATCGTATCTGTCAGGATTTGAACATCTTGAAATTCAGCTAGAAGAAATTAAAACAGCCACCAACAACTTTCATGATAGCAAAGTTATTGGTGTCGGTGGTTTGGGAAAGTTTATAAAGGAGAACTATCTCACCCTGAGGGGAAAATCTTGGCTGCTTTCAAACGTTTAGATCGTAAACACGGGCAAGGAGACCCTGAGTTCTTTAGAGAGATTAGGATGTTACAAGCATGAAAATCTCATCTCCCTCTTAGGTTTTTGCAAAGAAGGGGATGAAATGATCCTTGTGTACGAGTTTGCATCTCGTGGAAGCCTCGACCGGATTTTAGACGATGCCGCTCTCACGTGGACGCAAAGACTGAAGATATGTCTTGATGCTGCAAAGGGACTAAGCTTCCTTCATGATCCAAATGGGTCACAACAAAGAATCCTTCACCGTGATATTAAAACTGCAAACATTCTACTCGATGAGAATCTAAATGCTAAGGTCTCTGATTTTGGGCTGTCGAAAATAAGCCCAGCTAATCAGAAATACACATATCTTGTCACTAATCCCGTAGGTACCCCCGGTTATTGTGATCCATTGTACATGCACACGTACCAACTAACAAAAGAGTCAGGCGTGTACTCTTTTGGGGTAGTTTTATTTGAATTCTTGTGCGGGAGAGTATGCTTTGAATATAGCGGTCGTAAGTTAAAGGTGTTTGTGCATTTTTGGAAGAAATGCTATGAACAAGATAAACTAGATGACATCACTTTTCCAGATCTTATGCCACAGATGGAACCGCGTTCTGTCAAAACATTTGTAGACATTGCATATCAATGTTTACATATATCTCATGAACAACGACCATCAATGTCTGTTGTTGTGGAAAAACTTAAGATTTCACTTGAATTACAGGATCTTCGTGATCTGAAACTGCAAAGAGAGCATGAGCAGGAAGAGATGCATAAGGCTGCGGAGTATGAGTATGGGGAGATACTTAAGCTTGCAGACCCTCCTCTGATCTACAAATCTGTGAAGGAATTGAAAGCTCTGCTCTCTAAAGGGTTCCCAGTTCTATCACTTATTAGTTATTATAAACTAGAAGGGTACCCAGTAATGCTGTGGCGCGGTGCGATGACTATTACAGGTGGTGATGTGATGAGATGGTGGTGGCAGTGGTGGTGGCGCGTGGGTGGCGTGGTGGGAGCCAGGGCTCAAAATCTCCATAAATGATGTAGGTTAACCGATCTATCGGCGGCAGGAAACGAGGTAGAGAAGAGAGGAGTGTGTGTGTGTATAAGCCTTATCATATGATATATATTTCTATCACTTATTAGTTATTATAAATTTGCAATTGAATTTCCATTTACATCCTTATAAATTTGCATCATTTGTTTTATAGCCTTATCATATGATATATATATTTCTATCACAATCACTATATACATGATTAAAAAAGATCATTATATATATGATTAAACAAATATTCATTACTTTTAACAGGTTACATAGTTTCAAAAGTATTAACCTGTTAAAATAAATATAAATGTTCAATTTTTTATATTAAGTTATTACTATGATGCATCAAATATGAAACTAGGTGCCCTAGTGGTAAAGAGTTGGTAGTAACTATTAAGAGGTCTCAAGTTCAATTCTAAACAACTCTAAGTGGCCACATCAACCAACTGTTCTATAACTTTCTACAGGTTGATGTTTCCAGGATCTTCATGATCGAAACAACATTCATGTACATCATTCATGCAAGAATCAATAAAAAGAAACAGGAAGATATGGGGTTGAACCCTATAAATATGTAAGATAGATAATATGAAAGGGTTACTTACAAATACAGAATTCTAAACTATATATAGGATATGAACAGGTACGAATAACGGGTTGTGTTGGTTCAATTTAGCCAACTGACATGACCATTCATGCATAACTGTCAATAACTGACTATATGTAACTGTTCTAAACTGCCATGTTTCTGAATTTGCTGGTGCGAATTTGCAGCCCAACACAGAAACTTAATGGCTTTAATCTTTAACAAAAATAATTGGATTATGTTTTCCAACACCAACCTGAAAAGGGGAGGACTTTACCCGGTTTGAATCTGTGTGGCGGTGGTCTCAAATCCCGTGGATTAGTCGGTCAAAAGGTCGAAAACCATGGTTACCCAAAGAAAAAGAAAATACATAAACATGACAATGGAATTTAGAAAAGAAAGATGTAAATGGATATATGCTGTACTTTACCTGAAATAGACTCATTCAATTAAAGATGTAAATGCACTGCAGTTGTTATCAATAAATGACAAGGGGGAAGTCATTTGTGAAAGGATATACATTGAAGCCTGTTTGGATCAAATTCAATATGAAAACGAATTGAAAGTACGTCAATCTTATGTTGAAAATTCAAGGTGACTTGTCCTCCTTATACACCCGTCGCTTTTATTTCTCTATGGTTTTTAATTACATCAATCTTAGCGGCAACTTCATTCAGATTTCCAGGGGGACGCTCTTACTTCAAATATGAAGAAGAATTGAAAGTACGGGTTAGAGCTGAATTCTTGTGTCCCCTAATCACATACAGTGTGAACTTTGTCTTCAGAAATGCCGAGAGAATGAGGTACTGTAAGACCCTCCACTACAAAGTAAATGGGGAGAAAAAATGTTGCATGGTTTATGATACATACAGAGAAGATGGATGGTTCGTGGTACCGTTACATCAGTTTACAAGCGACCACAAAACTGGAGATTTTGAAATTGACTTTGAAGGATTTCAAAACGGTTGCAAGTTACAATTAGCAGGCTTCGAGTTCCAACCCCTTGAAGAAAAAGTAAGCAGACAGATACCTGATTATTAATTTATGTCAATTTCTATGTTTTTTGATGGTTCTAGCTAGTATATTTAGAAGCATTCTTAGAAAATAGGTCAACCAAAAGCATATTTTTAACTATAACCTCAACGGTTCACTTGATTTGGTATGTTTTTCATATATAGGTGAAATTGCATGATCAAGGGTTAGAAGAGTACCAAGACATAGTTAAGGCTGCGTCACAGTCTCTGTTCTACAAATCCTTGAGGAGCTTAAAGAGCTTCTCTCCATAGGTTTCCACATAAACAATCACAAAACAGTAATGTGCCATGTCTATATATAAGCCACTACTTAAGATTATTTATTTATTTATTATTTTTTTTTTTTAATTTGTTATAGTTCAAGATAATATCATCATACTAACTTCTAACTGTATTATATACTATATGGACAGTGGTTTTCACTGAATAAAAATGGAGAACACTGTGAAATGTTATCCATATCCCACTGCTTAATTTCACGTGAAGGTGGTTACAGTTTCTATTATACCGATCTTTATTCAAGGTGACTTATTATCCTTCTCCTCCACCTACCCATCGCTATTGTTTCTTTAATTCTATGCTTCTTCTTCATGCAGATTTCCACGCTTATTAAAAACAACTAAAAAAGGATTTAAAGTACATATCAGAACTCAATTCTTGACCCCATTAATCGATTACACAGTGAACCTTGTCTTCTGCCAGGGCAAATCTTTTGAGAAACAAAAGTATGTAGCTCTCAGATACAAATTAGAAGGGGAGGCAGAAACTTCTATTGTGTACTTTGCAACTACAACAAAAGATAATCGCTCTTTTATTGCTGAATTGTATCAATTCACTAGCAAAGGGAGAACTTTTGATCTTGATATTATGTTTGAAGATCATAAAGACGATTTATATGTAGAAGGCATCTTGTTTCAACCCCTAGAAAAAGCAAGTTGACAAATACTGGTTTATTCAACTTAGTCTCTTTTTATTATTATTATGGTTTCAAGATTTGAATCTTTCTTACAAAACATCACCAGAATATTTCGAATCAGAGGTAGCAAATTTTCAGGTTGAGATTGGTTGGGAATATATATGTCGTTATTCAAAAAGTGGGTTCGGTTCATGTTGGCAGGTTCGGTCGACCCGTTTTTTTTGGTCTTCTTCTAAATGTCATAAACATCAAATATTAAAGTAAATTTTATCTATGACTAACATAATATATTATTTTAGTTTAGAACTAATTATACAGAGAGTTTTATTGTATATTTCAGTCAGTTAGAGTATCTTCACTACTATTTTATAGAAACTCATTATCAAGCATGATCTAAAATGATGATTATTAGTATTTGTAATCTAATGAGACGATAAAAGAACTTTTAATAAACTCAGTATAAAGCTGCCATGTGGCAAGTGTGAAAGATGGCAGATGAGTTAACTTAATGGGGTGCTGCAGCTCGAGCTTTAGCTACTTTTTAATTGGAGATTGGGTCGAAATTGGTCTGATATATGTTTATATTTCATAGGTTGAACACGAGCAAGTGTTAGAGGATGAGAAACTGTCAGATAATCTGCAGTGGACATTTAATGAAGAGGATCTGTGCACAAATCTTTTAAAATGGTTCATAGATAATGGTCAAGAGGTATATAGCTAATTTGAATTTTTTATTAATGTCATTTTGAAACCTTTTTATACGTAACTATTCCTCTATTTATTTCTCATTTGGTACTTACATGTATATATATTGAATTGATCGATAGGGATATGCTGTTGATAATAATGGGAAGAAATCTTTGATGTGCTCAGCAAGAGGCGCAATAAGAAGTTACAACATGTCTTTTCAGTCTTTACCCGAATCAAGGTTCTTTTTCTATTTTCATGCCAATTTTCTGGAAGAAGTTTATATCTTTTGCATACATGGGCAGTGCACCCTGTACTAAAGAAAATGTTAAACAAGAGGTTGAAACCTAGTTTGCTATCCACTAATACCCAGCTTCGACTGGTTTGCAGCCACTTACAAATTAGGATCGCTTGATGTTCATTCCAAAATCTGGGTACTCATACGCAAAAACAACTGACGTCATAGACGTTTGTGTTTCTATCAATAGACATACTAGTTAATAAATATGTGCTATCAAATAATAGTAAAACATGTAAATTTGAGTCTTTCTCTTGCACCATCTAGATTTTATTAAGTTCTCACGTTCTAACTTTCAAGTCATGCTATTCTTTAGTGCGTTCCCAGTAGAAAAAGTCTCCTAAAAAACTTAGTCAATACAAAAACTATATTCAACCCATCTGAAATGCAAAGCTTTTGATGAAAAAAGGTTGTTTATTTGCCTCCCCTTGAAGTTGCCCTTACTAACATGACACGACTGACAAAAAAATATTGTATTTTGGCCAATTCACATTTAAAAAGAAAAGGTAAACTTAAAAATAGAGCTCTAAACAATGGATATTGTACCCCCCACACCAAAGAAGCTTAAGACTTTGAATTGACTAATTCCACTCAGTTTACATGTCAGATGATTTTGTATGTTTACTGCAGATTTCAAGAAGTGGCTGTGATAACCGCAAACAATTTTAATATTGTGAAGGAAATCAAATCTGATGTACTATTACCTGAAACAACATATGCATGTTACCTTGTCTACAAATTTACTGGAGACCAACCCGTATTGAAAACTCCCCATACTAAGGAACGCAATTATATTCGAGGGTATATCTATTTACCAAGCCCTCCAAAAACGCCAATTATTGGACAAAAGCTTGATCAGAAAACTCACAGCCCATTAAAGAGATCCGAATCAATTGCTGTTCCACGACAGAGGAGTGATGGTTGGATGGAAGTTAAAGTACGGGCGATTCGAACCCCAAGATCTAAAGAAACTATTAATATTGATATTTTTTTATGGAATCCCGATTGGAAGGATATTAGTGGGCTTATGATACAAAGCATCGAGCTTAGGCCCATTGTGGCGCATTCAGCTTAATCCCATATCCTTTGGGGGCAATTTAACACTGAGAAACTGAGTTTGATTTTGAAATCATATTAATTTTACACATTTATTTGGATGGTTCCTTTATTTTAATTGATATGTAGAATCACATTAGATAAATAATAATCTTGCTCATTTGTATTTAATACACGGTCAAATTTAAAAAATGGGTAGCTTGCAGGTCAACCTGAGCAGGGTCGTTTAGACGTGCATTACAAAATACCTGTTTTGACCCATGACCTAACCCACCTATTTTAACTTCTCTAAACTTAAGAGTAGCAAGAAGAAGTCCATTTTATGTTTCCAGATGGATTTTGATGCATAAAATCATGCGTTGTTAATCTTTTTATGCACCCACTGATAGTCTTGGTTGTATGTTTCACGTGCATGATTTATTAATTTTGTGTTTCTGGGTTACACTTGATTAGAGGAAAATAAAAATCCTGAAACACTGGAACTTCTTATTGCTTGGATTTTTAATCTGATGCTATATGATTATATGTGTATGCACTTTTGAGCCAGTATATGATGATTTTTGTTGGGCTTTATGAGTTGAAACAACTAGAAACCCTCGATGGAGTTGCTTAAACTCAAAAAAGAATTGATTAAGTTAAAGTAAGTTGGCATGAGTCGTGCATACAAAGCAAGTCAATAGAGTTGGATGAAACAAAGGATTTGAAGCTTTTCTAGAACTTAAGTTTTTGGTATTTGTCGGTACATCCAAGTCTTGGTCATTTAAGCCATACGTTAGAATTGATCAATCAATGCAAGTTGGCGAGTGTGCATGGTGATGGTGTACAACAGGATTATTGTAATTTGGCTTCGTTTCTGAAAATACCTTACAATCAATTAAACTGGTTTGATGTATAAAGCCAGACAAATTAGAGTTTTACAATGAAAATATTCAACTAAGGCCGGACGGAGTGGGCGTGAGCAGAGGCGGAGATAAAGGGGAGGGCGGGGGGTCATGTGACCTCTCGGCGAAAAAATTTGTAGTGTAAATTTTCAAATTTTTTCAGCTAATTTTGTAATTTGCCCCCTCAACGAACCAAATTTTAGTGTAGTTTCTAAAAATTATCATATTTTGCCCCATCGACAAAAACTTTCTAGCTCCGCCCCGGGACGTGAGACCCCCCTCCGTGACCACCTTGTTAAGCGCCACCACCCAACACGAATAACATGGGTCACGACAATTTTGGAGCAATATGGTGACCAGCTCAGTATGGTGACTTGCAAAAGTTGTGGGCCTTTTTCAAAAATCCAACCGCTGCATTAAAATAAATAAATAAATAATCGCTACCTTATTTTTCAACTCTAAATATCTCAAAACTTCACCATTTTCTACACATCTTCTTTATATATTCTTACTCAAACAACATATATTTCATTCCTCATTATCCAAATGAATTCCGAAACGTTTTTGTTCACCGACTCAGAAGAAGATCAAGAAATCCTTAATCGGAACGTGAATTTTATTGAAAGAGCGGAGTCGTTTATTAGGAATATATGCCGAGCAAATCGATCGACGAGAAACCCCGTATATCGAGATCGTTACGGTGCTCACGACCGTTTAGTCGCCGTCTATATTAGTGAGAACTCGATGTACGATGCACGTACATTCCGGAAGAAGTTCCGAATGAGTCGATCTCTTTTCAACTGAATAGTTCGAGAGGTAACTATCCATTGTCCATTCTTTAGTAATAGTGCTGACTGTACAGGAAGAGAAGCCATTTCCTTGTTGATGAAGTGGACAGTCTGATAAGGATTTAAAATGTACACTTTTGAGGGGTCATTTAAGCCCTTAATCGATCACTTTTGTATCCGTTACTACTTAATTTCGTTCCTTTTCACTTTTTAGGTCTCTTGAAGGCAAATTGCTGGAATGATACTTATTCGGACGAAAAGGCGTGAATATATGAAGAAAATGGCCAAAGTCAAGAATCAAGACACTCTGTTCTTTGGAATAGAAGGCGGCGGTGTCCTGACCAATGTGACGCCGTCCGCAATGACAGTATTGAGTCGACTCGAGAGCAAATTGCTATTTTGCACTGACGGCATCGGGTTTAAAAGAGTAGGCGTCACAACTCGGGCGGCCTAGATTTGGATCCCGACGCGTCGAGAAGATGAAGCCGACGGCGTCACAAGCAGAAGGTGACGCCGTCACTAAGTTGACGTGTCCAAGACGAAAACCCAATGGCGGCGACCCGGCGTCACAATTAAAGAGTGATGCCGTCGCATATTGTAACTCTATATATACAATTCGGATTTTCAGAATTTTAGGGAGGTAGTTTTGTGGATTAAAACCTAAACCGAAGTTTGGCTGTCTTGGGCAGTATCTTACGGTTACATACCCTATTTTACAACAAGATAAGTGATTTACTTTATTAATTCAATTATGTCTTCAATTGATTGTGTGTATGCTTGCTTGTTTAACATGTCCGACTAAATTTCTTGTGTGTTTACTTAGATCTATGAAACCTAGTTGTTAATTATTGTTAGGTTGTCTCTTATCTTGATTGTAATTGGCTTAGGAGTACGACTAGGATATCGTTGTGTTTAATGCTTGATAAATCTTTGATAGTTTATGAATGACTTAGTGGATTTCGTTTACTCAACCCAAAGATAATCTCAAAGTTAGTTTATGAATGACTTAGTGGATTTCGTTTACTACACTTAAAGGTGACCTCAAAGAGTTAGGGAATGCACACCCTACGACCTTAGAAAATACAACGCGTTAAGAATAATGACGTGACAATTCAACCACCAATAAAAGATAACTAGAAAGTAATAGTATCTAGGTAAACTCATTTTTAATCATCATAAGAGCACACAACAATAGACATAGACTACCCTCACCTTAGCTTAGTTAATTAGATAAGTAGAGTAATCGGTAGAAATACCAACCCCCCAAATCCAATACCCCGAGATTCGTACCTTTCAATTTTCTAAAAAATATATAAAAAGATAAAAAATAATCTTCCTCAACCCCAACCTTAGCGTAGTAATTTCTCACCAGCATTCCTATTTTCCTAGAGAACGATATCAATTCCCGAGGCTTACCACAATAGTACACTACGATTAGGTTCATCGCCTAGGGTGTTGAAAAACTTGCTCGATTTAAAAGGAAGTTCCTTTGACCCGAACACGCGTTGTGCGCAGCGTACAAGTTTTTGGCACATTGCCGGGAATAGAATAGCTAGTTAGATTTCCACCTCGTTTAGGTTCCCTTGCTTGATTCCTATCAAGTAAGCTTTTTTTTCTCAATTTTTAGCTTCCTCGTGGTCTATCCCCCTTCTTTGTGACCTTTGTTCATAAAACCCATCACTCACCATGATTCGCATCTTTCGCCGAAGAGTCTTCACACTACCCGCCCCCAATCCTCCTCACAATCCCGAAATTGAAAACGTAATCCCACAAAACCCTTTACCCGTTCACCACTTTGGAAATCACCTAAGGCATAATGAAATAAATTGGCAACAACATAGTCCTTTCAATGACTCGGATTCCGATGAGGAGTTTGATTATGGTGAAGCACTTGATAACGGGAGGTCATCGATGAAGTTAATTTTGAAATGGAAGAAGAATTCTCCCAATGTTTTGACCCTAGGTGTAGAATTGAGGCTAATGACCCCTTTAACATGCAATTCCATTGTAAGATAAGATTTGAAAGTTTTGATGCTAACTTGCACTCATTCTTACCTTTAAACTTAATCTCAAGAAATCTATATAACAAAATAAAGGTAGATGAATTAGCCTATAAAGGGGATAATGTTGTTGATGCGGTCACTTACTTGGACGTGTTTGTCGGAAGTTTTGCCTATGTGGTTGAATTCATGGTCCTAGAAGATTTAGGAGAATTCATTGATGGAAGCCTTACTCAAGTTATATTTGGGACAAACTTTAAGAGAATAACCAGGTTGAATGAACGGATGATTGATGGTCTAATCACATTCTCCGATGGAGTTGAAGATTTTGTCTATCAAATGCCCCGTACACATCCTAGGTTTAAGCACAAAGATATAGAGGCATGCAATCGGATGGCTCCCATTCCGATACTTAGTGAGAGAGATAAACAACAAGGACTTAGGCATACTTATGAAAAGAATGAGCGATACTATAAAAAATGCCTAGAGTTAGGAGATGATTACAAGAAGAGCGAGAAAACATTGGAATGGCTTAGGTATGGGCATGTAAGCGTGCACGAGACCACGTAGGGGCACGACTTCAAGTCTAGCTACAAGACTCCTAAATAAAGAAAATCGCTTTTTGGGAGGCAACCCATGCTTAATTGTTTGCTTGTTTATGTGTCGTATATCTTTTATTGATTGTTTATTCTCATGTTTGAATTTGTAAAAATACTTTATTTTGTCTTTAACCTCGTCTTAATTACATATAAAGGTATTTTACAAAAGGGATAAGTGTAGGGAGGAATACACACGTTTTCAAAAAGAACGTGAACATGAGAATTACGATTATTAAAAAGATATACATGTGTGTTTGTTTGAGTCAAATGCTTGTATAGAGTCATAATGGATGTTTTGCGTGAAAATTTTCCGATTCTAAAGATATAAATTTTCCGAATTTTTTAGAAAATCGCAAACCCGGTTTCGTCGGGATAACTGACGGTGTCAAGGTCGCAACTGACGGCGTGAGGAGGAGTAAAACGACTTCTAACTTTTCTCGTTTTACGAGCTACTTATAAATTTTGGAATTTTTCGGGTCTTAATTTTCGAGAAAATCAGAAAGATCCATTCTACAAGCATTATATCCTAGTTTAGTATAGTCATATATATATTGTTACCACCGATTTTACCGAAGGTTTCGTTTGTTTTCTTCAAGTGTGCAGGTTTTATTTATCAAGAAGAAGATACATAAGATTGGATGGAGCTTTTCACGCATACATTCTTCTTGAAGAAGAATTTAACCACTACTTCACACGGATCCTACCGAGCTAATCGGGAGTATTAGTTTCTTTCATTTTAATTACCTTCCATTATCATAACTTTGATATTTCAGGAACATTGGGGACAATGTTCGGTTTAAGTGTAGGAGGAAAATAAACGGAACTTTGAAACTATGCTTATCCTTGACTATTTACCTTGTCCAATTTTATTTGTGTAATAAACAATGAGAAATATCGGTTAAGGTAATTTTGGCATCAAATTTAGAATTTTCATGACATGTAGGAGTGGGACATTAGTCTTAATAAAGCGTCTCATGGATAGGAAGTTATATGACTACATAACCTTTAAACAAATTCCACCCAAAATGTGAGGATCGCCTTAGATTTGATCCTACCGAGCTAATCGATGGGAGTATTAGTTTCTTTCATTTTAATTACCTTCCATTATCATAACTTTGAACATTGGGGACAATGTTCGGTTTAAGTGTAGGGAGGAAAATAAAGCGGAACTTTGAAACTATGCTTATCCTTGACTATTTACCTTGTCCAATTTTATTTGTGTAATAAACAATGAGAAATATCGGTTAAGGTAATTTTGGCATCAAATTTAGAATTTTCATGACATGTAGGAACATTAGTCTTAATTCTCATGGATAGGAAGTTATATGACTAGCACAAAACAAATTCCACCCAAAATGTGAGGATCGCCTAGATTTGTAGGAATTATCATTCCATTTTAATTGTGTACGGTAGTATAATAGATTCTAGAACTTGTTTTGTGATGCATTCCAAGATCGCTAGTGAGACTACACTTGTGTAGTTAGGAATAACTAAATGATAAGAGGTATTAGGATAACCCTTGTTTGATACCTGTATTATAATTACTTCTTCTACATCGGTTGAGTAATTCCCCCACACCCTTGCGTTGTACTCATCTTTAGTACACGATACCCCTAGTTAACCCCTCAGAGCCCATCCTTTTCGCGGTTCTGGTGATGTTTCGGTTTTCCTAAATATCAATGAAGAGAATTGTTTACAATCCACCCCCAAATGTACACCTAAATCGCCTTAGCCTACCTTGTATGCACTCACCTTTAGTGCATTATTGTTATCATACTTAACCCTTAGTTCAATTATCTAGTTGCTTGCATAAGTTGCTAAGTCGAGTCATATCATTTGTACACAGTTTTGGGACGATTGGGACTCATGGGAAAAGTTAAATTTTATGAAGTGACGGGAAGGAACGTTAAATTCAAATTCCCTTTATTTACGTAATAATGTACTCCAAGTATTTTGATCTTTTCAATTCGGGTCAAATTAGTGTTAGAGTAATAAAAAACTCAAGTGTAGGGATGTGCCTATAAATCCTTATTATTTTGATGTTATCGTAGAGGATGGTAGAGTAAAAGTGTATGAAAAAAAATGAAAAAAAAAAAAAAAAAAAATAGAGTGTTCAATAAAAAAAAAAAAAAAAAAAAAAAAAAACATATGGGCTACCATCCTTCATCTATCTTTAAATTCATGTTTGTTTGTTTCAATTTATCTAGAGTTTAGAGTGTCGAGTCTTGGCTTAGCAACGCCATTCTTCTCATGCTTGTAACATAAAGATTTTTGACTTGCCACCACTAAATCGCCTATGCCACCAAACCCTTTGTTTCCCTACCGTAAGCCTAACGTTACAACCCTTTAAAAGACCTCTTGGATAGTTTTTCCTAGGTGCTTACGCCAAAGTGATGGAGGTTTGATCTAGTCTCAAGCCTATGGTAATCTATGTACTAGGACCGGTTAATGAGTGTTTATCTTCCATTTCCAACTTGATATATTTCATATACACCCGACAGATGAGAGTATCCAAACACCACTTGTGAGGTGCTAGTATGTAATTTTCGTGCTTGTTATGACTTTTGCGGGGTTTATACGTGTTGTGAATTGTTCTAAACTAATGCTACATGACCCCTAACTTATAAATTAATTGGCTAAAAGCACATTTGCTTGAGAACAAGCAAATATCAAGTGTAGGGATATTTGATAAGGATTTAAAAGGTACACTTTTGAGGGGTCATTTAAGCCCTTAATCGATCACTTTTGTATCCGTTACTACATAATTTCGTTCCTTTTCACTTTTTAGGTCTCTTGAAGTCAAATTGCTGGAATGACACTTATTCGGACGAAAAGGCGCGAATATGAGAAGAAAATGGCCAAATTCAAGAATCGAGACACTCAAGTCTTTGGGCCCGAGGGACGACGTCACGGCTAACAATGACGCCATCGCGACACACCTTGAGACGACTCAGAGAGCAAATTGCTATTTTGCACTTGACGGCATCAGGTTTAAAAGAGTAGGGCGTCACAACTCAGACGGCCTAGATTTGGATCCCGACGGCGTCAGAAGATGAAGCCGACTGAGTCACAAGCATAAGGTGACGCCGTCACTAAGTTGACGTGGCCAAGACGAAAACCTAATGTCGGCGACCCGACGGCGTCACCATTAAAGAGTGACGCCATCGCATATTGTAACTCTATATATACAATTCGGATTTTCAGAATTTTAGGGAGGTAGTTTTGTGGATTAAAACCTAAACCGAAGTTTGGCTGTCTTGGGCAGTATCTTACGGTTCCATACCCTATTTTACTACAAGATAAGTGATTTACTTCATTAATTCAATTATGTCTTCAATTGATTGTGTGTATGCTTGCTTGTTTAACATGTCCGGCTAAATTTCTTGTGTGTTTGCTTAGATCTATGAAACCTAGTTGTTAATTATTGTTAGGTTGTCTCTTATATTAATTGTAATTGGCTTAGGAGTACGACTAGGATATCGTTGTGTTTAATGCTTGATAAATCTTTGATAGTTTATGAATGACTTAGTGGATTTCGTTTACTCAACCCAAAGATAACCTCAAAGTTAGTTTATGAATGACTTAGTGGATTTCGTTTACTACACTTAAAGGTGACCTCAAAGAGTTAGGGAATGCACACCCTACAACCTTAGAAAACACAACGCGTTAAGAATAAAGACGTGACAATTCAACCACCAATAAAAGATAACTAGGGAGTAATAGTATCTAGGTAAACAAATTTTTAATCATCATAAGAGCACACAACAATAGACATAAACTACCCTCACCTTAGCTTAGTTAATTAGATAAGTAGAGTAATCGGTAGAAATACCAACCCCCCAAATCCAATACCCCGAGATTCGTACCTTTCAATTTTCTAAAAGATATAAAAAAAGATAATAAAAATAGTCTTCCTCAACCCCAACCTTAGCGTAGTAAATTCTCACTAACATTCCTATTCCCCTAGAGAACGATATCAATTCCCGAGGCTTACCCTAATACTACACTACAACGATTAGGTTCACTGCCTAGGGTGTTGAAAAATTTGCTCGATGAAAAGGAAGTTCCTTTGACCCCGAAGGCGCGTTGTACGCGTATCACAGTCGCAACTTGTCAATTGGCATACGGCACGATTCTTGATGCTTTAGATGAATATCTGCAAATAAGTGAGAAAACTTCTCGTCTATCTCTTAGTTATTTTTGTAATTCTGTTATAAAATTTTTTGGACCAGATCGAGTATTTGAGGAAACACACTATGACTGATGTTCTTAAGCTTTATCGGTATTACGAAGAGGTACACGGGTTTTCGAGGATGTTAGGAAGCCTTGACTGTATAGATTGGGAATGGTTTGGTTGTCCAAACGCATATAAAGAGTCATATGTTAGACGTGATCATGGTTCGAATCCATTCGTTTTGTTGGAAGTTGTTGCTTCAAAAGACTTATGGATATGACATGCTTTCTTTGAAGTTTCTGGGTCCAACAATGACATCAGCGTTCTTCAGCAATCCCTTTTATTTAACAATCTAAAATAAGGAAAAGCACCAGATATTTCGTTTGCGGCTAACGGCGTCATATACCCATGGGAATACTATCTTGTTGACGGAATATATCCGGAATTGGCGACACTCGTTAAGACGATTCCAGAGCCATCTGATGATGACATAAGCGAATAAGGTATAAGAGAATGTAGGAATCGGCAAGGAAGGATATGGAATGAGCGTTTGGTGTTTTGAAGAAGAAATGGGCTATATTAGCCAATCCCGCACGACGGATGAAAAAATACATAATAATGAATATGATGTATACATACATCATATTACATAATATGGTTCGAAAAGACAACAAAATCGATATCTCCGAATGGTTCCTGGAAGAAGCACATCAATCGGACGGCCTTATACGATTCGATGAACAAGTCCGACAAGTTATGAGGTACATTAGATCGTCACAAGCGCATCAAAACCTTCGTGCCGATTTGGTCGAACACTTGCCTCGTAGTTTACGTTATTTATTTATCTGATGTATTGTTTTTTATTCCGTGCGTTTACTTTTTTAATTTATGCAATGTTTTTAATTTTTGAATAAAAGTTTTTAATTTCATACGTTTATGTTCACATTTACATATTTAGTTTATAAATATAAAATATTTAGTTAAATAAAAAAATGGATAGATGACCAAAACACTTGAATGGTGAAAGAGAGTGAGTGGAAGAGCGAGAGAGAGAAAGCTGATGTGACGCTGATGTGAACGTTGACTCGGTCACAACCACTCCCTTTAGCCTAATGTACAATAATATAAAATATAAACTCTTACATAACAAAGATCTTTAAAAAAATATGGGGTGATCTTCATATCTTTTGATCGTCTTGTGTAATTTATGCGTTACGGTGTTATGCAGTCAAACTATAATACATGGTGTGGTGCGTCGTCAAAATATATGATGTATGTATCAATTCCCTTAAAAAAAATGTTGGTACAAACCCTTTTGTCCAAAACTTAATACTATATATACTATCGGCTGTCGGAGCTTGCAAGGCCCAATAACCAAATTAGGCCGATTCAAATATAATTCAAACCGATACACTCTCATAAAAAGATTAGCATTAACATAACCGAATTTTTACTTGAGGTTACTCGTATAAATCAGTTATCACTTTTTTGGATTCAATTTTACCCATAAGAGTTTAAGTTTTACTCGTACAAGTCATGCAAAAGGATTTTGATCCAGAGATTTATTCTTTCTTTCAAGGAAATTTTAGCTTCTTGATCAATTGATATATCCATGTGGTACATTTTTTAAAGAGTAAATTGCATAAATCGTTCCTGAACTTTGGCCAAATTGCATGTTTCGTCCCAATCATTTTGAAATTGCAAAATCGTCCCTGTGAAAACTTTGAGCGAATTTTCATCCCTGGTTGGGACGAATATTGCATGTTCTAAAAGTGCTAAATTGCATGTTTCGTCCCAACCAGGGACCAAAATTTGCTCAAAAGTTTCCCATAGGGACGATTTCTGCACTTTCGAAATTGTTGGGACGAAACTTGCATTTTGGCCATAGTTTAGGGACGATTTATGCAATTTACTCTTTTTTAAACTAAGTTTTCTTTAAACCTTCAGTTAATTATTAATTAATGAGAGAAATTTTCATTTGCTTACCTTTGTTTTGGTGCTTACCAAGTAACAAATCCCCACCATCCATTTACTATAATCTAATGGTGAGGATTCAAAGATTTACTAGATAAACTTAAGTCCATGGTTTTTTCTTGTCTTTTTATCTTTCTTTTGTATTCATATTTTTTTTCTTTTTCTTTTAATTCACGTTTTTTTTAATTCACGTTTTTTTAATTCGTATTTTTTTCTTCGCTTTCATATGTTTTCGTCCGTTTTCATACGTTTTCGCACGTTTTCGCCCATTTTCTTACATTTTCGTTCATTATTCATACATTTTCGTTCATTTTCATCCGTTTTAATACTTGTTTTTACGCTTTCATACGTTTTCGTCCGTTTTCATGCATATTCGTCCATTTTCTTACGTTTTCGTCCGTTTTCATACGTTTTCGCCCGTTTTCTTACGTTTTCGTTCATTATTCATACGTTTTCGTCCGTTTTCATACTTGTTTTACACTTTCATACCTTTTCGTCCGTTTTCATACATATCCGTCCATTTTCTTGCATTTCTTCTGTTTTCAAACGTTTCGGCCGTTTCCAGACGTTTTCAAACGTTTCTGAATATCACAAGTGATATTCTGTGATATTCAGAATATAACCTGTGATATTCTAAATATCACAAGTGATTTTCAACTAATGTTTTGTAACATGAAAATCACAATTGATATTAGAATATCAAAAAGTGATATCCAGAAAAATCACAAGTGATATTCAGAATATCACAAAGTAATATTCAAAATATCACAAAGTGATATTCAGAAAATCACAAGTGATATTTAGAATATCACAAATATATAATTTGAATAGCAACTACATAGTTTGGGGGTATTTGTTTAACCTTATTTTATTTGCTTATGAGCTTGTGTGATTTCGGTTTATGTTTCACAAGCTTAATTTGCTTATTTTGAAACTTATAAAAATATGTAAATTTATATTTACCAGTATAAAGAGAAAATGGTCAAATTTTGGTTTATAGTTCATACATATTCGTCCGTTTTCATACGTTTTCGTCCATTTTTGTGACATTCTGTGATACTCAGAATATCATAAGTGATACTATGAGTATCACTTTTCACAAATGATATTCTGTGATATTCAGATGGTCACAAGTGCTATTCTGTGATATTCAGGAATCACTTGTGATATTCTATTCAAAATATCACAAGTGATTTTCTGAATATTACAAATGAATTTTCAACTAATGTTTTGTAAAATGAAAGTTACAAGTGATATTCAGAATACCACAAAGTGATATCCATAAAATCACAAGTGATATTCATAATATCACAAAGTGATATTCAGAATATCATAAACTGATATTTAAAAATCACAAGTGATATTCTGAATATCACAAAGTGATTTATGAATATCACAAAGTGATATTCGAAAATCACAAGTGATATTCTGAATATCACAGAAAATCACTTGTGATAGTCAGAAACGTATGAAAACATAAGAAAACGGACGAAAATGGACGAATACGTATGAAAACGGATGAAAACGTATGAAAGCGTAAAATCAGTTTGAAAATGGATGAAAACGTATGAAAAATGGACGAAAATGAAAGAAAGCGATGAAATGGACGGCGTGAAAGCAGACAAAATGTAAGAAAGTAAGAAGCGAAGAAAGCGAGCGAAAATGTAAGAAACAAACGAAACGTAAGGAAATGGACCAAAGCGTATGGCGGTGAAAATATAAGGAAACGGATGAAAACGTATGAAAGCGGACGAATACGTAAGAAACGGACGAAAATGTAAGAAACGGACGGAAACGTATGTAAACGGATGAAACGATGAAAAAGCGGACAAAAACGTAAGAAAGCGGACGAAAACTTAAGAAAAGCAGGCGAATACGTAACAAGGCGGCGAAAACGATGAAAAGCAGGCGGCGTAATAAAACAGACGAAAACATATGAAAGCGGATGAAAACGGAGGAAAACGTAAGAAAACGGATGAGTATGAAAACATACGAAAACGTTTAAAAAGCGGAAAAAAAACGTATGAAAACTGACGAAAACGAAAAAAAAAAGTGAAATTAAAAAAAGAGATTAAAAAGAAGACAGAAAATGAGAAAATAAATAAAAAAGATAAAAAGAAAATAAAAAAGAAAAGAAAAAAAAACATGAATTGAAGTTTAGACATATTAAATCATTGGTTGATCCCCACCATTAAATCAAACTATATGAAAAATGCGATTTATGTTTTAATATGTAACGATTTCTGAATATGCAAAATAAAGTGCTATAATTAATGAATACTACAAAATCCCTTATTTTCGAGCAAGATATATCCGAAGCCACGTACCAATCGAAATCATGTATGCATATGCATGCATATTAGTCAAAGGAAAGTTTGATGAAGTATTTGAGTTTTTTTTGAACAAGAAGTATTTGAGTTGATAACTCATAAAATGGGACTTTGAAGAGAAAGTGATTCTCGTATATCTTTCGATTGATAAAAGATACAATGCATCACATACATAGAATGAGAATCATATAGTATTAGACTCCTAAACTTTCTGCTCTAAATAACTACTTGCCATATTTGACATATAACTAACTATGGTAAATATATTGTTTATAAACCTCACATATTTGTATAACAAGAAACATATGTACACTAATTGCAATCCCGTTAGAGCACTCCCATTCATAACATTATAACACCAATAACACTGTCTACGTCAGCGCCACATCAGCTTTAACATTTAACATTAACATCCCCAAAAAACACTCACAACCATAACATCCCAATAACATCAATAACATTTCATATTTTCAATTTCAACCCCTAAACTAAAACAAACACTTCATTTATTAAAACACATATCACATTTAACATTAAAACACCAGGTACATTAAACGTTAAACACTTAATTACATTGAAAATTAAAGATACAACGACATCTTCGACGAAAATAAAACTACTAAAACTTAAAAACGAATCATCCGAGTCCCAACCATCGAAGCGGTTGGCGGAGAATAAAACTCCCATTAAAGTATCGACTCTCCATTATGTCGAAATAGTTGTCTTGAAGGTACCGAGCTTCCGTGCTTCTTGCTCACGGTGACGACCTCTTTACGTGCTCGCTTCTTCCATAATCTCCTAACGTTTTCTTCATCTTGTTCTAGTTGTCGAGGAAGCTCACTTAACCATTGGGGTGGTTTTGAAAATCCACCTATGGACTGCTCACACGGTGGAGTAGGAACAATTGGGAGGTACGGATGTTTTCAAAACCCACCGGAAAGACATTTTCCGGTGGTGTTGAGTAAACTTGTGTTCGGTAGAGTTGGAAAGTCGGTTTCAAGCAACTTTTCCTGACTGGGAATTGTTGAGAAAAATCTTTGCGAGACATTTTTTGTGTGAGTGAGTTGTGTGTAACTTGTGTGTGTTGTGTGTTCTAAACAACTCGAGTAGAGTTGTATATATAAGCAGTTGATTTTGAAATTGAATAAATCCGCTCATATTTGATTTTTAAATTTCAAATTTGAATTTAATTTATCCCGCCTGTAATTGACCAAAGATAATTTAAATTTGAATTTGAATAGGTTGAGGGGGTGTAAGTGAAAATTTATTTGAAATGGTTTAGGGGGTGAAATGATTTTTTTTTTTTTTTTTTTAAAGTATAACGCGCGTTAGCCCCTTAACGCCCAGGGACTAACGACATGAATGATGTGCACTTCCAACGGGTTTAACGCAATAACGCGGGTGGTTTGGGAATTTAACGCCGTTTTGGCGTTAACATTGGGCTTGCTCTTATATTGATGCATTTCAATAATCAATTCATAAGGTGTTGTTACCTAAGTTCATAACCAATTGATTGGCAATAGACGATTCCATAATTGAGTGTTTAGTAGCGAAAGCATTGTTTGTTGTCAAAATCATTACGCAATATGTATTGTCATCACGTTTTGTGTCAAGGTCATATAAGATTGTGCTTTTTGCCAAACTCAACTAGCATATCAGCATCAACCAAACATACATGCAAATAAGCAACAACAACATCAACCTTAATTCTTTATCCTTGTACGCTTTTTAGTGTTTGGGCTTTTGATTCTAGGATCCCTAAAGCATATACGCTTCTTTTGATTAATTAAACATCGTTGGAGAATATATAAAATGATCAAAAGTTAACAAGATAACTTCAAAAGGTTTAACAATATCGTAAGTATCTGCATTATGAACCATTCAACCAAACAACATGAAAAGCTAGCTATTTTCAACTTTTAACTGTCATCATAATATCTGAAATATGATAAACTAGCAGTATCTTAAGTTGTTAGGTAATATGTATGTTGCTACAAGAGACAAACAAGGAATATGTTGATCATAACAAGAAAAGATAAAGTGTAGAAAAACAATACCGTAAAGCTTTTGATTGCTTAGACTCAAAGTACACAAATAAAGAGCGTGTTGAGGCATGTGTATTTATAGAAATCCGGTTTTAAATTTGTAAAAGGAAATACCATGGATCAACTAACACTAACGGACAGTGTACCCGGTCGTGTGTAGTCTATCTGTAGTAAGACTCAGTGTAGGACCCAAAGAGCGAGTAATTTGTTTATATAAAAGGAACTGAAAACTATTAACTAGTTAAAGAAATTTTAAAATCCAGTTATGTTTTAATCCACGCGATCAATTATTTAAGAACGGAAAATAAGTTGGGATTGTAATCAAGATAAAAAGAAGCAGTTATAACCTTGTTGTTAATACAAACATCGTCATTAAACGTTATTGTATTTTATGATCTTTACCTAAGTTTTGTTAACGACAAAAGTAAATTTCATTTTTGTAAAGTATAAAGCTTGTCAAGATTAATAGATATTAAAACAAGTTTCCCTTAAATAAAATCTTCATCACTCAAACATTTACATTTTGATTAGTCATATATCAATTAACTTTGATATCCTTCTAAACCATAATGTGTGTCAACATTTTTAGAACAAGTATGTTTTAGTTTCTTAACCACAACATTACATATGTATTTACATTTAACATATTACTTCTAAAAATAGAAAACAACATATGACATCGTGGCTTGCATCACATTGAAATCTCTAGAAGATTTCATAAGATATTTTATTTAGATTTGGATTCTACATATCTTACATGATCTTCTTTAGATTTGGTTGACTTTGGAAAGATCTTTGTATTCTTCTTTGTCGAGCAGCGAAACCAAAAAAATACAAGGGCGGAACCCTTTTTGGTTACGTGGTCCGTGGTGACAATGAGAACACTTGGCCTATAAATAGCATAGGGGTGCTCATCGGTCTAAACGGACCGGACCGACGAAAACCGGACGGACCGAGACCGAATCCGGCAAAACTCCGGACCGAGACCGAGACCGAATGAGGTCGGTCCGGTCCGTCCGTCGGTTTGTCGGTCGGTCCGTCCCAAGGCTAAATTCGGGTTTCGTCGGTTTGGGTCCGGACGGACCGGACCGAGACCGAATCCGGCAAAATCCTAGGCCGAGACCGGACCGCGGTCCATCGGTCCGGTCGGTTCGGTCCGGTCCGGTCGGTTTTGTCGGTCGGTCCGGTCCGTCCGGTCCGTTTGAGCAGCCCTAAAATAGCAAGCCAACCCAAGTTGTTTTCTCATCCCTTTCTAGCATAATCACATACATTCATTCTCTCTATTATTTCTAACTCAGTTTCATATCATGATAGTGATCCTTTTTTGTAGCAAAGAAGATCAAGGCATAATCAAGTTTCAACAAATAGTTGGAAGGCTTGTTTGTTTTGTTGTTTTATGATCTAGTCTTGTTCATACATCATTGTTGTACCAAACCATCTTAAACCTCTGAGTGTGAGTGGTTAGTATTTTAATCCTCAAAATACATAGTGTGTGGGAGTGGTTGTATCCTTGTAAAATAACTCGACATCTAGCTTTGTGTCGGAAGTATTGTGTAAGCGACGTGTAAAGGTTTTCTCCGTCGGTTAAAGGAGCTGGTTGATTAGTGAAGATAACTCTCGAGTTGGAGACTCGAGGAGTGGAGTAGGGCAAGAAAAAAGAGTCCTTGTAGACCGAACCACTATAAACAACTTGTCGTGGTTTGATTGTTTCTTTCCTTATTTACTCATTATATATTGTGTTAATACAAATAAGCCGTAAAAACGTTTATTTATATTTTACGATCTTCTAATGTTTTGTCGATAACAAACGTAAAATCATTTTAACGAAACAAATAAAACACGTAAATAGTTTGAGTCAATAGTTTATCAACACACTTGCGATTTCACATAAAACACTAAACAAGTAATAGTGTTTTATGATTTAGTAATACATACGTACAACAAATAGTGTTTACATATTGGATAGATATATACATAATTAGTATGTATTATAATGGGTAGAAGTTTAAGTATTTGACCCATTGACCAAATACATTGAATGTTGTTGGGTAAAACCCAAAGTCCATGACCCATACCCATGAAGCATAACCCATAACCCATTGCATGACATCATGCATAAGTCATATATGGATATTATCCATGACCCATGGTTTTAACCCATGACCCATGGACTAGATGCATTACATCTTGTAGATACATTTTATCTACTTGGATACCCATGGTCCAAAGTCTAGGACCCATGACCCATAACCCATGACCCAAAACCCATGGGCAAAGAGGAGCGTCCCACGGATCCCCAGGTTTACACTGGACGGATCCCTCAAGTGAGGGATCCGTGGAACAGTAGCCCTTTTTCCTCTATTAATAGTAAACCATTTCTTCATTATAACTCACCCCTTTCATATATATTTTCTCTTTGAGTTGTAAGCTCTCTAACCACAGATCCAAGTGATCTTTGTATGTAGTTTTGTGTTTGTGTGATTCTCTAGGATCCTCTTAAAGGCGAGATCACCACCTCTTGAAGTAGAGAAAGCTCAAGTCCATGAGTTGCCATGTTTCGTCATCATCAAGATTACTAAGGTTCTCTTGTTGATAGTTCTCTTCATTCTCATTAGAAGTGTAGTGTCGAAGACATAAGTGGAAGATGTCTAAAGGGTCAAGACGAAGACATTAGTGAATGGTGTCGAACGTCCATATTGAAAGCACCAGTGAAGGGTGCTTAGAAGTCAAGGCTAAAGGCATTAGTAAAGGGTGCCTAGAAGTCAAGTCACAAGGCATTAGTTAAGGGTGCCTAGAGGTCGAGTCAAAGACATTAGTGAAGGGTGCCTAAGGTATACATTCGATATGGTGTGTTCGATGTACAAGATAGATTTGTATTGGGTCAAAGAATATTGATATCCTTGTTGATGTTGTCATAAGGAGTGGATCTCCTTAGGGATAGGATTTGTGTAGTGTTGGGTAGTAGTTCCTCCATTGTAATGGAACTCGGTATCTAGCCTAGTACCGGATAAAGGGTAGGCAACGTTGTGATAGGGTTCTACCTCGTGGAAGAACCCGGTATCTAGCTTTGTATCGGATAAAGAGTAGGCAACGTTGTGAAGGCTTCTCCGCCATAAGGAGTTGGTGTCGTGTAGTGTTTACGAACTCTCGAGTAGGTGACTCGGGGAGTGGAGTAGGGAAAGGAAGGTGTCCTTGTAGCCGAAACACTATAAATACTCGCGTTGTGGTTTTGTGCTTCTTACTCCTTATCTTTTCATTACATATTTATATATGCTTGTCTATCAATATCCAACACACATGTTTAAATAGATTGACATAAGTCGATCTAAATAGTTTAAAACCAAGTTTTAATCGGTAAAACTATTCAACCCCCCTTCTAGTTTTCCACATATTGCTTGCATATTGTTTATTCTTCACTAACATATCTTTGATCAATATCAATTGATCTTAAAATAAGTCTCAAAACAAAGATTTTAAACGGTAAACTATTCAAACCCCCTTCTTGTTTTTTACAATTGGTACCAGAACCTCGTTGCTCAAGAATTTCTAAAATATATTGTATTTTATAAACTTGAAACGATCCATGGATTCCGAAAACTTTAAAGAAGGGAAATCTATGCAAAGACCACCACTCTTTGAAACAAATTGATTTATCTATTGGAAAAACCTTTTTGAAATATATGTAAAGTCAAAAGATATAGATCTTTGGTTTGTTATCATTAGAGGTGATTTTAATTCTACAACAAAAGATATTTCAAGTGATGAACAAAAAAAATTAATAGCTAAAAATAATGAAGCTAAAATGATGCTTTATAATGCTTTCCCTAGAAAAGAATATGAAAGAATTTTTATGTGTGAAACCGCAAAAGAGATTTGAGAATCTCTAATTATTACACATCAAGGAAATTCACAAGTCAAGGATAACAAAATTGATCATCTTGTTCAACAATATGAACAATTTGTTATCCCTGAAGATGAAACCATTGATTGTGGATTTTCTCACTTTAATAGTATTGTTACTTCTCTTAAAGCACTTGATGAAACTTTTCTTAGTAAGAAATTTGTCAGGAAATTTCTTAGAGCACTCCATCCGAAGTGGAGAAAAAAAGTAATGACTATTGAGGAATCAAAAGATCTCTCCATAATGTCACTTAACGAGCTAATTGGAAATCTCAAAGTACACGAAATGGTGATGGAGAAAGATTCGGAGATCATCAAAGGAAACAGAGAGAAAGTCAAATCCGTTGCTCTAAAGGCAAGAACAGAATCTAGTGATGATGAACAATCTTGCTCGGATAGTGAAGATGAGGAGTATGCTATGGCTGTTAGAGATTTCAAAAAAGGTTTTAGAAGAAGAGGAAAGTTCGTAAGGCAACCCCGAGATGAAAAAAAGCCATTCCGAAAAGACCGAGATGACAAAAAAGGAAAAGGTGAAAGGAAGTGCTTTAGATGCGGTGGTACAAGTCATCTAATAGGAGATTGCCCCAAGCCACCTAAAAGCAAAACTCAACGAGCTTTTGTAAGTGGTGCTTGGAGTGATAGTGAGGATGATGAAGAATCAAGCAAAGATGAGATCGCTCTAATGGCACATGAATCAAACGATGTATGCTTGAAAGTTGGCTTAGAACCTGATGAATGGATAAAAGATAGTGGATGCTCAATACACATGACGGGCAACAAAAGCCTCTTCTCAACATACCAAGAGTATGACGAAGGTAATGTCACTTTTGGTAGTAATCTCAAAAGAAAAATCATTGGCAAAGGTATGATCGCTCATAACTCCCTAACTATTGAAAATGTTGCTCATGTTGATAGATTAGGATTTAATCTACTTAGTATTAGCCAACTATGTGATAAAAAGTATAAAGTACTATTTGAAGAAAATGGTAGTAAAATACTAAAAGATGGTATCACCATAGCTAAAGGAGTTAGGAAAAATAACATATATGTCATGAAAATAGATAGAACATCTAAAGACAAACTTTTCCTAACAACCTTAGATGATAACTCTTCTCTTTGGCATAGACGATTAGGTCACGCTAATATGAGACTCATCCAAAACGTATCCTCAAAAGAGCTAGTTAGAAACCACCAAAATTGAAATATGAACAACACTTTTGCGACGCTTGCAAAATTGGTAAACAAATCCATAGTAGCCATAAGGCTAAAAACATGGTTCCACATCTAAGTGTCTAGAGCTTTTGCATATGGACTTATTTGGTCCATCCGCTATAAGAAGTTATGGAGGGAACCTCTACACTTTAGTTATAGTAGATGATTACTCAAGGTTCACTTGCACAATGTTTTTGAAAACTAAAAACGAAGCTTTTGATAAATTTGAAATATTTAGTAAGAAAATTCAAAATCAATTAGGTGTTAACATTGTGTCGATCCGAACGGATCATGGTTGCGAGTTCGACAATGAAACACAATTTGGAAACTTTTGTGATACAAATGGTATAACACATAAGTTCTCGGCTCCTCGAAAACCCCAATCTAATGGAGTTGTAGAATGTAAAAATAGAACTATTCAAGAAATGAGTAGAAAAATGCTAAATGAACAAAACATACCTCAAAAGTTTTAGTGTAACGCCGTTGATACTTCCACATACATTTTAAATAGAGTTTTAATACGTCATTTCTTGAACAAAACACCTTATGAATTATGTAAAGGCAAAACCCCGACTTTAGGATATTTTAGAGTGTTTGGATGTAAATGTTTTATTCTTAATACCAAAGACTATCTCACCAAATTTGACCCAAAGTCTTATGAAGGTGTGTTTCTTTGTCACTCACAAACTAGCAGAGCATACATAGTTTTAAACAAAGAAACAATGAGAGTCGATGAATCGCTGAACATAACATTCGACGAAAGTCCAGCTCCCTCTAAGACATCACCTTTGGTAGATGATGACTTAGTTGAAAGTCAACTTGTTGAAAGTCAAGAAATAAATGAAAATGACAAGAAAGATGAACCATTAAATAAAGAAATTATAAACATCAAAGAATCCAAAAGTCATCCTTTAGTAAAAGTCATAGGACAATTAAATCAAAGAACACTAAGATCACAAGCCCAAAATCAAAGTAACTGATTGGTGCTAAACAGTCAAGTCTAATCACACAAGCTAACCACTTGTGAATGGCCAACCGTAACAGACTTAAAACTGCTCAAACACTAATGCAATTTAAAATCAGAGGAATATAGTGTATTCCTGGGTCGTTAAGTCCCACGGAGGATGAATTGGTGTTAAACAACTTCAGATGATAGAATGATCACTAAGGATAGTGATTAGTAAGGTTTTGGATGGAAAATTACCTAAAGAAAAGATTTACAAATTAAAGCGACTTAAATGCAAATTAAAAAAAATTAAAAAGTTAAAATCTATTAAATAAACGCTATCACTATTTTTATAGATCGATGAACGTTTATTTTATAAAACAAAATAACTTAAATAAACTATTTTAATCAAAGCGTAAACTTAAATTACTTAAAGCGTTATTTAAAACTAAAGCGAGCATTATTTACGAAAATGGCGTTGGGCGCAAGCAAAAGCGTAAAATTTATGAAATAAAAGGCCTACAAGTGTAAAATCAATTTTCTTACAAAATGTATGATAAAAGAAAATTTTAAAAAAAGATTTATATTTTTTGACTTTTATATTTTTATTATGATTTAAATAAGTTTTTACACTAATTAAATGTTAAAAATACTAAAACTATTTATAAAAATCAAACTTTTTAGAAAATACTTTATACTAATCTGATTTATGAAAATTAGAAAAGATGAAAAACTATTATAAATAAAGTGGAAATAAGCTTAAAGCTACGTATAAGCTTAAAATGGAAAAAGGGTTTATGTATTTAATTGTGTAAACCTTGACAAGAAAGACCCAAGGCTGATCTATCCGGTACACACTCTATCACTCTCATAAAGGGGAGGTCTCGGGTTCGAGCACACCTACCCCTTTTGCTAAACATTTTATTTTTGGATTTTTATTTTACAAACTTGTTAAACACATGAAAATAAGCATATTTTACAACTACGACATTTTATGAAAATCACTAATAAGCTCAAAAATTTTAATTATCTCAACAGATTAATAAGAAATGGAAATAAGCACTAGATTAAAGCCAAATGGCTAACAAGTCGATGAATAAGCAAATTTAAGCTAAAAATAAGCTAAGTAGCTAATAATAAGCTAATATGAAACCGAGAAAGCATAAAGATCTAGAAATAAGCACAAAATAAGCCAAAATGAGCATAAGTCCTTCACTTTGGTGCCGCAGATTGTATGGTTTACTAGGTACCTTTAAGCTACTATTTAAACACTTGAATAAGCTAGGAAATGCAAATAAGCAATGGACTTCACAAGTACACGATTGAGCTCTCTAAAAACTATTTTACAAGGTTTGGCTTTCACAAATAAGCTCTTGAGGAGCTTTTGAAATTTTATCAACAACGACTCACTTATACACTTAAATGATTTGAACCAATCTAAAAGGCAATTGCGACCTAACTAAACAAGTTGCAAAATCAAAACTAACAATGAGACCTTGAGATGGCTAGTTAAGCTTCTCAAAAGCTAAAACATGCAAGCTTAAGTTGGTGGTAAGCTCTAGAAGAGCTTATGAAAATGTGTACCACAAGCGGCATGTGGCACTTACTCGGACAAAGGTCTAAACAAAACTAGGAAATAAGTCATTAATAAGCAAAGAAAACACAAGTGATATTTTCTAATTTTATTAAGCGGTGAACTTTACTATCTTAGAAGCTCATGAACTAATTTTTAGTATTAAGCACACAATTAAAATCTAAGTTTTATTCAAAAACAAAAAGTGAAATTTTGACTTTTAATTTACACTAACTAGTTGACTTTGATGAACTTTAAATGATCCTAGATGATTTAATGTGTTATGTTAAGCTATATTAAGATGAAATTAGGCTAGAGTACTAAGTTTTAAGTCGATTTGATGAGATTTGTATTGAAAAATCTCAACGATGAACCGCTGAGGATGAGATTAAGCTTATTTTGACTTTTTACAAGTAATGGTGGTTTTATGCTTGAACCGAGCTAGTATATGCTATTGTGACATGCAATGATCAAGAACAAAGGTATAAACAATCTCTATTGCAGTTTAACAAATAAAACCAAACATTCCTTAATGAGGCAGTTTTGAAGCTTTTACACTAAAACAAGATTTCAAACCAAATAACCTATTAATTAAGCGAAATTAACTATATTTAAACAGTTTAAACCACAATTGACAGTATTAAGTACTTGAAACTAGAAAATGTAAAAATCAAGAAAATAGCTTACAAATGAGTTTAAGCTCAAAGCAGAGAACCAAGGTGCGAGATCACATCCTATGGCTTCCAAGAAGCACTAAACCCAATAGCAGGTCCAATTCCACTGCTTGACTCTTGATCATCATTCCCATGATTTTTGAATTTACACTAATTTTTGGTATTTTGAGAATTTTGAGTTAAAACTTTAAAGCGAACTTTATGACTTCTAAAAGCTTATAAGAGCATAGTAAAAGCTTATGTGAGCCTTTAAAATCCTTAACAATAACTAATAACAACAGTTGAGCTTATTGAGATTTTTAACAAAATAAAGCATAAACTGAATTCATAAACACTGTTGAAATTGACAATGAAATTGAGTTCTTAATTCATTCGAGATGAGATTACAAAACACTTTGAAAGCTTAAACTTGAACTGAAAAACTTAAAAACTTAAAACGACATAAGCTAAATCTAAACTACTCTACTTAACTCACGCCTTCCATCTCGCTTCTATCTTTCTTTATAATGACTTCTAGGGCTCTGTGGGTCCCACTTGGTCTTTCCATCAATAATCGAGCCTTTGGATGAGTCAAACTCATCCTAGCCTTCAAACTCTTTGGCGCCAAAATTGAGACTAGTGGATTAAGCGATTCTGCTGTAATTAAAAAGCTTGGGGTGTTGTGGAGGTGGAGGGGCAGATTAGATAGTAGGTATGGGTCTTGGGATGATTTGGAAAGCAAAAGCAGTTTTGTGAGTGCTACAGTGGAATGCTATGGTGGGGATGCATTTATTAGTTGTGGGCTATGTTGTGAGGAGGGGTTGGTGGAAAGGTGAATGAGGTGGAAAGGGTGAGGTGGTGGTGAGAAAACCATGGCTGGTTTTGAGATTACAGGGGTAGAAGAAGACGATGTACAGTGTCTGTGGTATATTGGCGCGTTTTGGTGGGTTTGACCAGGGATTGGGGTTGACTTGGGCTTGGGGAGATTGGGCCAGTAGCTGGGTAAGGATTGGATTTGTTTTATGGGATTAATAATACAAAGGTCCATTTGGTTTTAGTTAGTAAATCACAAGGACCAATTTGTAAATTGAGCAAAGTTAAGGGCTGGAATTGTAATTCTCCCAAAGTGTTTTCAAGGATGAAACTGCAATTAACCATTAGTACAAGGACCACAAGTATAAATTTCATTATTTTAAACCTTAGGGACCAAATCATCAATTTAGAAACTCAGGACCAAACTTGAAATTTTCCAAAAGTTTATCATAAGGACCAATATTGCCATTTATAAATAGTATAAGGTTTATTTTGATTATTTTCTTATTTTTAAAACCTTAGGGACTAATTTTGACACTTTTCAAACTTGAGGACCAAAGTTGTAATTTTGTGATTTTAAACTTCAAAGGATTATTTTGAACAACTTGTGAATCCCAAGGACCTAAAATGATATTTTACAAGTTTTGGAATGACCGAGGGACGGTTGACAACTTTTGTAACTTGGGGACTAAAGCGCCAATTATGCAAACTTGATACGTTTTCATCGATTTTGATGTTTTGCATTTAAAACATATAAAACACTTGTTTGTGATATTTTATCATTTTGAAGCATTTCGAGTGTTTTCGGATGTTTTGCGATCTAGATAGTATAAAAATGATGAGTATTTAGACACTCATCAACTCTCACACTAAGATATTGCTAGTCCCTAGCAATGATTTATGAAAATTTAATGGATTTTATCTCTTTACCAAAAGCCATTACTTACGGAGTAGCCAATTGTTTGATTCAAGTAAGAACCTTGGTACAATGATAACAAATGATTTTGAGCAAATCATAAGTCAGAACGGATTTGATTTGTCTTTACGAAGCCGTTTGCTTCGGACTAGCCAACTCTTAGATAAATTATCAATATTATCTTTGGTGAGCCGATTACCAATTATGGATTTCAAGCGCCTTTACCACAAGCCATAAACTTGCGGGCTAGCCAACTCTTCACTAATTAAAGATATGGTGAGTTGAACACCATACAATTTTGGGCAAATTGCAAGCCATAAGCGGATTTGAGATATCTTTACCAAGAGCCGTTTGCTCTGGATTAGCCAATCCTTATGTGGGTTAGACATGGTGGATGATTACCATTTGTTGTGTTTAGTACATAGTACTTCCACTAAAATTTTAAAATTTGGCCATTTTGGGAAAAAGGGACTAAAGGGTACATTTACGATCAAATTCGCGAATTTCCCCACACTTAGAAATGAATATTGTCCTCAATATTCAAAGTACCGGCTGTAATGCGAAACTTAGAACGAAAAAGATAATATTACTACCTAAGTGTAGAAACACAACAATTATTTTCTTTTTAATATTTACAATTTTCATTCATTTTTAAGGTCTATATACAACATGTGGGGCATCTCCCCACACTAAGGTGGTACACACGGGTGAAAACCCATGTTTAGCTCTTGTTTTTGATTACCGAGTCGCTAGCTTGACTCGACCACAATTAATTTGTTCATGGGAAGTAAGTGGAAGAGACAATCTCCATCGGACTTTCATTGAAGATGTTTGTATAAACATTGAAATACGTGAAAGTTCCACACCGATGAGATATCTGAGAACCGCTCAAAATGATTAATGAAAATGCGGGGTCAAAGATAATGTCTTCATTCCGAAGGAGTGAAGAACAGGAGAAGCCATGGGATAGATGAAGAAAAGAAAGAAAATCATGATGAAAATTATGACTATCTCATCTTCATCCATTGGAGAATTCATGATTTACGGATCATGAATTTCATCATTAAGCTCATTTGATCAAGACATATTACGGGTGGGAGGATGGGATTTTGATATCAAGCAAGTTCTCATGGTGAGAACATTTCCTCGGAACACAAAGATCATTTATGTCTAGATCAAAGTGGAAGTTATCATACTCGGTAGAGATATGATATGAGTGAATTCAAGGAGAACTCCTCGTAAAGAGAATCATTCACGTGATGTAAATCATGAACTCTTGTTCCATTATGGGCTCATCACTATCCTCGTCAAAGATTGGATTGTTAGAAATCCAAGTGAATTGATTCAAATTCAAATAGAGGATTGGTGAAAGTAGCTTTAAATGTTTAGGAACAAGGTGATTAACATTCTCTATTGAATTTGTTAGGGTGAGAAGTGAGTGAGCGATCATTATAAAGGAGATTTTCAATTTCTCCTAAGTTGGCTTTGAAATCAAAGAGATCATCATCACTTTCCGATGAAAGTGGAATGATGTGAGTGAGTTCATCGATAAACTCCTCAAAAGAGGATCAACATCACAATGTGAAAGTGATGCCTCAACATTCTCAATGTCTCCATAAGATTTACAATCATCGCTAAAATCGGAGAAAGTCTCAAAATGATCTTTTGAACACTCAAGAGGAGCGGATATCACACAAATGCTCGAGAATTCCTGTGACTCTCTCGGGATTGGGACAAGGTCCTCAACACTAGACTTTATGAATTCGTCCGATTCCTTTTCGTGAGCAGTGCTAAGATGCTCGTCCCCATGTTCGGAGAGTGAGTGGGAGCTTGGTGTGAGCGGTTGCTTGAGAATGAATCTCAAGCTCTTTGGAATATCCAGCGATGAACTTGATGAATCTTCCGGTGTATCCTCATCATCACATCATCGGGAATAAAAGCGAAATTGAGAGCTAGATCGGCTGCTTTTCTTTTGCAATTAATTCCTAATAGACTTTTCAAAAGCAATTTGGGAATTTATCTTAGCAAACGCTCTTGACTAGCAATTCTTCCATAGATTTATCATGTGAATTTTGAATGATGGGACATTGTGGGAGTGGAGATTTGTCAAAACCGGAAGGTTGACATTGATAATCATCATGAGGACCTCCACAATATACACAAGAAAAAGCGGGAACATTATGAAATCTTGTCTTACTCAACTCCTCGGTTCTTTTCACCGACTCTAGAAGCTCTAGATAAGTGTCTTGTTGGGTTTCTTTGAGGAGTTTGAGTCATTTGGCCTTGTGGAGATTGGTCGTGATATGGATAGTCGTAATTGTTACAAGGAAATGGATTCCTGTTTGACAATCGAGTGAGATGGGGACCTCCACAGTTCACAACAAGATAAGCTGTTGATCTGGATTGGTGAATCATATGGATATTGGTCATACCCAAAGTTCGAGCATCACCGGAAAACTGTTCATAGACAATCGTGTTTCGGATTGACATTCAAATCCTTGGTGAGGACCTCCACAAAATTCACGCGAAGATATTGTTGATTATATGAAGATATGTCGGTGTGGTGGGTAATTGGAAAAATTTGAGGGTCGTTAAATGAGTTCGGATTAGGATCATAATCAAATGAATTCCTCGAACCACAAAACAAACAACTCTGTTCGAATATCATTACCCACCTTTGTACACACGTACACCGTGACGATGTGGTGAACCAAAAGAGGCTCACCACAATCGACACAAGGAATAAGCGATTCTATTTGAGAGTTATGAGAAGGAATCGGTTCATTCAAAGAATCAACAAAACCAACATGGTGATCGAATGACTATTTAGACTCGAAGAACATTTTGAAAAATCCGGAGGTGAGACAAGTGGTGTGCTCGAGAGCTAGCAATTTCCACTACTTCCGTTATGGTCTCCGATTACGGTTCTTGAGAAAGCGTGAAGATTAGGCAAGTCATTTTACTAGTCACGGTCTAGATTACGCATGTTTGCTTTTAACCGTAAATCGTGAAAGTGTAGGATCAATTTTAGGCGGCTTAGGAGCAATCGAGGGTTTAGATCTTTGGATAACAAGTAGGTTGGACGTGTTAGCACCTTCATTATCGGATGAAAGTACCGGTCCTTTGTCACCCGGTTTCTCGTTCTATTTCCTACGCAGAATCAATGGATCATCATGAACCACACAATTCTTGACATTTGTGATAAAATAGGAAGTTTTCAACCGTTCCAAAATTCGTTGTAGTCGAGAGATTCCATGAGAATAGAAGAAGTTTAAAATCAAATGGATAGATGGTAAAGGAATAAAGAATCAAAAAGGGTAAGAGGTTAAAGATGAATATTTTTGGATTTTTGGATAAATATTTTGAAAAAAACAAAGAATGAAAATCTTTTTGGTGTTATCAACACTTTAGGAAAAGTGTTAATGAACTTTTTGATTTTTATTAACTTTACTGACTATTTACAAGCGATGGTATATGTGCAAATGCAGGTGCGGAAATGCTTAGAACACGCTTACTGACCTCCCGGCGTGGCGCCAAAATTTGATTGGTGCTAAGCAGTCAAGTCTAATCACACAAGCTAACCACTTGTGAATGGCCAACCGTAACAGACTTAAAACTGCTCAAACACTAATGCAATTTAAAATCAGAGGAATATAGTGTATTCCTGGGTCGTTAAGTCCCACGGAGGATGAATTGGTGTTAAACAACTTCAGATGATAGAATGATCACTAAGGATAGTGATTAGTAAGGTTTTGGATGGAAAATTACCTAAAGAAAAGATTTACAAATTAAAGCGACTTAAATGCAAATTAAAAAAAATTAAAAAGTTAAAATCTATTAAATAAACGCTATCACTATTTTTATAGATCGATGAACGTTTATTTTATAAAACAAAATAACTTAAATAAACTATTTTAATCAAAGCGTAAACTTAAATTACTTAAAAGCGTTATTTAAAAGCGAAGCGAGCATTATTTCTGAAAATGGTATTTGGGCGCAAGCAAAAAGCGTAAAATTTATGAAATAAAAGGCCTACAAGTGTAAAATCAATTTTCTTACAAAATATATGATAAAAGAAAATTTTAAAAAAGATTTATATTTTTTGACTTTTATATTTTTATTATGATTTAAATAAGTTTTACACTAATTAAATGTTAAAAATACTAAAACTATTTATAAAAATCGAAACTTTTTAGAAAATACTTTATACTAATACAGATTTATGAAAATTAGAAAAGATGAAAAAACTATTATAAATAAGCTGGAAATAAGCTTAAAGCTACGTATAAGCTTAAAATGGAAAAAGGGGTTATGTATTTAATTGTGTAAACCTTGACAAGAAAGACCCAAGGGCGCAGTCTATCCAGGTACACACTCTATCACTCTCATAAAGGGGGAGGTCTCAGGTTCGAGCCTGCCTACCCCCTTTTTGCTAAACATTTTTATTTTTGGATTTTTATTTTACAAACTTGTTAAACACATGAAAATAAGCATATTTTACAACTACGACATTTTATGAAAATCACTAATAAGCTCGAAACGACAATTATCTCAACAGATTAATAAGAAATGGAAATAAGCACTAGATTAAAGCCAAATGGCTAATAAGGCGATGAATAAGCAAATTTAAGCTAAAAATAAGCTAAGTAGCTAATAATAAGCTAATATAAGCGAGAAAGCATAAAGATCTAGAAATAAGCACAAAATAAGCCAAAATGAGCATAAGTCCTTCTTTGGTGCAGTATTAGAGAATAAATAGGCTCGAAGCCGGTTTGTGGGTTTAGAGCATCTAGGGTTTGCCATTATAAATAATGGTGAATAATAAAGTTATACCGGGTTTCATTGTCTAACATGGTTTCGGAGCGGGTGCGATCCTCGGACCTAGGTGGCTATGTTGAGCCGCCTACTCTAAGCCACCGTCAAACCTCCTATCTCCTATTTACGCCGCCGCCTTCTTCGTCTCGCTTCTCCTTTGACCCTCTCAATCATCTCCAACACTCTTCAACCCTCTCAATCATCTCTTCTACCTATTCCTTTTTTTTTCCTATTCTTACCGCTAAGAAAAAAAAAAAAAAACCTTGCCATCATTGTTGACTATAGATCTCAACCTTGGCTTTGAAGACTTCAAGATTTGAAGATTTGTCTACATATGATTCTTGTTCTGAAGAAAAAAAAAATTATTTAATTTTGTTTTTGTTTTTGTTTTATGTCGAATCCGGTATCAATTCCAGAGGCGACTTTTGTTGGTGTCGAATCTAGGGTTCTTATTCCAGGGGCATTGTTTGGGATACTTTAGGTTATCTCGTTTTATTTTGGTTATTGTTTTAGTTTCCTACTCCGATTCGAAGCGATTTCGCCGCTTCGAGCTGAAATATTAGAGAATAAATAGGCTCAAGCCCGGTTTGTGGGTTTAGAGCATCTAGGGTTTGCCATTATAAATAATGGTGAATAATAAAGTTATACCCACGGGTTTCATTGTCTAACACACAGGACTGTATGGTTTTACTAGGTACCTTTAAGCTACTATTTAAACACTTGAATAAGCTAGGAAATGCAAATAAGCAATGGACTTCACAAGTACACAGTTGAGCTCTCTAAAAACTATTTTACAAGGTTTGGCTTTCACAAATAAGCTCTTGAGGAGCTTTTGAAATTTTATCAACAACGACTCACTTATACACTTAAATGATTTGAACCAATCTAAAAGGCAATTGCGACCTAACTAAACAAGTTGCAAAATCAAAACTAACAAGCGAGACCTTGAGATGGCTAGTTAAGCTTCTCAAAAGCTAAAACATGCAAGCTTAAGTTGGTAGTAGCTCTAGAAGAGCTTATGAAAATGTGTACCACAAGCGTACTGTGGCACTTACTCGAGACAAAGGTCTAAACAAAACTAGGAAATAAGTTGTTAATAAGCAAAGAAAACACAAGGCGATATTTTTCTAATTTTATTAAGCGGTGAACTTTACTATCTTAGAAGCTCATGAACTAATTTTTAGTATTAAGCACACAATTAAAATCTAAGTTTTATTCAAAACAAAAAGTGAAATTTTGACTTTTAATTTACACTAACTAGTTGACTTTGATGAACTTTAAATGATCCTAGATGATTTAATGTGTTATGTTAAGCTATATTAAGATGAAATTAGGCTAGAGTACTAAGTTTTAAGTCGATTTGATGAGATTTGTATTGAAAAATCTCAACGATGGCTATTGAGGATGAGATTAAGCTTATTTTGACTTTTTACAAGTAATGGTGGTTTTATGCTTGGCGAGCTAGTATATGCTATTGTGACATGCAATGATCAAGAACAAAGGTATAAACAATCTCTATTGCGGTTTAACAAATAAAACCAAACATTCCTTAATGAGGCAGTTTGAAGCTTTTACACTAAAACAAGATTTCAAACCAAATAACCTATTAATTAAGCGAAATTAACTATATTTAAACAGTTTAAACCACAATTGATGTATTAAGTACTTGAAACTAGAAAATGTAAAAATCAAGAAAATAGCTTACAAATGAGTTTAAGCTCAAAGCAGAGAACCAAGGTGCGAGATCACATCCTATGGCTTCCCGAAGCACTAAACCCAATAGCAGTCCAATTCCGACTCTGCTTGACTCTTGATCATCATTCCCATGATTTTGAATTTACACTAATTTTTGGTATTTTTGAGAATTTTGAGTTAAAACTTTAAACTGAACTTTATGACTTCTAAAAGCTTATAAGAGCATAGTAAAAGCTTATGTGAGCCTTTAAAATCCTTAACAATAACTAATAACAACAGTTGAGCTTATTGAGATTTTTAACAAAATAAAGCATAAAGCGAATTCATAAACACAATTGAAATTGACAATGAAATTGAGTTCTTAATTCACCGAGATGAGATTACAAAACACTTTGAAAGCTTAAACTTGAACTGAAAAACTTAAAACCTTAAAACGACATAAGCTAAATCTAAACTACTCTACTTAAACTCGCCTTCCATCTCTCGCTTCTATCTTTCTTTATAATGACTTCTAGGGCTCTGTGGGTCCCACTTGGTCTTTCCATCAATAATCGAGCCTTTGGATGAGTCAAACTCATCCTAGCCTTAATCTGTTTTGGCGCCAAAATTGAGACTAGTGGATTAAGCGATTCTGCTTGTAATTAAAAAGCTTGGGGTGTTGTGGAGGTGGAGGGGCAGATTAGATAGTAGGTATGGGTCTTGGGATAATTTGGAAAGCAAAAGCGGTTTTGTGAGTGCTACGGTGGAATGCTATGGTGGGGATGCATTTATTAGTTGTGGGCTATGTTGTGAGGAGGGGGTTGGTGGAAAGGTGAATGAGGTGGAAAGGGTGAGGTGGTGGTGAGAAAACCATGGTGGTTTTGAGATTACGAGGGTAGAAGAAGGCGATGTCTGATTCATGTGGTATATTGGCTGCGTTTGGTGGGTTTGACCGAGGATTGGGGTTGACTTGGGCTTGGGAGATTGGGCGATGGTGGGTAAGGATTGGATTTGTTTTATGGGATTAATAATACAAAGGTCCATTTGGTTTTAGTTAGTAAATCACAAGGACCAATTTGTAAATTGAGCAAAGTTAAGGGCTGGAATTGTAATTCTCCCAAAGTGTTTTCAAGGACCGTGAACGCAATTAACCATTAGTACAAGGACCACAAGTATAAATTTCATTATTTTAAACCTTAGGGACCAAATCTGTCAATTTAGAAACTCCAGGGACCAAACTTGAAATTTTCCAAAAGTTTATCATAAGGACCAATATTGCCATTTATAAATAGTATAAGGTTTATTTTGATTATTTTCTTATTTTTAAAACCTTAGGGACTAATTTTGACACTTTTCAAACTTGAGGGACCAAAGTTGTAATTTTGTGATTTTAAACTTCAAAGGATTATTTTGAACAACTTGTGAATCCCAAGGACCTAAAATGATATTTTACAAGTTTTGGAATGACCGAGGACGGTTGACAACTTTTGTAACTCGAGGACTAAAGCGCCAATTATGCAAACTTGATCGTTTTCATGATTTTGATGTTTTGCATTTAAAACATATAAAACACTTGTTTGTGATATTTTATCATTTTGAAGCATTTCGAGTGTTTTCGGATGTTTTTGCAGTCTAGATAGTATAAAAATGATGAGTATTTAGACACTCATCAGTAACTACTTTTGCTTTGTATCGTCCGTTGAACCGAAAAACATAAACGAAGCAATAAAAGATGAATCTTGGGTAATTGCTATGCAAGAGGAGCTAAACAAATTTGTTAGAAATGATTTTTGGCAATTAGTTCCAAAACCTAAAAATCAAACTATAATTGGAACGAAATGAGTTTTTCGAAATAAAATGGATGAAAACGGTGTGGTGTCTAGAAACAAAGCTAGGCTTGTCGCACAAGGTTATAATCAACAAGAAGGGATTGATTACAACGAAACTTATGCATCGGTAGCTAGGCTTGAGTCTATTAGAATCTTATTTGCATATGCATGTGCTTATGACTTTAAATTATTTCAAATGGATGTAAAAGTGCATTCCTAAATGGGTTCATTAACCAAGAAGTATATGTTGCTCAACCTCCCGGATTCACCGAATTTGAAACACCATATCATGTTTTCAAACTTAAGAAGGCACTATACGGACTTAAGCAAGCACCAAAAGCTTGGTACGCTCGGCTTAAGACTTTCTTAGTTGAACAAAAATACACCATGGGATTAGAAGATAATAATCTCTTTACCAAGAAAAGGGAATCACACATTATCATAGTTCAAATATATGTTGATGACATCATATTTGGATCAACTTGTCAAGAGCTATGTGATGATTTTTCTAAAATCATGCACGACACGTTTGAGATGAGTATGATGGGTGAGTTAAACTTCTTTTTAGGACTTTAAGTTAAACAACTAGAAGATGGCATATTCTTTAACCAATCTAAATACATAAAAGATATGCTTAAGAAATTTGGTCTTGAAGACTCAAAACCAACTAAAACACCCATATCCTCGGAAACAAAACTCACCACGGATGAGGAAGGTGAATCCATAGATAACACTAAATATAGAGGAATGATCGGTAGCCTACTTTATCTCATGGCTAGTAGACCCGACATTATGTTTAGTGTTTGTCTATGTGCTCGTTTTCAAGAAGATCCCAAAGCATCACACTTAGAAGCCTTGAAACGGATATTTAGATACATTAAAGGCACTACATGTCTAGGATTATGGTATCCCAAAGGAACGGGTGTAGAAACCATAGTGTATGCTGACTCGGACCATGCTGGTGACTATGTCGATAGAAAGAGTACAAGTGGTATTTGTACTTTTATTGGACATTGTCTCACCTCATGGTTCGCAAAGAAACAAACTGCTCTCGCTATCTCAAATACCGAAGTCGAGTATGTCTCAGCCGGAAAGGCATGTCAACAAGCTTTTTGGATGAAGCAAGCTCTCGTTGATTACGGAATTCATCTCAATGACGTCTCTATACTTTGCGACAACAAAGGAGCCATTGATCTCAGCAAAAATCCCGTCCAACATGCTCGAACGAAACATATTGAAATTCGCCATCACTTCCTTCGCAATAATGTTCAAAAAGGAAACATTTCAATTGAGAAAGTATTCTTCGAAGATAACATTGCCGACATACTAACTAAACCTCTTAAACGAGAACCATTTAATCTTCTTAGACTTGGGTGAGGATTAATGGAACCAAACATGTAGTTAAAACATAGCCTAAACCTTGGAATTACCAAAACAAAACAATTTAGCAAAATAGTGCCCACGACACCAAACGACTACACGGACGGAACCAATCTTTTGGGTCCGTCTGGTCCGTGGTGCTAACAGTAGCAAAATTTTTAAATACAAAGCACCTTCTTCTCCACAACCCACTTTACCAAAACGAACCACAAACATACCTAACTCATTATTAAGGTTTCTTCCTCTACTAATCACTGCAGAAAACATCATTGTAAGTATCTTAACTACATTACTTCTCTTAATTCTAAGTCTAGGGTTCTAATTTATGCACAAAACCAATACATGGGGATTATGTATATTCTTGCTCAAAACATGAACTTCATTGTTAAATTGCATAACTAATTACTGAAATTATGAACTACATTGTCAAATTGCATAAACTAATCATGTTTCCTACTATTTAGAAGCTAATTACTATAAGGCATTATCCTAATTAAGCAAAAACCCCATGTCAAAATTTTGAAAAACTTCTCACTTGTAGGAAAACAATTTCTCATTGTTAATACAAATAGAAACGTTATTTTCATCACTTGCATGATGTCTCTTGAATACTAAAGGTAATGCATAACTAATATGCATTCTCGGGTATATTCAAATGAAGACACATTGAATTTGGAGCGTTTGGGTTATCTCTTGCCTTTTTCCAAACACTACCAATAAAAACTATTCGATGCATAAAATGAGTCGAGATAACCGCAACTCCAAATTGTTTGCATATAGGCACACACTAGAACAATAACACTAAGTTTGTTTTCGTTTTTACTAAAACTTCTAAATTCTTAGTCATGGGAACAAACATGGTAGCCGCAAAATTTTACGATCACAAAGACACTCTTGGTTACATTCCTCAACATAACAAAACCAAGGGCCTTACCAAAGAACATTGAAATCTTTAAGAGTCTAGAGAAAAGGTATTTCCATGAGGGTAGTACCATTCATTCATCTTTTGTCGACGGAACAAATCTCCGTCAAAAACTAGCCACTATCAACTTCGATTGTCTCCTTGACATCGATGAGCCAATTTGCCATAGGTTTGTCCAAGAATTCTATGCTAGTGTTGTTTCCTTCAAAAATGAGGATGGTCAAATGGCTCTCAAATTTTAGATCAACCAAAATGACTACACCATTTCTCTCAACCAATTTACTCAAGTGTTAGGAATTCCTTGCCGTGGTACTTGTCTTTACTCGGATAAGTGGTCACTCACTATCCTTGATGTTATTCATGACCGCTCTCTTCCGTACCAAACTCCCTTGGTAGACAAGGACGTCATTCGTGAGCACCTCTTTAATGATAGGGTAGCACCAGCCCGTCTCACTCGAGCGGGAAAGGAAGTCAACCGAGATCCATACGGTATAGAACTCAATGAGCTTAAGCCTCAATTCAAAAAGTGGGAGAAACTCCTTAGAGACAATGTCATTAGCACCATAGGAAATAGAGACCACATCAATGCTTTCCTTTGTTACATGCTATATAGCTTGTCCACTCGTCAACCATTCAACTTGGCTTACATTGCTAGGAGAATGGCAGACATCCCTACTCAAGGCTCCGTTGCTCTTCCATACGGGATGCTACTCACCCGTCATTATAGAGCTTATGCACCCATTCCACCAAGTCCTAGAGGGTTGAAACTAGATTATTCTCTCATCCCTCACATATTTGTGCCCTTGAGTGATGAAAGAGTGTCCAAGACTAAGGCAAAGGGAAAAAACCAAAACCTCCAACTCCTTCATCATGAGTACTACGCCTCACTTCCAGAAGTGAAAATCATTAGCACTTGTTGAAAAAAGATGCTCTACTATGTTTATATTGCGTTATTGCTTGTTCCTAACTAGAAATAGTTATTTCCATATGTTTTAAGAAAAATTTCAGGATTCGGAAAATTCCCCGGGGGTCAAAAAACGCCACTGCCAAATAAATCGGCTCTGATGGATCTCACGGAACCATTTTTTTGGTTCTGTCCGTTCAAAATTTTTGTGCCGCCATATCTGAACTGACGGACCAGTCAGACCCAAAAAGTGGGATTCGTCTTTGTATTTTTTTTGGTACCGTGGGTTGCCCAGGTATGTTGCTGAATTTCGCTCATTCCCGCATTCAATTTACAAAAATTTGTTTATAGGATAGTTTTTTTTATTGCTTTTTATTCATATTAGAACTAGTTTAACACACTTAGACATATAGGATATCCATTTCCCACCAAATTTCAAAAATTCCAAAAATTCAGCCAATGAACCCTTTTTCATAAAGGAAGGAACCAAAAATTTGGTTACTTGTAATCCGTGGGTGATCTGAACTTCAAGATCTTGCAATCATTAAGACACATTTATTGCATATCTTGGTCTCTTCACTCAAACCTTCTTGTATGGCTTGACTTAGATGATATGACTAGCATTAAAACTCTTCAAAATCATTTGAAAGTGCTCCATTTCTATGGCTTAACATCAAATCAAACACAATTCTCCATAATCTCATAATCCTATAAATTAAGAGCTTCAAAGATGATTATCCTCACACCTTTCTAATTTCTCTCATCTTCTCCTAGAATAAACTTAATCAAAAATGACTAAGTCATCCACCTCTTCTCCATCAAACAAACTATGTAAGAAAACGGCTAGAACGAGTGTTAGACCATGTTGTTTTGTCAACATTAGCTCATCTTCCGATTCCTCCCCTCTAACCATCTCATCTCCCATAAGAGATGAGAACTTTCTTACTTTGAGGCCTTGAGCACTCGTACACCACCTCCAAAATCACCCATTGTAATCACCACTCCACCACCTACAAAAACTCCCATTGCCACCTCTCCGCCACCGGATCCAATCCAAACATCCAAATCACCATCACCTCCTAAATCTCCAAATCTCAGACCATTAGAACTATTCTCCACACCACCAACATCTCCAAACCCATTCTTGGAGGACTTACCTCCTCGGCCCACTAATCCACCTCCACTACCATCTTTTGGTCAATTGAGCGAATCGCTCATGAGTCACCACACCCATCTTTTGACCCAAACGCCCGTTAGAACCTCAACCTCGCCTTTTCCATCCACTTCACGATGACATTCATGGATCATTGTATTTGGACCATGCCCTAACACCAACATCCTTGTCTCCTCATGATACGCGTACAACGCGCGTTTGGGGTCAAAGGAACTTTCTTTTCGTCTAGCAAGTTTTTCAACACCCTAGGCAGTGAACCTAATCGTTGTAGTGTAGTATTAGGGTAAGCCTTAGGAATTGATATTGTTCTCTAGCGGAATAGAAATGCTAGTGAGAAATTACTACGCTAAGGTTGGGGTTGAGGAAGATTATTTTTTATCTTTTTATATTTTTTAGAAAATTGAAAGGTACGAATCTCGGGGTATTAGATTTGGGGGGTGGTATTTCTACCGATTACTCTACTATTATCTAGTTTAATTAACTAAGCTAAGGTGAGTGTAGTCTATGTCTATTGTTGTGTGCTCTTATGATGATTAAAGATATGTTTACTTAGATGCTATTACTCCCTAGTTATCTCCTATTGATGGTTGAATTGTCACATCCTTATTCTTAACGCGCCGTGTCCTCTAAGGTCGTAGGGTATGCGTTTTTACCTAACTCTTTGAGACTACCTTAAGGTTATTGCCTACGAAATCTCTATGATTCATAAACTAACTCTAAGGTTATCTTTGGATGTTTAGACTACAATAACTCTAGGTGATTATAAACTAATGTTCACAAAGATTACTCAAGCATTAAAAACACAATGAATGACCTATCGCAATACTAGGTCAATCACAATTAAGATAAGAGACAACCAATCAATATTCAATATCTATGTTTCATAGATCTAAGCAAACACACAAGTAAATTAGCCGGACATGGAAAACATGCAAGCATACACACAAACAATTGAAGACATAATTGAATTAATGAAGTAAATCACTTATCTTGTTGTAAAATAGGGTATGGAACCTAAGATCTTGAAGACGCCTATGTTCGGTTTAGGTTTTACTCCACAAAATACCTCCTAAAATCGAAAATTGAATTCTATATATAGAGTTACAATATGCGACGGCGTAACTCTTTAAATGTGACGCCGTCGGGTCGCCGTCATTTGGTTTTCGTCTTGGCCACGTCAAATCTGTGACGGCGTCACCTTATGCTTGTGACGCCGTCGGCTTCATCTTCTGACGTCGTCGGGATCCAAATCTAGGCCGCCTGAGTTGTGAAGCCCTACTCTTTTAAACATGATGCCGTCACGTGCAAAATAGCAATTTTCTCTCTGAGTCGTCTGAAGGTGTGTCGCGACGGCGTCGCTCTTCAGTTGTGACGCCGTCCCCTTCAGTTCCAGCAGCTTGAGTGTCTCGATTCTTGAATTTGGCCATTTTCTTCATATATTCGCGCATTTTCGTCCGAATAAGTGTCATTCCAGCAATTTGCCTTCATTAGACTTAAAAAGTGAAAAGGAACAAAATTAAGTAGTAACGGATACAAAAGTGATCAATTAAGGGCTTAAATGACCCCTCAAAAGTGTACCTTTTAAATCTTTATCACCTCATATCGAGAACATTGATGAATCATTATGGGAAGATCACCCACAATCCAAAGTGGAGATAGAAGCCCAACAAGACCACCTCCACAACTTCTCTAATATGGTGGATTCTCACCTTAGTGAAGCTATGCAAATGTAAAATGCTTTGCTCTCCTCCCTCATCACTCCAACCAACACCAACAACAATTCCACCGTTCCACCACCACCTAATCATGAACCCTTTTTCCCACCTAGACATGGTTGCTCAAATTATGAGCGAACCACCCATATTAGCGAACGGACCCGGGTTATGGTCCATGAGCTCCAATGATGAAATGAGGTACATCCTCAACCACATCCTAGAGCGAATCAACGCTCTTGCTCATCCACAAGCTCAATAGGAGGGTTCTACCTTTTCTTTTAAAATTCTAAGTTATTTTTCATTTTCTAGGATTTTTTTTATTATTCTTATTTTTCTAATTTTTAGGCTTTTCTTTATGTACTAACACATCCATTGTATTCCATTTCATGATTTTCAAGTAATGAAAATTTTAACAAATGAATGGTGTTTCTTATATAGTTGTTGGTTGTTATTTGATGGTTGAATTTGCTTGAATAATTGTGATGATGCTTGTTACTAACCTTTCTTTTGTAGCTTTTTCATAATCCATGTATATTTCTTTTGGCACACAATTTAGGGGGAGCATTGACCAAGGGGGAGAAAATGGCTCAGGATCATTACATTTTCCGCATCGCATCTTCTTTTTGTTTCGACAAAAAGGGGGAGAATATTATAAACTTGACCTTTGACTTTCTAAAAAGTCAACATCATAGTTTGACTTACAAAAAGTCAAAATTGTTTAAGACAAAATAATTAGACAAACTAGTTATAAGATAAAATAAACTTCTTATTATCAACCTTATCTAATTCACTAGTTCTTTCAAGTTCTAATTAATCTCATATTTTTATAACTCTTGTACAACTTTACATCTTTGATAAAAATTAAATTTATGTTTTGTCCTCAACAAAAAGGGGGAGATTGCTAATAAAAATATCGTCATTAAACGTTATTTGTATTTTATGATCTTTACCTAAGTTTTTTTAACGAAAAAAGTAAATTTCATTTTTGTAAAGTGTAAAGCTTGTTAAGATTAATAGATATTAAAACAAGCTTTCCTTAAATAAAATCTACATCACTCAAGCATTTACATTTTGATTAGTCATGTATCAATTAACTTTGATATCCTTCTAAACCATAATGTGTGTCAACATTTTTAGAACAAGTATGTTTTAGTTTCTTAAACACAACATTACATATGTATTTACATTTAACATATTACTTCTAAAAATATAAAACAACATATGACATCATGGCTTGCATCATATTGAAATCTCTAGAAGATTTCATAAGATATTTTGTTTAGATTTAGATTCTACATATCTTACATGATCTTCTTTAGATTTGGTTGACTTTGGAAAGATCTTTGTAATCTTGGTGTCAGACCGGCGGAACCAAAAAAATACAAGGGCGGAACCCTTTTTTGGTTCCGTGGTCCGTGGTGACAGTAGGACACTTTGTCCTATAAATAGCAAGCCAACCCAAGTTGTTTTCTCATCCATTTCTAGCATAATCACATACATTCATTCTCTCTATTATTTCTAACTCAGTTTCATATCATTATAGTGATCATTTTTTGTAGCAAAGAAGATCAAGGCATAATCAAGTTTCAACAAATAGTTGGAAGGCTTGTTTGTTTTGTTGTTCTATGGTCTAGTCTTGTTCATACATTATTGTTGTACCAAACCATCTTAAACCTCTGGGTGTGAGTGGTTAGTATTTTAGTCCTCAAAATACATAGTGTGTGGGAGTGGTTGTACCCTTGTAAAAGAACTCGACATCTAGCTTTGTGTCGGAAATATTGTGTAAGCGACGTTTAAAGGTTTTCTCCGCCGGTTAAAGGAGCTTATTGATTAGTGAAGATAACTCTCGAGCTAGAGACTCGGGGAGTGGAGTAGGGCAAGGAAAAAGAGTCCTTGTAGACCGAACCACTATAAAAAACTTGTCGCGGTTTGATTGTTTCTTTCCTTATTTACTCATTATATATTGCTTGCATATTGTTTATTCTTCACTAACATATCTTTGATCAATATCAATTGATCTTACAATAAGTTTCAAAACACAGATTTTAAACGGTAAACTATTCAACCCCCTTCTAGTTTTCCACACTTGTTAATTTCTTATTCTTCTAATGACATGATGTAATTGTGCAATGTGTAACTATGATCCAGTTAGAGGCTCTTTTGAATCACAAATTCAATAGGGTTCATTGCTACTTATGTCTATGATCTCTAATTAGCTAATACTGTGATATTAAATATCAACTAATTAAAATTTTAATCATTAAACTCACCAACTATCCTATATGACTTGTTGGGTGTTAATTTCTCAACCCATAACTCCTAATGAACTCGTCCATATTCGTTATCTTACACTTTTTCCCTAATTAGTCTCGTTTACCTTAGGTTAAGTGTAATAGCCATAGCCACTAAGCGGGATTTATTGTCCATTAATGAATCTGATAATCATGTTCAGCTTATGACCTACTAACCAATTATTATCAACTAAACAATGCTAATATTCACCAAAATGCAAGGATCGGGAACAAGCATATAAGATATAATAAAATCAACAATTAAATTCTAAATCGCGTCAAAGGAATAATGAAATCATAACAAGGCTAACACATAAGTGTTTAGTTGAAAATCATGTTTGATTCATCGAAAGTAAATAAAACTCGAATGATAAACGAAGTCATAATTTGTTTTGATAATCAAACCGAGTTAAGCTAATGGTTATGTTGAATGATGTCTTCTTCTTTACTTGATTGTAACTTGAAAACGGTAGAAAAGAGCTCTAGAGAAACACTAAATCGACCTTGGAATGAATGATAACCTAAAACACGAATTTGAGTTTGTATTTATATGTTTTTGTTGGGCTTGACCTCTCTACGGCGTAGAGTCGTACTTAGCTCTACACTGTAGATCTCTCGTCTAAAAATAAGTACCACTAGTCTTCAACTCTTTATGACGTAGACCCAGGATTTTCGAGAGTGTGTTTCACATTTCCATTTGGGTTAACTAAAGTTACACAATTAAATACGAAATTAGCAAAAAGATTACCGGGGGTTGCCCATAACAAAAATCGAGAATCTTTACATTTTTTTTTACTTCGTGATCTAAAATCGGGTGTAGTCCGTGCCACACCCGACATCTATATAAGTTCGTCCCTGCGTAGAGCTCTCATTTAGGAATTCTTGATGTTTTCATCCTTCTATGGCGTAGAAGCAAAGATGACCTTTTGCCATAGAAGTCTCGAACAACAATTTCTTCCTAAGTCATCTTCTTTATGGCTTAGAGACAAAGATCAGTCTATGGCTTAGAGACAAAGATCTCTCTACGGCGTCGAGACAAAGATCTCTCTACGTTGTAGAAGGCCTAAATCCAGATTTCCTCCTTTTGCTTCAAACTTGGTTCTTTTCCGCGTCTTTCCATTTCATTGGTTTGTTGTGTACTATAATGCAAATAAGAAGTAATTAAGTATCAAATAGCATCAAAATCTTATAAAATAAAGCAATAAACATGGGATATCGATAACCAAAAGATGATATTATTTGATGTTATCAAATATCCCCCACCTAGCTTCTACTTTTCCTCAAGTAGACTCCAATGTTAATTCTAAAAAGATATTTCCCAAGTATAAACTCGAAGATATAAATTTAAAATTACCTATGCTAGTATAATTCAAAACCGAGCACCTCATGAAAAGGAAAATGAAATACACTCAATCTCTCACTAATCTATGTGTTTTAATTGGGTGTTCGCTCAATTGCTTAGTAATGGTGAATATCCTATCATAGGCTCGAAAATATTTCACTTCTCGACTACTAGAGTTTAGGTTTAATCAATTCAGAAGGCAATATGGGTTGAAACATAAAATGCTTACTGGTTAAACAAGTAGGATAAAGACATGTGAAAAAGTTTAAAAAAATTACTGTAAAAATAAAAATAACAAACAAATAGTCCTAAGTCCAACAAAAATCCCCAGCTTGCTAGTCGCTACCTTCCACGAACCGAGTAAACATGTTTTCCAGAACCGATCTTCAATCAATACTAATCAGTTAATGTGCAAAAAATGTGTTGAAATTTCAAATTGCCTTAAAACATTCATTAATTTAGCACTTCTCTTCGGCAAACGAAAAACACACTAACTGATATTACATCAAATAACAAACTAGTTGGTATTATAACGGCTACCAACTATCATAAACTTCATCTACATTCATATTCTTTATTTTAGATTTTGGATTTTTTTTCAAAGGAATCATTTAACTCTGCACACTTTAATCAAAATGCCACAAAAATACAATCTATAAAGATTACCAAACTTCATATCTTGTTGAAATGTCATTTCTTAGCTAAACACATTCTTGAATGCTAAACTTGAATGCTAAATATCAACCAAATGAACCAACGCAACTAGCAACCCATGATTAAGGACTTAAAACTACATGATAGGCTAGGTGTATTGGTGTAACAAAACAATAACATGTATTGGGTGAAAACAAACAAAAGAGTGGCTCATACGGGTTTAACTAAAGGTATCTTGTACTTAAAATGATTACACCAAATAGGGTTTACTGGGAGATTGACTAGTCAATATACACAAAATATTTAAGCAATTAGGTTGTTTGGGTGTAATCCTAATTAACTTAACGAGTCATTAAGTTTGACTCACAACCCCTCATTCGACAATACAAGTGAAGACAATGTCTTCATCAACCTCCTTCACATCAACTCCCACGTAGTGCTATTATAATTTATGTCCATTCATAAAACACACAACATTAATGCCAAAAATCTCTACAGTACCATACGGGAATACTTGCTTCACAACCTAAGGTCAAAACAATCGGGTCTTAAGAGAAGTGAATTACACAGTACTATTATAATTTATGTCCATTCACAATCCGTTTGGACAAAACGTAAGCCACAAGGACAAAGCGTAAGAAAAAGCGGACAAAAACGGATAAAACGTAAAAGAACGAGTGAAAAAGTATATAAAAGGACTAAATCTGAAAGTCAATAACCATAAGGACCATTATGTAAACTTTTAAGCGAAAATAAAGTTAAGAGATGGCCGGTGAAAGTCAACGCAAGCCACAAGGACCATTTCGCCAATTTTCAAACTTTGTGACCCAGTAACCTACTGCAGTTCGATCATATTACGTACATTGTTCCAAATTTGAAAGTATTTTACGTACAATGGTAATTTTCAAAGTTCATTGCGTAAATCGTCTGTTTTGAAAAAACTATATTGCGTACCTTTAGCTTTCACCCTTATAACTACATAGGAAATGAGGAGTATACTTATGTTAATTACAATGCTCATTTTATAATTAACCGTTAAAGTATAGCATGCTCTAGACTAATAACAAACATAATAGTTTCATTTAGTTTTCAATAAGAGATGTCAAATCTCTTGCCCAAAACCCATGTTCCCTTTCATGGGACCCAACATCATCACTAGACAATGAACACTAACGAGCGTCCCAAAAAGAAAGTTCTTATGTGTGCCACACACATACATCACTTATCCAATTTCAATTCCTTTCAAGATATATAGATGTTCAATATCATAATGTTTCCACGTTTGTTATATAAAATTGGTTGCATTACGGTTGAGTTCGATTCCGGGCAGCGATAGTTTTCTCACATAGAGCTTCTTCTCAGTCTCAAACCAAGATTGATAAAGAATATTCATCACTCAAATGTGACGAGAGATGACAATGTCAAGCCATTATATTATTGTAATAGGGTCAATCACATTGATCACCTATACCATGGCATTTAGCCATTCACAATGTTGGTCTTAAAGGATGCCAACAATTTCATAATTGTTTTCTTGACACTAAATACACCACAACGTGTATTAATCAAGTAAAACATTGGGCTCCAATGCAAACTTTCCGGAAATCAAGTTTTATGTCTTAGCTAAATAGTATAAAAAATTGGGCTCCAATGCATTCGTTTACTATGCAAACAACATGGTTTCCCATGACTTCACAGTTTAGGACAGCAAGCCTTTTGGAGTCTAAAGAAAACCAAAAAAGAGCATTCCAGATGAATGTGTTTAATCCAAATATCCAATCATGAAATAAGTACTACTAGTTACTCAAACTAGTGGCACAACAAGATTTTAAACAACATGCATGTGCTTCAAACACTATTGCTTACCATAATATAATATTTCAGAAACTTTCAGAAACAAACGTTACAACCAACTTGTGGTTTACGTTTCAATAAGATTACAAAAACTTTCAATACAAACATTACAACCGTAAAATCAATACCATGAATCTTTGCAGCTCAAAACATTTTTTTTACACGAATTAGAACAAAATTTGCCATCACTTATACTCGTTCGGTCCTTCAGTTACACGGGTCACATATTTATTTCTAGCAACTAAATAAAATTCTCATATTTCCTTCAAGATCACATAAATATAAACTCTTAAAATTGCATGTATACATATTATCTTTACTATACCATTTAAACCAGGTTGCAACCAAAAGATTTTAACCTTTATTACCCAAATCAACTACCAAATTCTTTTACTAAAGAGTTAAAGTAGTCCAGTTCTAAATTTTCCCAAACTATATAGTAAGGGGTGACCTATAGAGAAGACTAAATCTATACTACATATAATAGAAAAATTGTCAAATCTTGAAAAGTGAAAAGTTGAAAGTCAAATGTGAGAGAAATGTATTGTGTAATTAATATTTTTATTAAAAAATCCCACTACTTAAAAGTACAATAATGTATTCACATTATACAACAAATTAAAAACATATCTACCAAATTAAAAGCAACCAATTAAAATACCCTTACTAAAAAGTCTGATAAAATTTTCATGATGTCTGATTTAAACAAGTTACAACATAATCCACAGGAGAATTTCATATTTCCTCTCATTTTGGTTGGAATTTCATATATCCCAAACACGTATTAAAAACATTAGACATTACGATTCAACACTTACACTTTGGGTATATATGATATTAATCATGAAAGTAGGGTGATATATGAAATTAATCCTAATCCTTAAATATAAAATAATTAAACACACTAATTAATGTTATTTTAAAACACCCTAAAATAAAAAGTACATGTTATTATACACATTATATGAAACTAGCAGAGGTACTGCGCGTTATGCGGCATGGGTACTCAAATAAATTTACTATGAATCATGTATTTTAGTTTATTATGTTCTTTTGACAATAAATTTGGATATCAAAATTTCGTTTAGCTGCGTGCCGTTTGGGCTCGAGCTCGTTGGCCCATGCCTATTTAGCCCATGCCCGTTCGGGCTCGAGCCCTTTTGGCCCGCACAGTTTGGGCATAAGCCCATTTTGCCCGTTGACCGTTCGGGCTTAAATATATGTATAATGTGTTTTATTATTTGTATTAGTGACATTTAATGCATGGTTCCCATGCTTTGCGGCGGCGGATACCATGTAATAAAAATTTTTGGTGAATCATGTATTTTAGTTTATTATGTTCTTTTGATAATAAATTTACTGATTTCAAAATTTCGTTTAGCTCGTGCCTGCTCGTGCTCGAGCCCGTTTAACTGCGGCCCGCTCGGGCTCGACCTCGTTGGCCCGTGCGCGTTTGGATCGTACCGTTCGGGCTCGGGCTCATTTGGACCGCTGCCTGTTCGGGCTTGAATATTTGTATAATGTTCTTTATTATTTGTATTAGTGACATTTTAATGCAGGAATTATGTTTAAGTTGGTTGTACAATATGCTTGATAATTTGTATTTCTTGTATAAGGGTGTTTTAATAACTGCATTAATTGTATTTATTAACCAGTTAATTAATTAATTACATTAAATATTTTGACCACATTAATAGTGCTTTGTATTTTGTACATTAAGCTTTAAGACTTGTAAGTCTTAAATTAAGATTGACAAGAAAAATCATTAATAGTGCATTATGTATTGTACAATAGGCTTTGTATTTTGTAAGTCTTAATTTTAAAACCATGAAGAGAGAGATTCATTCCTCTATTATAAGTAGTATAGATATAGATTAATAAAACACACAAATCTTCATACAATCTAACAAGTTGATGGTACATATAGTTTTGAAAATCGGACCGGACCAACGGGTTCAACTGGGAACCGGTGTCACCACCGGTTCGGCTAACCAATAACGACCATCCGAAAACGAACTAGAGAGGACCCGTTGAAACCGATACAAGCGGTGAATCAGTCTCAACAAGATCTATTTCTCGGTTAATCGTCACAGAAGACTGCTGTCGCTACGGTACCTCGCTATACTATATATAAAGGAAAACCAAAAGTAAAAGTGAAAAGTTGAAACTATTAATACATATCGAAACCGGGTTGACCGGACGCTTCAAACCCGGTGGGTTGACCCCGCTTTGACCCAACCTGTCGGGTTGACTCGGTTAAATCGACCCGTTTTTCGACGGAGCGGTTCAACCGGTTGAACCACCCGGTCGGCGGTTTCAAAACATTATGTTTAATCCCTAAATCTTCAAACTTTTATTGTTTTTCGTTTAGAACCCATAAACTTTTTTAACACAAAACGATCTGTCGTTATATAAATATATTATATATATAAGTTTTTCTTCAAAAACGATTATAATGTTTTACAATTAAGAGAAAATATGTGCTCGTTAGTGCACATTTAACTTTTCAATAGGCTAAATACGCTCATTTAAAAAAAAGATGGGGCTAAATGTGCCCAAATCTTTTACAAAATAGCCAAAATTAGTCTAATTTTTTTATTTTGGGCTAATCACATTCATGCTAATTTTGGTACTTGCATTATTCTTAACAACGACACCATTAATCCCATCATTGTTAGTTTTTACGTGACAAGTAACGTGTGTTGTTAGTTTATTATCTTATAAGCGATGTAATGTTTACTTTCATTTTCATCAAATGTTTTCATACGTTGTTTGATAGATGTTAAGATTTTTTCAGACTTTAGTTATCGTATAAGACAACCGTCAGAATTGCATTTTCATCGATTCAATGCTCTATTTTAAACACAACACAAAACACTCACCACAATATCACAAATCATTAATTATTTGACGCTAGAAACCATTGCCGTTAGTGTAGATTCGCCTATATATATATATATATATATATATATATATATATATATATATATATATATATATATATATATATATATATATATATATATATATATATACTAGTTTTCTCAATTATTTTAGAAAACCATTAAAGTTTATGCTATTCATCGTCCATCAACTCACATATAAGTTACTGGTAATTATTAATTTGATTAGATGCTTTGACCAAGAAACAAAATTAGTTTAAATTTTAGGTGCCGTTTGGTTTGTTGCTTGGAATAACTATTGGTATGGATTTGATAATAAGGTTGAATGGGAATGTTTACTAGTTTAAGTATTGATTCCATTGTTGTTGTTTGGTCTAACAGCTAGGTTTGGGTATCAAAATTTCGACATACGTCATCTTCTTTAGTCCTCCTGAATTATTCAAGAATAATAACTTCCAAGATCGAGTTCCTAAAAACAACTTGTATAAACTTTTTACTTACATCGGGAAACCAAAATCATGTATTATCAATTCATTATTAACATTATATAGAATCTATATGTCAAAAATCCCATTATAAAAAACCATAAATCTCAGATCCAGTTAATGTAAATCTATCGATTCATCATCATCTCCAAATCACAAGTGTAAAAAAGTAGATGAATTTATTGGAAAAAGATTCTAAAAAAAAATACAAAGAACACCCTTATGGGTTGCTACAACGAAGGAGGTTGTTATATACGAAAAGAAATATTTTGTTATCCAGTAAAACAAATCAAATGAATAATAAAAAATGAATCATGTAGTGTTCATCAATGTTGGTATATATTTTGTTTTCAAAACTGTGAAGAACACAAAATAATAAAAAGGATGATGAGAAAGAAGAGGTCGACCCGGGTATCAAATGTGTATACCTTACCCCTTGGGCTGGTTTGACGTATGACCACTTATTTAGTATCATACCCAATTTGAAATCCACGTTCCTCAAACAAACACCATTAATGGTTATCAAATCCATTCCTTGATTCTCATAACCACACACCAAACACCCCCTTATATTCCTCAACGAAACAATATAAAAACTTTTCAAGCATAGTGTCTCATTCATTTTCCAGTCAACTATTGCCTCTAATAGCAAAGAGTATGTCTTAAGATTGTTAGGTAATATGTGAATTGCTACCAAAGACAAACAAGGAATAAGATTGTTAGGTAATATGTCTTAAGATTGTTAGATAAACATAGTGTAATCCTTTTGATTGTTTAGAATCAAAGAACACAAATAAGGCACATGTTGAGGCAACAACAATAAATTACTCCGTTACAACAACAATAGATTACTCCGTTAGCACAAATGGGTTATCAAGGCGAACTAATACGTGCCTTCACTCTATTGCGAACCAGATGCACACAATTTCAAGATGAACGGTAAACAAAAAGAGAGGAGTGAGTTGTGTTTCTTGGTGTGTATGAAATGAGAGAATGACTCTCAATTTATAAGAAATTGTGATGGAAGAAAATGATCACAATTAATTAATAAAATTAATTTTACTAATGTCTCATAATTCAAAATAAAATCATACACTAGTTTTATTTTCAATTCACGTCGGTATATACTAGTTATAATACCTGTGCACGCACAAGGTTTTGACAAAAAAAATATTTTGTATCAATGCTAAATATTATGTCTTTAAAGGTAATTACATATAATTATATACTTATGCACGAGTTTTTCATTATTCATTATATCCATTAGAATTTTGTATAATCAAAATTTGTAAAAAAAAAATTGTTCGATAACTCAAGATTCAACTATATTTAGCTGATATAAATGTTGATGTTCCTATTTAAATTTCACTATTGATATTATGATGTACACAAGATGCGAGTTTAGTTACACATACTAAACGTTGATAAAGTTAAAATATACTCTTTTAAGTTGTTTAAAAATGTTTTCTACATATCCTTATATAAATAAATAAAAGTTACATGATTAGTTGTTATAAGTACAATCGCGTTTTTTTCACATTACAGTAGCTCGTACTTACAATTTGATAATTATATTCTCGTTTTCAATAATTTAGCCGTATTTAATATTCAAATTCGTGTCCACATTTGTTATACTTTTAATATGAAATAAATGAGTCAAGAAACATATATAGTAAAAAAATGACATTTATAATCTTATGTATATTTATATGTTGGAGTTTTAAAACCACATATATATTGTATTTTTAAGTTATAAAGTATAGGGTATAAAATATAAGGAAGTATTTGTTTAATTTCCAAAGTTATTAAAAAACATGGAAACTTATAATACGGAGATTACACTTAACTCTATACAATTTTTAAAAATTAACCACTAAAGTTTTATTAATTACCCTCTTTTTAAAGTTTTGTTTCACAAATTGACACCTATATTTTTATGTGTTTATCTTCACAACCAAATTTCTACACCAAATAAACTAAAGGTTGACCAAAATCAATTGAATTTTGACTTTTATTAACCAATCACGTCGCCCGATTTCGCTTACGTGACAAAATCAACCTCTCCTATTAGTCTAATTTTTTTTCAATGAGAAAGGTTTTGCAAAAATACTCTGAAATGATGTAATTCTTTTATTATATAAAAGATGATACACTATCAATTGGCATTCAAACCATTTAACCATATTTTCCAAGAGCTAGATCACCTAAAGGTAAAACAATCTTTTCTAGAAATAGGTTAAGAATCCTGCCTAATAAGCTGTTCGTAGGCCATCGAGCCAGTAAATAACTAGTATATGAAGATCAATAAACAACCTAACATCAGAAAGAGTTTAGTAAGATTGTAATAAACTATCTTATGAACCATGCATTGAACCAAACCACTTGATCAAGCTAATTAGAGTACAAGAGTTTTGTTTGCAATGAAAATTTCAAGATTTGAAAAACTTGTCCCCTTCGTTGTTATTTCACGAAAAGGCTAGACATCCCTTCTACAAATAGGGCAAGAACCTTGCCTAATAAGCCATTCGTCTATGCATTTTAAGTGAAATATATGTCTGCAACTTGGTAGCTCTCTTCCTTCTTCGTTGTTCTTGAAATCTTGTAAGCAGATCACACAATTTGTCTCATTAAATTCCTCGTCTCTTTGATCCATCATAGATAAATTTTCAAACATGCGTATTGGAAGTTTGTTTATTGTATCTTCAGATAATCCTTTTGACCCATTGTTGTCTGTGTCAAATATGTCTGTAAAACCCAAACTCATTTCCATAGCACTCGCCTGCAAAATCATTGGAAAGACCACTTAATTTTGGTTAATTCTAAAATCTAAACACGCTAACACACATAATCAAGTTAATCACCAAAGGCAAGTGTTTTGAACTCTTGAACTTGTATCAAATAGTATTGCACGTGTACAAAACGTCACAATATGTAAAGTTGTACACGACGTAATATAAAACCATCACACTCGATACTTTTTCATCTAATACAAGAAAGTCGCAATTTTACATATTATAACTGTGTGAAAATGTAGATATGAAATGAAAAAACGGAATATGATAAAAGTTACCAGTATGAGTTGGTTAGATGCAATCAATAGAAAAGATTCATGAATCTATAAGCAAAGATGCAATTGACTACTTTGTAACAAATTATAACAAAGCCAACCCCACCATGTTTTGATCTTATTTCTATAAATGTAGATTTTCTCAAACTTACCTGCCATTGATAAGCTTTAAGAACAGCAGGACTGACCCACTCAAAGAACACTTTCCCATTAAGAAGGCTATGTAACAGTGCTACCTGTAAATTGTTTAACCACCACATGTTAATGGCCAAAATGCTACCCAATCATATATAAAAGTTGTTATTGCTTTTTACTACAACTAATAGATAGTTTTATTGGTATTCGGGATAGCTCTAATTTGAAATAAGCAATCTCAAATAGCCTCAAAAGAAAAAGAAAAATATTTGTTGTTGTATAAAAACATGTTAAACAGATAAGCAGTTTTAATAAGCAGTCTCAAACAAGTTAAGATTGTTTATCCAAACTGCTTATCTGATTATCTAACAAATTTAGTCAAGAAAAAACAAACAAGTATGAGTGAAAACCTTAGAGAATGGTTCGCCATTAGCCATCATATCCATGATTTGCAAAGCCGTGATTGCACCAGTAATCGCACCCACACACGATCCACGAAGTAACCCTGTTTCCGTGGTTTGTCCTTTAATTGCACCCATGATTATCCCAACTAGCGCTCCTCCTGCATCACAAAATTCAAACCAGTTAGTCCCCTTTTTTGTATCTTCAAATGCTAACACACACGTACCTGATCACCAACCATAACGCACAACATATAGTTGGTGGTCTGGACTACTGCTAGGCCAAATGCATGTTGGTAAATATAAATATTTTTTCTTTTGTAACTAGTAAGCCAAAAACGTTTTGGTAATATAAACTTGTAGAAAGAAGAAAAGAAACGTGAAACGAACCACAAGCAAATGCGCAAGTGACAGAAGCCATGAAGACTCGGTTTACGACACTTAGAAAAGACCGTAATTCGAAATGAACCATGTGTACGTATTGCAGGAGAAAACAAAGGGGGACGGTGGAGGTGGGAAAAACGTAGGGGAAATGTGTGTGAATGGATTTGCTTTAAAAGGAAGAAGAGAAGATGCATTTATAGCATCAAAGAGTATAGAAAACAGGAGAATGCATTTATTAATATCAAAGATAGTTTTCAAACTTTGTAGATTTTTCTATTTTTGTATTTTTTTTATTAGAAAGTTTTGAGTTTTTGCATGAGAAAATGAAATATAAAAAGACTCATAATGTCTGGATTGTTTAGGAATATTGTCTAAAACTTAAAGACAAACCATATATAAAAGCCAAAATTAAGTCGCAGTGTAGAACCACATATACCTGGTCTAGTTATGTAATTATAGCAAAAGCATGAATTTTAAGTGTGGTTCACAACTCAGTTTAGCGTTAAATCATATGTTTTCGTTTTTGGTTTTGGTTTTGCAAGGTTTAGTTAGGGTTGTAGTGTTGCACTATTGCACAGCTATTGGTTTGTGGGAGTTATAAACACACGTAAACGACTAAAAGTGTGTGAGCCGATAGGGGCACACACGATAAACACGAGTATACGTGTCGAACGTAATAATACTTGAATATACATACCCGCTTTACATGCAACTTGACCCGTTTTTCTTTAAACGACCCATGTACAGATTCTTGGACTTGGGTCGGTTTATCTAAGCTGCCTTGGGCCTTGTAGCTTAAAAAACGAATGGGCAAATGAGTATGAGGGTTTGCTTGGGTTTCAAACTTGTCGACCAAGCTATAAACCCATGTTGGAGGTCGATTTGTTTTGTATAAAAGCAAACATATCTTCTGTCAAAGCTCACGCATGAGCATACCCTTCCAGTAACCTAAACCGATCCATATTTTCCCATATCAGATTCCTAGTCGACTTGTTCCTTAAGTCGACTTAGGGTTTTGTTTTTGATTAATTTTGAACTTGTTTTGATTCAAGTGTTTAGATATAATTGGAGGTCTCATTGTTTGTTGGAATCACTCCTAAACCTAAATCAAGTGTTAGTAATTCATATGTAATAGTTAGCTTAATTATGGCATTTATGTTTGTTATTAGCCTTAAGCTTATGTAGAAGGCACATGAGCTTAGGCCCAAGCCCATAGGAGAAAGGAAGGGACTAGGAAGTGTTGCCCTAACTTCCCTCCTATAAATACACTTGTATAACCCTCACTTGAGGATTGGTTGTTCATTTTATTCACTCCTTTACACCTTTACGCATAACCGGTCTAGCTTTATACATGTGTGTGTGTTTAACGTGTTCAACCGCCTCTCTATTTCTTTCATTGATACTTGTGTTGTAAAACTAGTGACCTAACAGTGGTATCAATCGCCTACTAGTTGGGTGAATCGTTATTGCTTTTGAAGTGGGTTTATTGGTCCTACGCGTAGAACTAACGAGATACTTTGGTTCGCTTAAAAACACGTTTGTTACACTTTTTAATCCAAGATTCTTGTACTTTCAATGTTTTAAGGTGTTAAAATAACTGTTTTTGGCAAAAAGTTTCAAACTTTATGCGTGGATCATCGCTTTTAAACTAGTTTTGCACGAGGGTTTCATCCCACGCAGAATCGATTTTAGAAGTTTTGGTTCATCAAGTTTCACACTTTTGTGTTATTTTGGTGATATTGAAGCTATCTCATCACAAAATCTGGTTTAGAAACATCTTTGGGCAAAATCATTGTTACGAGTAAAGCTACGCTTATCAAACCCTAGTTCTACGCGTAACTTTATCCGTGGTTTGATCTTCGCCAGGTTACTCCGTGTTTTCTTGCTTGGATAAGCCTGAAAATACGTCGACTTTGGATATCTTTTGCAACCGTGATAGTGTAAAGATCACTGGGATAAAACCCTAAAATTACGCATAAGCATAAAGCTTACGCGTAGAAAATCCTACGCATAAGATTCATCTACGCCTAAGCCTAGTCTTACGATAAGGTAATCCCACGCCTAAGTTTCTACGCCTAACTTTGTGTCTCACGCATAACTTTAGTGTCTTTTCCCTACTTACGCAGTAAGCTAAACTTACGCGTAACTCTTGATTGTTACGCGTAACTTTGGTGTTTTCGCATAAGTGCTACTTGGCTATTGTGATTTCTACGCCCAGGATACTTAATCAACAAAGGTTCATTCGACTACAAAGATCTATTTTTACCAACACAAGTTTTCAACATGTCACAACCACCATACTCTAACTATTTCCCTTACACTTATTCTCAACGACAACAACAACTAAGTCCACAACATCAACAATGGAATCAACAACAAGCAATTTATCAACAACAATTTAATCAACAACATACTCCACAACTTGGAGCAATTCCTCCACCACAAATAGTTCAAACACCACCAAGTCTTCAAGTTCAACCCTACACAAACGATTTCAATCAACATCCATCAAGGAACACTATGAAGGAACCCACTTGGTTTGCAAAGATGTGTGAAGCTTTAAGCAGCCAACAATCAATTCATGAGGTCGGATCACTGATAGACCTCCAATGCTCACTCCAGAAACTACAATCAATGGGTAATTAGGTTCTTTAGGTTTTGTGATCCAAGAAGCCACATGAAAAGTTCTTAAAGAAGGTTATCTTGAAGGTCCATTTCGGATGCCTATTGTCATTGTACCGGAGATCCAAATGCTAATCCACCAAGGGATGAACAATCAAACATTGCTATTGTTGCAAACTTGAATCCGTAAGAACTTCTACACTATGAAGTGATGAGCTTGCAATGCAATATATCCTTTTAGGATTACCAAACCCAATTCTTCAAGTGTTGATGCTCAAAAGATCGCAAAGGCAATGCGGAACACATTCATCTACTTATGGAAGGATATGCACTCAATCAGAGGATATGGAATCCAAAATTTACTTGGCTTATGAACACTTCTTGATTAAACCCGAGAGACACTAGAGTCTTATCATCATCGATTCTCGACATCATCAATGATTTGGATAAACACAACATCATCATGCCAAGAATTGCGCTAATACTAAGTTCCCGAGTAGTCTTGGTCCCGAATGGAGAAGTATGTCATTTTCTCCATCAAGCGAAGAACATGCATCATTCTACATACGGATTGTTGTACGATTATTTGAAGCCTCATGAAAAGGAAGTTGATAGGAAAGGATTCTCCGTGCTCAAATTGCTTCACCGCACATCCGGAAAATCAACAACTTGCCTTGTATGCTCAAAAGCTTATCCTCCTCAACCAAAGAACTCAACCAATCGCCACTACCACACCAAATGATCAATCACAACAATCTCAACATAATCAATTGGTTCCATACAACAAAGAACAATGCTCAAGCATTTGTCGAAGCTAATGAGGAACCGATCCGCTCGAATCATTGTTGTTATGATTGCTAATGCTTTTAGCCGTTATACCAACAAATCCAACAATCGTATTCGCTCTCATCTAACACACGAAATCGAGTTGTTGTAAACAATGGACGAGTTGAAGTTCGTAATCGTGGTTATGGTCGCCGATGGGTGGTGGTCAAGGGTTTAATGCTATGGGTAGGAATAACAATGAGCTCAAGTGGTGGAACAGAAAATGCTCGAATGGGTTGAATGGTTCGATGCTACAACCGCAATGAGAAGGACACTGGCTAATGCATGCCCAAAGCCAAGGACTAGGGGCGTGCTTATCACAAAGAGGCTCTTCTTTTGGCTCTTAAGGATGAAGTCGGTGGAACTCTCACGCATAAAGAACATAGTTTTATGGCGATGCAAACTCGATGATGATACGGAGGACTTGCAGCCAATGCAATGTTATGTTGATGGCTAATATGCATGAGTTACACATGAGTGACACAGCCCAAAGCAGATGACATCGATGGCTTGTCTCGTGTACCGAACAAACCATATTTATCTACGATCTAATATCTCCGCCAACATCTCGAATCCCAAGGCTCGAATGATCAAATGAGTCATTTACATCTCATTCCAACGATTTTCAATTAGACCCGTAGTTACATTTGACGATCAAGATGACCTTATGGTTTCTTTGATAATCAAATTGACTCCGTGGTTATACTGAGGATCTAAATAATGATCATGTTGTGACTCCGCTGAACAAACCGAACTTTTGCCTCATCCGATCTTGCTCTCTTACTTACTGCATCAAAGAATCCCAAATTGAAGAACGCTGTGCATTAAATCGGGACTTAAAAAGTAAAATGCACCGTTAACCAAGGATTTTGAATGTTTAAAATGCAACTCAACTTTTTCAAAACTCAAGAAAACCGTGAAAAGGTTTTGAAGCCGCCTTTACTAAATCTCATCAAAACGAAAAATATTTAGAAAGACAGATGCGTGATCTAGCCGCTTCAAGAATGCTTTGTTGTTCAAATAGAACAATCAAACATGAACATAAAAGCAAATTAACGCCTCACCTTGGAAAATCAAAAGCTAAGGTCGAGTTGTTAACTGTCAAAAACAGTTCGTGATACAAAAAGCATTCAACGAAACGAATAGATGATCATCTTGAAGAAATTATCGCTTGCAAAACAAACTTAAAGAGTTTAAAAGCGTTGTTTACAAACATGGTGAGTCAAGAATCTACTATTGAAAAGTTTACTTTAAAACCCAAACCAAATGGATATGGACCGAATCTTGCCGACATAAACCTAAGCTTTCAACCAAAGCATTCAAACCAAATCTCAAGTTTCAGTCAAGTAATATAAAATTGATAATTCTATTATGAGTTTTGTTGAATATCATCGTCAAGAGGAATTAGATGCGTAAGACAGAGTCGATCAAAATTAAAAACTGTTGTTTACAACAAACCTTTAATTATTCAAAACCGTCACTTTCGTCACACTAACGGATTCTTCTAACACACCAAGGGTTATCATAAAACGCCTCGAGTCTTCTAATGTTAACAAACCAGATTATGCACAAACTTATGGTCCTTTACCTTCCATCGATGAAGTAACTCAAAACTCGAAAATCGCAAAATTCTTAGGTATTTTGACATTTTCATGGTCGACCTCAAAGCTTTACAACATGAGATAGAATATCATTTCAAATCAAAGTTCAACATTTTCAATCGCCTCGCACGAGAACAAAGAGACATTTTTCGTAAAAATCTTTACCAAATGTTAAAAATTTGAAAAATTGTGCATTGTCTTGGGAACGGGTCTTTCATATGAACTTGAGTGATGAAGGTCGTTTTAGAAAATGTAAACATCTATTACCAATACTAAACGTAAAAGAAAATGTTGAGAAAAGATGTTGATCGACTCTTGAATGATGTTATCTCGTACCGATATCCATAATATTGTGTTATCAATTACATGTCATATGCATCCGATTATATCTCACGACATCTGTTGATAATGTTGTACATGTTGAGAATAATGATAATGTGCTTCGGATCGAGTCTTTAAAAATTGAAAACGAACGCCTCTTACACGAAGCTTTCAAATGCAAACGTCGCCTTTAATGGTGTCAAAAGATTGTCAAAATCGTGAACTTGCTTTGCAAAACAAAATCCACCAGCTTGCAATTAAATCCAAAATTTGAGCAATCGGATGATCAAACGTATCTTTGAAAAGTCAAATCTCAAAATATGAACAAGAACTTGTAAAAGTTAAACAGAATATGGTGTCATATTTGATTTACTTAATAAGACTCGTCATGAAGCATCAAACGAACTTGATCATTATCTTGCACACACTAGAGAAGTAATGCATTTTGTCGGTAACATTCGCTTTGAAAATCAAGATTTGATTCACACTATCTTTAAGTTAAGAGAAATGTTAGGAAAGTATGAACAACTTCCGCCACCGTGATTAAGAGAATAGCACCAAGAACACTTAGTAATCGTGAACCTAGAATGCCTACTACCAAAACACAAGTTGCTAACGTGCTTCCTTCTCATCGAAACAGAATAGTTGCTTCTTTTCCAAAAGTCCGCACTTCACACCTAGGAGCACTACATCAAGAATAAGAAGTTACGACCTAAGAAAAGATCAATAAGGAATGCTAAAGTAGAAGAACACCCTAGAACATGAATAAGACTCACGTTGCTTCCACTATAGATATCAAGGTCGGCAAATGTAATAGAAATAGTGATGTAACGAATGCTAAACCTTAAGTACTTTTGATATTCGCCCGATGCACCTTGTGTTATTTGTCGTAAAAGTATGAATTCGATTGTCATGACAAATGTGTTGCTAAAGCTATCATCTCTCGCTTAAGGAATCCTAAGAATCGAATACCTCTAGGCCTACTAATCATTATAAGTCCGTGCTTGTAGACCTCCTTCTTTAGATTCTAAGGCAAACATTGTCTGTCCTCGTAGCTCCGGGCCACCTCCTAAGAATGTAGTACATGAGTGCATTCACTAAGACTAAAGCAAATACTAGTTGGAGATGGCGAAATGGATATATAACACACTAGGATTTAAATGGTTGCCTAAAGTTATTGATGTGTATGTTCACTATAATCGCTCCGAACCCTCTAACATTTCGGGTTCCACATCTACTTCTATTCCATCCGTGTCGTCTGTGTAATGCGTGTGATGCGAGATCATTCTCTGATTGTTGATAGCGGATGTTCCCGACACATGACGAGCAATCTTAATCATATCAAACTTTATTTCAAAGTTCATTGGCAATCGCCGATTCGGGAATGATCATCACAGCCTATCATGGGCTACGGAGACTATATCAATGGGAACATCGAAATTAGCGGGGTTTATTATGTGGAAGGCCTCGGTCACAACTGCTTTTAGTTGGTCGGATTCTGTGATGGAGATTTCGAGGTTGCTTTCAGGAGAAATCTTGTTTCATTCGTGATCTACAAGGAAACGACCTTATGTCCGCTCGCGTAATTGAGTCTTTACACAATCTCTATGCAAGACATGGTTGCTTCATCTCCCATCCGCTACTTTCAAAGGCAACATCAACAAAATCCTCGCTATGGCACCGCTGCCTCTCACATTTAAACTTTCAAACTATAACCAATCTTGCTCGACACAAACTAGTTGAAGGTCTCCCACGATTTCGGTATTCTAAAGATCATCTTTGCTCACCGTGAATAAGGGAAAAGCACTCGTGCTCATTTTCCTTCAAAGGTGGAACACGCCTCAAAGATGTGCTTCATCTTCTTCACATGGATTTGTGTGGCCCGCGCTGCAAACGATCAATGGCAAACGCTACATCTTAGTAATTGTTGATGACTATTCACGATGGACTTGGGTCTACTTTCTTCAAGCAAAGACCAAGCTCCACAATGATCATCACCTTCTCACAAAATACTGTGTTCATCTCAAACACCGTCGTAAAAATCGTAATGTGCAAAGGAACCGAATTTGTTAACCAAACCTTCGTGAATTTTATGAGAAAGTGGGAATTCAAAGATCGACATCTATGCACGCACACCGTAACAAAACGGAGTTGTTGAAAGACGAAACCGAACGTTAGTGGAAGTCGCAAGAGCAATGTTAATCAATGCTAAACTTCCAGACACTTATGGGCGGTTGTATCCACCGCATGCTATACTCAAAACCGTCTATGATCACTAAACGCCACAACAAAACACCGCTTGAGCCTCCACAACCATAAACCGAATCTCAAACACTTTCATGTATTTGGCTCCCTTTGCTATCCGAATAATGATCGTGATGATTTTGGAAAGCTCAAAGCCAAAGTCGACATCGAGTCTTTATTGATATTGTGAGAATTCTAAAGGTTACGGATCCGAATCGTCATACAAAACAAAGTTATGGAAACGATTCATGCTCATTTTGATGAACTTACGAAATGGCTTCGAGTATAATAGCTTGAACCCGTCACAACCGCTAAACTTTCCCCAAACCCCATCATCACCGAACAAAGCCCCCACCACTCACAACAAATGGAAAGGTTATTTGCTCCATCGTCGGTGACGATATTGATGAACGTGCTCTGTGTGTATCTCTGCTTTCGCCGCTCAACCTAATACTACTCTTATACCGATACACCGATACAACAACTACTATGAAGAAGCACCACCATTGACTCCACCACAACAATTGAACAAACCACTTCCAACAATGATGATCCAGATGATGATATTCTTAATGAAGTACCCCACCGCAGATTTTGATCCAACACGTTTTAACCCGCTTGCTAATGACTCACAGCACCGATATCGCGAATCATCAACAAACCATTTGAATCCTCAAAATCGCACAATGTATACCAACATCAACCCTCTACACATCGATGGACAAAAGACCATCCTCCGCAAATATTATTGGCAACCCGAATCAACCAACCATTACGAGACAACGCCTTCACACAAATGGTGAACATTGCATTTATGCACTCACCGTCCGCCAACTGAGCCTAAAAACATTAAAGACGCAATGACAAAAGACAACCGGATTGAATCCATGCAAGAAGAACTCAACCAATTCAAACGCCTTGAAGTATGGGAACCGTTGAAAGATCAACAGGGTCTACGTTATTGGTCTCAAATGGATTTGGAAAACAAATTGGATGTGAAGGAACGTTATCCCAAACAAGTCACGCTAGTTGCTAAGGGTTATCGCCGAAGAGGGCATAGACTTTGAAGAATCTTTTGCTCCGTTGCTCGATTGAGGTCGTTTCGATATTTCGCGTCATGCTCATATGAATATGACGGTCTTTCGATGGATGTCAAAGCTGCGCTTTCAACGGACAACCGAAGAAACGGTTTATGTCACCAACCGTAGGATTCGTTGATCCCGAGTTCCCGAACCATGTCTACAAACCGAACAAAGCTCTTTATGGTCTCAAACAAGCTCCTGCATGGTATGATAAGCTATCATCTTTCCTCATTGCCAATAATTTCACCAAAGGTTCGATCGATCCTACTTTTATACAATATCACGGGCACATATCTTAATTGTTCAATTTACGTGGATGACATCATTTTGGGTCTACACATAAAAGTACTCAATCGCTTTGCAAAACTAATGAAGAAAATTTTGAAATGTCCATGATGGGTGAACTTACGCTCTTTCTAGGACTACAAGTTCATCAATCACCCCGTGGTATTTTCTTGAGTCACCAAATATGCCCTTGAATTGTTAAACAAATTTGAATGAAAACCTGTGACACTTATGCCACACCAATGACTCATACCAAGAAGCTAGACGACGATTTACATGGGAAATTAGTAGACCCTACCAAATATCAAGTATTCTCTCATGTATCTAACAAACTAGCGAACCGATATTGTATTTGCTGCTTATCTATGCTCCCGCTATCGTCGCGACTAATCGAAACCCACCTCTCGAGGCTAAAAGAATCCTCCGATACATGAAGGGAACCATTAACTTGGGATCCGTATCCGAAGGATTCTGTTTTGAACTAATCGCTTTTCAAACGCCGACCACGCAGGATGCTTAGATTCACGAAAAGTACTTCAGAGCACTACAATTTCTTGGTGATAAAATGGTGTCCCGCAATCAAAGAAGCAGGATTGTACATCATCGCCATCAACCAAGCGTAATATGTAGCCATGTCATTGTTGTGCTCAAGTCATCCGATGAGAACACAACTCAAAGACTATGGTTATGTATTTGATGTAATCCTCGATGTATCGCGACAATCGGAGTGCCATTGCGATCTCGCAACTCGCTCAAAGACTCAAATCAAAGAACATCGATCTTCGCTATCATTTCATCAAGGATCATGTAGAACAAGGTACAGTTGAATTATACTTTCATGGTACAGAATACCAATCGCGATCTACTCCCAAAGCCTTGCCTCCCGCTAGGTTTAATGAGTTGGTCCACCGGATTGGTATGAGGTGTTTGACTCAAGAGGAATTGGATGAACTCTTAAAACAGCCTTAAAACCAACAAACACCCAAATCTCTTTTGTAAATATTTTCAAAACAAAATACAAAATATAAAACATGAGAAAACAACAAAATATTCTTCTATCTATATTTCTTCAAACATGGCAAGTACACTTCTTCCCACAACACTCAAATCTTTTAAAATTCAGATTTTTCCGATCAAGTGTTGAGGGGAGAAAATAAATACTTAATCTGCTTCAAAACATCCGCACCGCATGTTATCCTATCCTCGTTGTTTCTTTAATAATGGTGGTCACATTTTGGTTCATCGACACCTCTGACTAAAATTTATAACCTTTCATTATTTCTTAAGTCGAGGGGAGGTCGCCAAAGTTATTTCCAAATATTCTTCATTTGGTAACCAAATGGAAGTTAAAAGGCTTTGGATGAAAATGGAAAAGGTGGAGGGACTAAACCGCCAAAAGCTTAAAGTTATTTTAATAAAACTCCCACCTAACCTTTCTTCACATTTATTACTCATAACCAAACTAATCCTACGCCTAAGAATCATTCAAGAAACCGTGTTTTGATCATCATTTTGTAAGTTGTCTTATAATCTTAACATGTTTTTAAACAATGATTTTGATTCTTACACGAAACCAACGGTCAAATAATGAGTTTGAATGTGATTTGTGTTCTACGATAAGCTATGAACACAAATCTTTCATTCGTGTGTTTTGGTTAAAAGATTGTATCAAACGCTCATATAACATCATTAAAACTATTTTGATCATTAAACACACCCGTAAACACGAATTGATTGATTCGGAAAACTAGGGTTGGTGCGTAAAATTGGGTGTTTTCATTTGAGGACGTTTCGTTAAATGATTGCCCGAAAAGTGTTGTATTCATGTTGAATTGATGATATCTAGGCCCGTAATCAACCCGTAAACAATAAATATTAATTTATTGAAAATTAGGGTTTTAGTTCATACGGTTTGGGTATTTTTGATTCATGACATATTTGATGTTAAAACTTGGATAAACCTACTCTATAGGCATACTAGTACTACCGTAATCATTTTGTGCAAACCTATGGCTAAATCTCTTACGAGTAATTCATGATCTTTAGGGCTTTGTCTTACGCCAGAAATGTTTGATGAATATTCATGCCATGATCTGCTTTTATAATGAATGTTAATGTTAATATTGATGTTATGATGATGTTATTTCGTGCTTGCTACCGTGAAACTCGTAATCAAGGTTGTTAACCATCTACGATAAGGATCACCTTACGCGCAGCAAGTTACGCGAAGAGAAATCTTCACGCGTAACTATTACGCCGTAAGGTTCTCGCAAAGGACCACGCAGATCCCGCGTGAAGGATATGCGTAAACAAAGGACCTCACGATAAGGTCTACTTCACGAGTAAGCCTTACGCGTGAAGGTTTAATATACGCCACGCGTAAGCTTTACGCATAAGGTCCCCTTTCCCACGCTGTAATATTTCTTACACGTAAGTAAGGATCCCACGCATAAGCTTGCGCTCACGCCGATACTTCTCCCCGCTTACGATAAGCTACCATTTCTACACCTAAGCCTTGATCAAACCTTCATTATGAATTGTTACGCGGGCAAACTTGTAAATAAACGAATCATAACGTCACGAATCCAATAATGTCACTAATAAACTTAAATGTGTAATGTGTTGTTAAAATTTTGTGATAACATAAACATTAAAACTTAAAGTTAACTAGCTCACGAAACTTTTTTCGACATCATTGGACTATTGGACAAACAAGTGATATTGGACCCGTAACTATCATTGACATTGCACATTCAATAATTAGACAATAAAACCTTCTGTTGACTAACATTATGTCTTTCGATATGTTGGTTCTTTTGGCTAATGTTATTTCGCATCACGACATGGTCGTCAAATGAATGTGGATGCACCGATGTTCTCACAATTGTCGATATCTTCCCTAATGGCTATCCGAGGAAGATTGGAAAGAATTACCTTCGGGTTGACTTTGAAACCCTCACCGCCGTAATCTTCCTGCTTGATTGCTATGGATATTCTCAAGAATCATTCCTACCGTAACATGCTCTCACATTCGCTACAAGCATCGAGATCTACATTCAGCAGCCTGAATTCAATGCAGAGGATCAAAGGTCAAAGTGCAAAGACAAGGACGCCAATCACAAACAAGTCACCATCACACATGCACTTACGGTCGTTCTTCTCATCCCCGACATCGAGCCAACCGACTTCTATGCCACACCTTTCAAGAGACAGCTTTGCAATTCTTGATCGATATTGGCTATGATGAAGCTTCGTGAATTATTACTAAGCATTCTCATGGAGCTTAAGAACATTCCTCAACCGTGGAGAACTCTCTACATCATCATTACCAACTGCTCTCGGTCGTGATAGCGCCATGAGCATCCCAAGCTCATAGAATCGCAAATTTTTGGTCATTAATCAACATGAAGCCCATCGAGCTCAAGCTCGATATGGGATGACATGATGTCATTTCTCAAAAAGCTGGCTCAAAGATTCCTTATGTCGATACACTAAACTGCTGATCCGAGAGCACTTGGACTTCATCCCGATATTCCCAAGAGGCTCAATGACCCCGACAATCACGACATGTTGATTGAGCCTATTTTAACTGTCGGAATCAAGGAATAGTCAACAAAGAAACAAGGTGTGTGTTGCCCGATCTCCTTCTCTCGATGAACTCAAACAATTTACCTTACAAAAGATATATAGTAGCGTGAAAGAGAACAAAGTTGGCTTTCTTGATGAAAATCTTCCGCACGCCTACTAGAAAAACCGTAAGAGGAAGTAAAGGAGAGTCAGAAGCACCGAGACTCGTGAGGAAGTTCCCAAGAGGAATCCTCCTCGTAAAAAGACTGCTCCTTCTAATGAAGCTGGTCCTATTCCCATTCCAAAGCTTGAACCACAAAGAAAGCTAGTGGACGAAAGCTCTAAAGATACACAATCGGACTAAGAGGTATTCTACTCGAATCAAGAATCAAGCATCTCCTTCAAGAGCAAAACCTCCCACCACCACCTATCCAAGGAAAAGTGGAAGACTCCAAGATTTGTACCTTATGATGAAAGCTCAAGCTCGATGATGAAGAGCAACTGGATACATCCCATGTGAAGAAGTTTAAATTATTAGACTCCAACACGCTGCTAAGGAATTTGCTAAGGATCAAATGGGTGGCCCTTGAGGGTCAAGTGGTGGAGTTCAACCTACACCGTGTCCCGGCGCGTTAATCGACCCGATAAGGGAACCGGTGCCACCACTTTGGAGCAACAACAAAAGCGTGGAAGATTCCATCGAGCATGACATAGAGGAACCAGAACCGTGAAATCGAGAAAGATAAAGTCGATGAAGAAGTCGCACTCAAGCTAAAGCGATGAAGAAGCTAGATTCAGTCAAGAACAAGCTAAAACCGAACAAGATGACGGTGAACTATGATCAATTTCTTCTAGACACCCAACTGCTCCAAGGAGAAAATTTCAACCTCCTAAGGACCCCGAATCTCCTCACATCTCATCATCATCGATTCATCTTCTCACTCTTCACCACCACCATCAAAAAGATCAACCAAATCAACATCCAACTGCGTGAAGAAACCAATGACTCTTGGTTATCCTGGCTAAAACAAGGATTGTTAATACGCAAGCAAGTACGGAAGAAGGATGTTACCAACAAAAAGTCAATCAACTTGTCGATGTAATCAACCTTCTTCAAGACGGATAAAAGAATTGTAGATGTAAAGGGAACAAATCCAAGTTTATCAATGGAGATTTCCAAAAGGAATCGAGAAGATGGCAAGAGAAGACACTCACAAATTCCTTCTCGACACCATTCCTAAAGTAACAAAGGAGTTATATTCCAAACTTCTTACTCCAAACATTGTTACATTGGTCAAACATATCATGGCCAAAGAACTGATTACTCAAGATGAATTGCTTTCTAAATTAGTGATGCAAATGTCAAAAGAGTCGAACCTTCACTCGGATGAAGCTAAGTTTTTGAGACTCTATTAGACTATCAACTCAAGTCTTCATGCAAAGAATCAAGAACTCAACCAAAACGACCAAGAGACGACGATGATAAGAACAAAGACTCGCACCTAAACGCTCAAGAAGTCTCGGTGAATCATCTTCAATGCAACCTCCACCCCAACAGACTCCAAAGACAACAAAAGTCTCCTCCTCGTTCTTCATTGAAAACCTCGTGATTCTTTCGAGTTACCACCCGAGACTCGTAAAACCGGTGATCATTTTGAGTATACGGGTGGTGACAATGAAGAATTCCATGAGCCCCAACAACAACCCACCTCCCAACAAAGTATGTAAACCGTAATCCTCATCTAGGCCTAACAAAAGAAGAAGAAGGCGCCAAGGTCGACGTCAGATCATGGCTAGATGAAGATAACATCAAGAATTTGAATGGTTTTCACACTAGTTAACTCCACCCCTATCCAAATCAAGGTCAAGATCCGTAGACGGTAATACATTGGAGCATGCTAAGATACTACAAGAAAAATTCGGTAAAGAAGATGACGAATCGACTTGAGGCGAATCAAGAATGAAGCTTTTCAACTGCTAAAGATAGCTCGTAGTGCCATCGAGTTCGAATATCACCTTGAAAACATTGCTCGAGCTATGTCTAACAACATGGATCGCTCAACCCGTAGCAAACATCGACTTCACAAAACGGACAACCTCCATATTACAATCGATCGGTCTAAACCTCTACCAACAATTGGCCAACCAGATGAGCCTAGGATTCCATTCCGATATTTCTTCAACAAAGACTTGGAATTTCTTCTACACTGGCGGTGATGATTCAAGGATATATGCTACATCTCGACACTTCCGCTCCCTGCAGCCATATACTCAAACCGCATAGCCATCGAGGAAAAGGCTAACCACATGTTTTCTAACAATGTGGAATTGTATGACCGTGATGCAATGTATGGATTCACCATTGGCCGGAACTCCGACGAATCTACTACGGAAGTCGCCAAGTTCGTAAGTCTCAAATGAAGTATTCAAGACTAAAGGAATCGTTGTCAATTAAACATGTTGATCTTTGTCTAAATGGGACTACACTTTCTCAAGAATATCGTGGGTCAAAAGACAAGACGAAAGAGATTATGCATTCAAAGAAGCGGACTTTTAATTTGTCTCTCAACGACATTGAAGATCTCAGATTTGCCAAAGTACAGGACGCATGAGACAATTCTCGATCAAGTACAACGTGAATACATCAAGTCCTTGCTAATATTCATCAAGCATAGTCATACAGAACGTAGAAGATCTCCTTGCGCTTGAATCATATCATACCGTGTCAACTTCACTCCACCTCGCCTAGATCTTCCCGACATCAACCGCCCACAATACACACTCGCCAAGAAACCATTCGGCGTTGTTTATCGCAGTGAACTTCAATGAAATTGCTTGATGTGTAGAGATCTTCACAAGTTTGGGGATCACACTTTGAAGAAGGTTAGGGACGGATTGGCTTATCGGTTGAAGGCGATATATGAAGGCATAGGGTCTCAAAAGCGATGGAACTCTCGTGACGTATGGGATGCGAGGATCATCGTAATGATTGATGAAAGGTTGTTTCAAGGGACCGCCTGTAACATTGGAAAGCTTTGTTGGTGGTCCACCCAGATTAACATCACCGACTATCAACGCCTGCTCGCACTCCCGCAACATCACCGGACTTCCGGTACCCCTTGAACCGCTTCTATTTCATAATATTTTGGATGTATGATTTATTATGTTGATGGCTTGTGCACACATATCGTTGTATAACCCGTTTTGTCAAGAAGGACCTCGTGGTACGCTTCAAGACCACAATCCTTATAAAAGGAGCTAAAGCTTTTACTTTTAAGTAAAACCTATCAAACCTTTCATTTTTCAAGGTTTTGCTCAAAAGAACAAGTACTTCCTCGTATGATTTTCAAAACCTCAACTGCTTATATCACTTGTCGGGGGAGTACTTGAGTTAAAACTTTGTTCACAAATTGTCTATAGTGGTCATCTTCCGCAACACTCGAAATGGTCATATTTATTTCAACTTTTCAAAAATAACATTTTATATGCCATTTTTGAGGGGAGAAAATTATGTGATAAGAAATATGTTGTGTAAATGCATATGAATCTTTGTGCTATAGACTTAACCAACGAATCGACGGTATTTCTTAATCGTTAGTAACTCGAAAAGACTTGTCCCGGACGAGTAATAATTTCAAGCTTGTTCGCTAGTAATGTAAACGTGTCTCGCAAAGGACTTGTCCGAGAAGAAAGTACCATTCGAGAAACTCTTGGTAGACATGAACTCGACGGGTTTGACAACCTTTCGAGGCTTGTCTACACCTTCAAGGTAGTTATTAGAGCTAGTTGTCACCAAAAGTCGACAATGTAACTCTTTAACTATGCAACGAACTGTGTCTCTGGGGATTGTCTATCTTGAGTTGATCAATTCATAAAGTGCACTCTCTTTCCTCAATGTGCAGATTTTCGTAAAAACTCTTAAGCGCATGTGAAGGGGGAGTATTTCTGCAAAATATTTTCTTACAGTGGTACAAAATGTTTTTTCAATCATAACCGTTGTAAGAAATTTTCTTTGAAAATTGGTTTTATGGCAACATACGTTAGTCATGGAGTGATAAGGTGACTAAGGTTAGGAATAACCGTCCTATGATCCGCCAGAGCCTGAGGGATCTACCCAAGGACATCACAAATAGTTAGCATTTAGAAGTCCTTAGGTACGATTATAAAAGGAGAAATGAGAATCGGAGAAAGAAGGAGTTGAAGAATTAAAAAGAAATGCAAAGAAAAGGGTGAAAGAAATAGCCTCCAAATTATTCAACTTAGGCGTACACCGTGTTCAATTTATATAGCATCGGGTTGTCACTTAGTGACACCGGTATCAAGATTAAAAGTCGTCATGGACCCAAAGGACGATGCACTAAACCTTCTTAGCCACCAAGCTTCCTCAATGTAAGCTTGTTTCATTCTTACAGGAACCCTACATAAACTATCGGCTTTCTTAGAGATTGTCGGTATTGAAGAAGGAGACCCTCTCCCGAGTCTCCACTCAGAAAACCAAAATGCACTATCGAGTCTAGAGCCACGAGATTCATCAAAAGATCTCTTAGGTACACTTGTGTTAGGTCACTAGTTTTACAAACACAAGTAATATAGAAAGAGATAAGGCGATTGAACAAGTAAACAAGCACACATATACGATAAGAGTAGTACGGTTAGGCGAGGAATATGTGTGAAAAGAAAACTTGAACAACCAACCTCAAATGAGGGTTTACAAGAGATTTATCTGAGGAAGCTAGGCAACACCCTAGTTCCCATCCTTTCTTATATGGGTCAGCCTAAGCTTATGGGCCTTCTACATAAGCTAGACCTTAAACAAACATAAAGGCTATAATAAGCTACCTATTACATATGAAATATAAATACTTGAAATACATTTTAGAGTGATTCCAACAATCTCCCCTCAAGTATATATGAATGTAAACGGTGAAGGCGTTGATGTAATAGTAGCTTTGACGCTCATCGACATTCTTCTTCTCGTGAGAAAATTGCTTGAATCGAACAACTCCTAGTGTAGAGAGATAGTTTTCGAGCGGTTTTGCTTTGACGCCATCTTAAACTTTGTTCTTTGATCATTGTTCTTTGTGGTGAAAGTGATAGTATGTTGTTCTCTCATCAAGTCCGCTCAGTGTCGCTTCACGCCTCCAAAGGTCTCTACGCCATTCTTCAACATGCTCACACGCCTTTGATGTTGGAAATCAATATCGATGAAGTTCTTTAAGTCTTTGACTTTGTAGATTCTTTGATTTGATAAAGAATCATTTTGATTGTTGTGTTGCATTCGAATGGAACTTCCATTAGTGATGATGTTGGCATGAGCATGAGAAGAATCAAGACGATCATTCCGCCTCCGAGCTTCCATAGGAAGAAAACATTTCAAACGGTTAGTAATAAGCTGTTTCCAGACTTACAAGTTTGAACTCGAGAGTGTTAACAAAGATAGTGTGAAACACAACTCTAATTTTACAGAGGCCGCTCTCGAACTGGAGTCCCACAAGTGAGATAACGCGATGCAACCAAGTACATCTACAAGCTTAGATGAGTCGAGGTACACCAAGCATCACCTCACGATCAGACTGTTTGAGACACACTCCGCGTAATCCACGAGGAGTTACCGTGATCGACTGTTAGGGCTGCTTGATGTTGACTCGGCAGAGTTTCCATTCAATCACCGAGAATCACGTATGAACCTCTCATAAATGTTCTCGATGATTGCTAAGATCTCTGAAGGACTCGATATGAACCATCAATCATCAAGATCTTATTTGTTGATCAACAAGTGATGAAATGTCAAGTGTTCCTAAGAGATCTTTGATGAATCTCGTGGCTCTAGACTCAATAGTGCTTTGGTTTTCCCGAGCGGAGACTAGGAAGAGGGTCTCCTCTTTAATACCAAATGATCTCTAAGAGAAAGCCAATAGTTTACGAGGGTTCCCAGTGAGAATGAAACAATTTTCTCATTGAGAGAAACTTGAGTGGCTAAGAAGGTTTAGTTGTCACACCCCAAAATATCGCAATGAACGATAGTGTCATTGGGGTATAACGTCATAGCACAAAGTATGGATACGTAAAACGACCTCTATAATGAGACGTTTTGAAAAGTTTACCATTCGATAAATAAGTTAAAGTTTACAACACAAAAGCAATCCCAAAGTTTGATAATATACAAAGAGTTTACAAAACATGTCGAATGGTAATTGTTAAAAGCACAAGACTCCAATGTATGCCATGCGACCCAAAAGCTCCATGAAATGCTATCACCTTAAGACCTGAGATAAACATGCTAAAAAGTGTCAACACAATGGTTGGTGAGTTCATAAGTTTGTTGAAAATGAATTGAAAAAGTCTATAAGAAATGTTGATGCAAAGAAAGGCCTTGTAATCCACTCGGCCCAAGTTCCGCCCATACAAAACTTGCAACTGTGTGTTTACAATCCATTGCCAAAATATGGAATTGTCAATCTTGTTTGTAAGTAGGACATAGGTGCATACGATATATACATAAACTTAATGCAAAGAATCACACCAATCGAACCTCACGACGAGTCTAACTTGTTTGTTGTTATTGCCTTGAATAACTTGAATATGATTATATTCACCCAAGGTCACGTCAATCAAGGACACAAGGGTGGGGCGCCACCGATAGTACTATCAATACCTCTCCGCCGGCTCCCCGCAGGAGTTAACCATTGCTAAAGTTTGTATGTTGATGCATAATTGAAAACTTGTTTAACACATTAAGGCACATATCGCAATAAACACACAATGTCCAAAGTGTATAAGAAGTATAGTGTAACACATTTGTATAAATAACTTGAGCATTCGTAATAGTGAAACAAGTGTAACCCAATCAAGTATAAAACGCAATCAAGTCTAAAGTATAGGTAAAGTTGTTTGGCAAAAGAGTTTAAATGTTTGGATAAATAAGCATATATCAAGCCCCAAATAGTTTGTAGAATTTAAACGAGTAAAAGCGGGTATGAACTCACAAGAGTATGTCAAAGTTTAGAATATTTGTGAAAGTAAATGAAAATAGTTTGAGCATGTACCTCCCAAAAGTAATTGAAAATGTATAAAAGTAGGGGTTATGAAACTCACCGTGTGATTGATATGCTAACAAAATGAAATGCACGAAAGTGAGGCCAAACTATCCGCGACCTAAAATGAATGTTATGACTCGAGTTATGATATGTTGTCGTGAATGCATGATTTGAAAACGTATCACCCAATATGCTACTTGAAAACTAGTTATATAAAAATATTGTTACTTGAATGCGTGACGGTTTCATGTCGAAAATAAATACTTTTGAGCTAATGGTGAAAATATAGTCAAAACTATGTAACGGTTTTAGTAATTGAAAAATCGTTTACGCCGGACTTGACGTAATATATATACATAGGAAAACTAACTGCTTTTAAGGTCCATTTCCCAAACGTCCGCTTAGGCCCTCAAAACCTTGATTAAAATCCTCGACAGCTTACTAAAGCTGTGAATAGTGTTTTCAAGACGTTTTTGACTCAAAGTTCGTTAACCATAAATCACTGCTTTAAGTCCGTTTTCAAGTTCTTTATATCCACGCCAAGGTAATGAAGAGTACTAATATATTTTTAAACTTGGAGACTTCACAGAAATTTTAAGGTCACTGTTTGGGTCAGTTAAAATTCGGACTGCATGAATATTTTCCGAAAATGGTAGTTTTAAATCGTAACTTGAAACCACGATATTTTTCGTTATAACTCCGCTTTAGTCCGCTCAAAAGGCCACGCTCATAACTAAAAATCTATTTTCTAAAACTTTAATAAAACTTATAAAATGACTAACTTTTCGGAAAAATTATAATTTCGACAGGCTCGCTTATTTTAAAATTACCATTTTTCTAATCATTTTAACTCAAACAACACCATAATATTCCCTTAATCTACTCATCACCAATCCTACTAGTAAAGCAACTTCATTTGATCATAACCAAAATAAATATTCATTATAAGGCTAAAAATATATATCCAAACTTAAATAAACATGTATAAAATTTATATAACCATTTCCTCCAAAAACCACAACTAGACTTTGGTGATCCATTTTTCAAACTTATCATTTTTATAAACTTCTAACTAGTACATACTTGTTATAAAAATTAATAGGACACATATGGGTGATAACATTTGATAAACATGAATAAAAACTACAACTTGAGCAAATATGATCATATGGACTTCATGAAATGTATGAAAAATATATATGAAAAAGTAAGAGATGAAGTTTTATGCTTACAAATTGCTTGATGAGGTTTAGTGAACCAAGGATTATCCTAAACACCCTAGGTTTTTATTTCAAAACCTAAACAAAGAGTGTTACTAGATTGTAGAACTTGACAAGAAAATTTTGATGAACTTTCTTGATCTTCTATGGTGGACTAATTTTGGTGATAAGAAGAGAGAAAAGAAACTTGACTTCACACTAGGAAAGTCTCTATGTGTTAATGAATTAAAGATTATAGGTACTACTACTTGATATAAAGACAAGATCCACAATTTAAGTAGAATTGATGGATCTTGTCTAGCTCATTCATGTATTTATTTATTTCATTTTGTTATCATGTATAAAAATATGTAAGTAAAGTAGATGTAAGTTATATAAATACAAGTTGTAACTTGTAGTATTATTAAATAAGATTAGTAAGTTGTATACACATTTGAATATTTAAGGTAGCGTTAAATAAAATAAATTTTCACGGTTCAAGATAAAATATATTTAGATCATAAAATTTATAAAATACATTTCTTGCAAAATTTGAGTGATAATAATAATTGTGTAGTTTTTAAGAAAACCGTCGTAATAATATAAATTTAACAATTTATATACCAAATAAATTTAAAACACTGGTAAACTCAAAATATTATTTTTATAACTTAATGTAAGTATAAAATATATTGGATCATTTTTGAAAGTAATGGATTAAATGTTCAAAATAATAACTCACGCGATAACGCTTATTTAATAAGAAAATAACGTTTAATGAAAAGTGCAAAACCATGTACGAATCGTTATGAAATGATGAATATGGAATATGAGAAATGACCGAAAATGAGAATTGTGACATTCTTCCTCGATAGAAGAATCGCGTCCTCGCGATTCAATCGATGATACATAAGGTTCTACCCTAAGGTTTAGAGAAATCGAATGTATGGTCAAAGTGCTTATGCCAAAACTTACGCGCCTAGGTTTCTTATCTAAGGAGACTCACTAAATCAATAATACGGTGGATCACTTAATGGTCTAGGAAAACATACCGCCACGCATTGCGGGCTTCCTCGGTCCCTATATAGAATGCTCGACCGAGGTGGACTAATATTGAGTATGTGGTTCGGGTTATTTCCTTCAATTGCCATAGCTAGATGAGCTTGTATCGGCGGCTTATTCAACTCGAGGACAATTTTTCCGGATGTGATTCGGTGTTACATTCAAAGCAAGTCCTTTGATTATTCCTTTTACATCGCTCCTTAAAATGGCCGATCGATTGCAATTTGTACACAAGCGGTGGCTTGGTCTTCGGTGATGATAAGCACATTTAGCACATTTGGGATGTGTGCCCGATACTCTCTTTGTTCAAGCATCAGTTGCCACAAAAACTCTTGCCCTTTTGTTGTCCGCTACCACGCCCATCCGCTTATTCGACCCACTTGCTTCCTTCCTCTTATCAACGCTCTTCAACGTACCATTTCTAACCATCTCGTCCGTCGTGGTTCCCGCCTCAAGATCGCACTTTGTATTGTAGACGGCTCATTGTTTTCACAGCCCACGGATTTCGGGACAAGACCATATATGTACCTCGAGATTCTCTTGGATTCGTGGGTAACCATATGAGGAACTAGTCCGCTAATTCATGGAATCGATCGGTGTAGGTGCGTGACCACCCCTATCATGGAGTGGTGATAAAATTCATCCTCTAGTTTCGCATTTCATTGTCCGGCAAGATTTTCTTTCAATAACGCCTTAAATTCGTCCCATGTCATGCCTATAGTCGCTTCTCCGCCTAGCTCAGTAGTGTGTGTTCCACCATGTCAATGCCTTCCCGATAGCAAACAAGCAAGATACTTCACCCTCCGATGTGTGGCACAATTGTCGATGTCGATCATCGACTCTCTCTTCTACCCATCGAGTATACGCCAAAGCACCTCCTATACCATCAAACTCCATGTGTTTGCATGCCGAAAATTCCTTATATGTGCATCCAATTCATTGTTGTTGTTGTTGGTTGTTGTTGTTGTTACCGCCACTACATTGTTGGTGTCGCCATTCCCGCTTCCGTGGTTTCCGAGTTATTCATATGATTTCCAACTTGTGTGACAATAGTGGGAAGTAAGATTTGAAGTTGTTGAGCGATGATGGCGGCAAAATCGTGGTTTCCGCCATGTTGTTGTCATTGTTACCCATGTCGCTACCGCCTTCTCTACCTCCACGCCCACCGTCATTCCACCCCTCGTGCCGCACCACCTCGGCCAAGATCGCGTGTTACCCTCTTTGGTGCCATTATCTCGCAAGGAAAGAACCGTTGAATTCCCAATGTCTATACTTAACGCCCTCAAACATAATACCACGCCACAAATTGGTTCCTAAGGTGTCCACATCGATCACGATGCGTGGTCGCATATGTCCACGTGAGTTGTGACGCATTTATAATTATGTTGGCCACCATAATTATAATTGCTTCATTCCACACGTGCATACCACCAAGCATACATGTCTCGGCGATTGGTGTTACTTAAGTAGATAGCCGCCCATCATCCGATTCTAAACGGTGAAGGAGGGATTTAGGGTAAGTATCTAGGAAGAGTCGCACTTGGTGTATAGGAAATTCCGTTAGGTGCTAAAGTCACAATGAGGTTTAGTCTCCCAGTTCCCAAATATCCTCAAGAGAACTCCCATCCTCGGGCAAAATCATCAAATCTATCCACTTTATAGTAACACTTATTTAGCTCGATCTCGCATCTCATCAAACAAGAACTCACACGAGATCAAGTTAGATAAGTGCTCACATCGAGCTCCATATCTTTGATGACCCAACTAGATTTTGGGACTCCCTATTGGTACAAGGAAACTACTTTATCTAATGAGGTGGTTCTAGAAGGAATACTTAAGAAAACATATGCGCATCGAAAAGTGAGTAAGGCAATAGGAAACGAAAGGATCGACGTGAGAGCGGTTATAGTCTAGGAACTAAAATGCAACCTAGTTCTCTATAACCAAGGCTCGTACCAATCTGTCACACCCCAAAATATCGCAATGAACGATAGTGTCATTGGGGTATAACGTCATAGCACAAAGTATGGATACAGAAAACGACCTCTATAATGAGACGTTTTGAAAAGTTTACCATTCGATAAATAAGTTAAAGTTTACAACACAAAAGCAATCCCAAAGTTTGATAATACATAAAGAGTTTACAAAACATGTCGAATGGTAATTGTTAAAAGCACAAGACTCCAATGTATGCCATGCGACCCAAAAGCTCCATGAAATGCTATCACCTTAAGACCTGAGATAAACATGCTAAAAAGTGTCAACACAATGGTTGGTGAGTTCATAAGTTTGTTGAAAATGAATTGAAAAGTCTATAAGAAATGTTGATGCAAAGAAAGGCCTTGCAAATCCACTCGGCCCAAGTTCCGCCCATACAAAACTTGCAACTGTGTGTTTACAATCCATTGCCAAAATATGGAATTGTCAATCTTGTTTGTAAGTAGGACATAGGTGCATACGATATATACATAAACTTAATGCAAAGAATCACACCTAATCGAACCTCACGACGAGTCTAACTTGTTTGTTGTTATTGCCTTGAATAACTTGAATATGATTATATTCACCCAAGGTCACGCCAATCAAGGACACAAGGGTGGGGGCGCCACCGATAGTACTATCAATACCTCTCTCGCGGCCCCGCAGAGTTAACCAGTTGCTAAAGTTTGTATGTTGTTGCATAATTGAAAACTTGTTTAACACATTAAGGCACATATCGCAATAAACACACAATGTCCAAAGTGTATAAGAAGTATAGTGTAACACATTTGTATAAATAACTTGAGCATTCGCAATAGTGAAACAAGTGTAACCCAATCAAGTATAAAACGCAATCAAGTCTAAAGTATAGGTAAAGTTGTTTGGCAAAAGAGTTTAAATGTTTGGATAAATAAGCATATATCTCGCCCCAAATAGTTTGTAGAATTTAAACGAGTAAAAGCGGGGTATGAACTCACGAGAGTATGTCAAAGTTTAGAATATTTGTGAAAGTAAATGAAAATAGTTTGAGCATGTACCTCCCCCAAAAGTAATTGAAAATGTATAAAAGTAGGGGTTATGAAACTCACCTGGTGTGATTGATATGCTAACAAAATGAAATGCACGAAAGTGAGGCCCAAACTATCCGCGACCTAAAATGAATGTTATGACTCGAGTTATGATATGTTGTCGTGAATGCATGATTTGAAAACGATCACCCAATATGCTACTTGAAAACTAGTTATATAAAAATATTGTTACTTGAATGCGTGACGGTTTCATGTCGAAAATAAATACTTTTGAGCTAATGGTGAAAATATAGTCAAAACTATGTAACGGTTTTAGTAATTGAAAATCGCCACGTCGGACTTGACGTAATATATATACATAGGAAAACTAACTCGCTTTTAAGGTCCATTTCCAAACGTCCGTTTAGGCCCTCAAAACCTTGATTAAAATCTCGACAGCTTACTAAAGCTGTGAATAGTGTTTTCAAAGACGCTTTTGACTCAAAGTTCGGTTAACCATAAATCACCTGCTTTAAGTCCGTTTTCAAGTTCTTTATATCCACGCCAAGGTAATGAAGAGTACTAATATATTTTTAAACTTCGGAGACTTCACAGAAATTTTAAGGTCACTGTTTGGGTCAGTTAAAATTCGGACTGCATGAATATTTTCCGAAAATGGTAGTTTTAAATCGTAACTTGAAACCACGATATTTTTCGTTATAACTCCGCTTTTAGTCCGCTCAAAAGGCCACGCTCATAACTAAAAATCTATTTTCTAAAACTTTAATAAAACTTATAAAATGACTAACTTTTCGGAAAAATTATAATTTCGATAGCTCTCGCGCCATTTTAAAATTACCATTTTTCTAATTGTTTAACTCAAACAACACCACAATATTCTCTTAATCTACTCATCACCAATCCTACTAGTAAAACAACTTCATTTGATCATAACCAAAATAAATATTCATTATAAGGCTAAAAATATATATACAAACTTAAATAAACATGTATAAAATTTATATAACCATTTCCTCCAAAACCACAACTAGACTTTGGTGATCCATTTTTCAAACTTATCATTTTTATAAACTTCTAACTAGTACATACTTGTTATAAAAATTAATAGGACACATATGGGTGATAACATTTGATAAACATGAATAAAAACTACAACTTGAGCAAATATGATCATATGGACTTCATGAAATGTATGAAAATATATATGAAAAGTAAGAGATGAAGTTTTATGCTTACAAATTGCTTGATGAGGTTTAGTGAACCAAGGATTATCCTAAACACCCTAGGTTTTTATTTCAAAACCTAAACAAAGAGTGTTACTAGATTGTAGAACTTGACAAGAAAATTTTTGATGAACTTTCTCTTGATCTTCTATGGTGGACGAATTTTGGTGATAAGAAGAGAGGAAAAGAAACTTGACTTCACACTAGGAAAGTCTCTATGTGTTAATGAATTAAAGATTATAGGTACTACTACTTGATAGCAAGACAAGATCCACAATTTAAGTAGAATTGATGGATCTTGTCTAGCTCATTCATGTATTTATTTATTTCATTTTGTTATCATGTATAAAAATATGTAAGTAAAGTAGATGTAAGTTATATAAATACAAGTTGTAACTTGTAGTATTATTAAATAAGATTAGTAAGTTGTATACACATTTGAATATTTAAGGTAGCGTTAAATAAAAATAAATTTTCACGGTTCAAGATAAAATATATTTAGATCATAAAATTTATAAAAATACATTTCTTGCAAAATTTGAGTGAAATAATAATAATTGTGTAGTTTTTAAGAAAACCGTCGTAATAATATAAATTTAACAATTTATATACCAAATAAATTTAAAACACTGGTAAACTCAAAATATTATTTTTATAACTTAATGTAAGTATAAAATATATTGGATCATTTTTGGAAGTAATGGATTAAATGTTCAAAATAATAACTCACGCGATAACGTTTATTTAATAAGAAAATAACGTTTAATGAAAAGTGCAAAACCATGTACGAATCGTTATGAAATGATGAATATGGAATATGAGAAATGACCGAAAATGAGAATTGTGACACGAAAGGTTGTCATACCCGCCGAGTTCATGTCTATCAAGAGTTTCTAATGGTACATTCTACTCGCATAAGTCCTTTATAGACACGCTACATTACTAGCGAACTAGTTTGAAATTATTACCCGTCCCAGACAAGTCTTTTCGAGTTACAAATAGTTTAGTACCGCAATTGCTGGTTAAGTTTGAGGTACATGATTCATTTGCATTTTGTACAACATATTTCTTATCACACAATTTTCTCCCTCAAAAATGGCATAAAAATGTTATTTTTGAACGGTTGACAATAAATATGACCATTTCGAGTGTCATGGGAAGATGACCACTATGAACAATTTAGAACAAAGTTTTAATTCAAATACTCCCTCAACTAGTGATATAAACGGTTGAGGTTTTGAAAATCATATGGGAAGTACTTGTTCTTTTGAGCAAAACCTTGAAAATTGAAAGGTTTGATAGGTTTTACTCAAAAGTAAGAAGCTTTCGCCTTTTATAAGGATTGTGGCAATCAAGCCGCACTACATGGTCCTTTCTTGTGAGCCACGGGTTGTACATCGTTATGTGTGCACGCCATTAGACATATATCATCATACATCCAAATTTTTAATGAAAGAACCAAATCAAGGAGTACCGTGAAGTGCGTTGATGTTCCTGTGAGTACTAATGTATGCTGATAGCCGGTGATGTTGATCCCGGGTCGACCACCAACAAAACTTTCCAACGCTCGAATCGATCCCTTCGAACAACCGCTCATCAATCATGGTGATGATCCTTCTCATATTCCTCCGATCCCGAGAATTCCATCGCCGAGGGTTCCCAATGTTTTCACGATATCCTTCAATCGATAAGCTAATCCGTCCCTAACCATCTTCGTAGTATGATCTCCAAATTTGTGAAGCTCATTACACGCCATCAAGAAATTGCGATGAAGTTCATCGCGATAAACGACACCAAACGGTTTGCTAATGAGCGTTAATTGTGATAGCCGGTTGATATCGGAAGATCAAGTCGTGGTGGAGTGAAGTTGACACGCTTCGATATGATTCAACGGCAAGTCAAGATCTTCAACACGTTATTTGATGACTATGCGCCCGATGAAGATGAGCAAAGGACTTGATGAATTCACGTTGTACTTCGCTTGAAATTGTCTCATGCGACCTTGAACTTTGGCAAGGTACATGTCTTCAATATCGCTGATGTTCAAATCTCAAAGTCGCCTTCAGAGAATGCATAGTCCCTTTCATCTTGTCTTTTGACCACAATATTCTTGAGAAAAGTGTAGTCCCATTTAGACGATAGACCAACATGTTGGATGGCCACGATACTTTTAGTGTCGAACACTACATGTTGAGACTTCTCGACCAAGCAATCAGAGTAGATTCTTCGCGCTCCGCCAATGGTGAATCCCATACATTGCATCTTGGTCACACGCTACCACTTTGTCGGAGAACATGTGGGTAGCACGCCTCGATGGCTATACAATCGAGTATATTGCGTTAGGAATGGAAGTGTCGAGATGTAGCGATTTTTTGAACCATCACCACCGTGTTGAAGAAAATCTAAGTCTTTGTTGAATAAATGTCCGAAAGGAACTTAGGTCGATCAGTCACAATGGTAGGTAGAGGTCGAGACCACCGGTGTAATATGGAGGATTGTCCTGCTTGGTGAAGTCGATGTTTGCTTCGGGTCGAGCTAATCCATGTTATTAGACATGGCTCGAGCAATGTTTTCAAGGTGATATTCAACCTCGATTTCACTTTCCGAGTGCCTTTCAAAAGTAGGAATGCTTCATTCTTGATGCGCTCAATTCAGATTGCCATCTTCTTCACCCGAACCTTTCTTGCAAAATCTTTGCATGCTCCAAGGTACTACCGCTCACCAATTCTTGACCATCTTCGTGGTGGAGTGTTGTTAACAAGTGTAGCAAACCATTCAAATTTTTCGCTTTATCGCCATCTAGCCATGATACGACGCCGAGATGAAGCGCCTTCTTCTTCTTTTTCAAGGCTTAGATGATGATTCCTGTTTCGCCCTTGTTTGGGAGAGGTGGGTTGTTGTTAGCTCATGACCTCTTCATCGCCACCACCCGTGATATTCAAAGTGATCACCGCTTTTTGAGTCCGGGTGGTAACTGAATCGCCCCGAGGTTTATCACTTGAAGAGCGAGGAGAAGATCTTCGCTGAGAAGGAGTCCGCTGAGGGGGTCGATAGACGAAGATTCACCCGATTGCTTTTGACGCTAGATGCGAGTCCTTGTCCTTATCATTGTCATCTCTTGGCCGCTTGGGTTGATCTACCGACCTTGCATGATGATCCGAGTTGAAAAGCAAGTAGACCTTGAAAAATTTAGCTTCATCCAAAGTAAACGTTATGCATCGCTTTGACATTTGCATCACTAGTTTAGCGATTAACTCGTATTCGAGAGATCGCCTTCTTTGGTCATTGTATGTTTAACCAATGCGACGATATTAGGGGTGAGTTGTTTGAAAATACTTCTAGTCACACCGGGATAGTGTCGAGAAGAAATTTGTGGTATGATCTCTGTCGCCTTCTCCAGCCTTTTGGACTTTAGGAACGATATCTTGAAGGTACTTTTGAGTGTAACCTTCAATCATTTCATCCAGCCTCTTTACGATGACCTTTCATGAATTCTCGGATAAACTTCCTTTCTTCTTGCATCTTGTCATGCTCGTTATACAGATGTCGATGTGATCAAGAAAGAAATTCAACTTGATGTTAAGTACGCTTATCTTTCCGACTTGTTTTACGCCTTTGGCAATCCGTTCATGAGCATGAGAAACCCAAGATTTAGGTGGTTTCTTCACGGATTTGGATGATGATTTGTTGACTTCTTGGATGGTGGTTGTGATGAATGTGACGAAGAACTGATGATGATGAGATGAGGAGATTCCGTGTCCTTTGGTGGTTCGTAAGTTTCCTTCGCGAGCAGTAGGACTATCCGTAAGCACATCGTCGTAAGCAAGATCTTTATCTTTCTCGCCTGCCTCAAAATCATATACAATAGAATCCTCTCGCAGCTTTTGTTGTTGCACAAGAGTGGTGGCACCAGCCCCTTATCGGGTTGATTAACCGCATCGAGTTGGTGAAGATCGAGTCGCACCACTTGACCCACCGGGCCACCCATTTGGTCTTTAGCAAGTTCTTCAACCTTTTGAAGATGTCTCGATGATTTTATACTTCTTCCCGTATGATTTATCCAGCTTGCTTCTTCTTCTTCGTGAGCTCTCATCATAGGGTACAATTGTCGGAGTCTTCCTTTTCCTTGACAACTAGAGGACTTGGAGGTTTTGTTATCGAGGGTGTGCTTCGTTTGCGCTACATGAGTAATGAACCTCTTCATCCAGATTAGTATCTTCGTAGCCTCGCCACAAGCTTTCATGGTTCAAGTGCTGGAATAGGTTCGGCTTCCTTTACGGAACATTCCTTTAGAAGGAGGATTCCTTTAGGAAACTTCCTTGACTCACAAGACTTGTTGCGCTCTCGCACTTCCTCTTCTCGGTTCTCCTTATGTGTTCCAAGATTTTTCGCCGAGATGACCAACTTTGCCTTGTCTAACCGCTTGATACCTTTTGTACGCTTCGAGTTTTTCGACATCTTCGCCAAGGAAACTGCAACACGTAACCTTGTTTCTTTGTAGACGATTCCTTGATTCTCGAAGATAGAATAGGCTCCGCCAACATATCGTGATTGTCGGGTCATTGAGCCTCTCGGGAATATCGTGATGAAGTCCAAGTGCTCGGATCAACATTTTAGTATATTTGATGTAGGGAATCTTTGAGCCAAGCTTGTTGAGAAATGACATCATGTCATCCCAAATCGTAGCTTCAATAGCGATGTGTTTCATGTTGACCAATGCCCAAAATATTTGCGCTCCATGAGCTTAGGATACTCATAGCCACCGCCACGACCGTAAACAGACTTGGTGATGATCATGTAGAGAGTTCTCCATGGTTGAGGGATACTTAAGCTCTACGTGAGAATGCTTGGTGATTACTCCCGTAGCCTCGCCATAACCGATATCGATTAAGAATTGGAGAGTGAGCTCTTCAAAGATGTGTGGCATATAGTTTGTTGGTTCGACTTCGTGAATTAGGAGAATGTTCTTAAGTCTCGCAGTGTAATGGTGACTTGTTTGTGATTCGAGTCACCGTCACAAAGCAATTCCGCCCTTGACCCTTTCCATAGTGTTCCGAACTGCTTGGATATAGATCTCGTGAACAGCTTGCAGAGTGAGTGAGCATATTTCGATACGGATGAGTCCTCGTAATATCAATAGCAATTAAACACGAAGACTCGAGCAAGTGAGGTGTCAAAGTCAACACGGAGATTATTCTTTCCTATCTTCATTGGATAGCCATAAGGATAGATATCAAGAATGGAGAGAACTTCGATGCATCCACATTCATTTGTTCACCATGTCGTGATCTCAAATAACATTAGCCAAAAGAACCAACATATCGAAAGACATAATGTTAGTCAATGTAAGGTCTTATTGTCTAGTTATTGAATGTACAAAGGTCAATGATTGTTACGAGTCCTAAGTCACTTGTATGTCCAATAGTCCAATGACGCCGTGAAATGTTTCATGAGTTAGTTAACTTTAAGTTTTAAAGTTTATTTTATCACTTATTGTTCACAACATATCAAACGATTTAAGTTTATTAGTGACATTATTGGATTCATGACGATATGATTAGTTTATTTACAAGTTTGTACACGAATAATTCATAACGAAGGTATGATCCGTGCTTATGCGTAGGATTGGTAAAGTTATGCGAGATAGAAATGATATATGCGAGGCGTAAACTTACGCAGTAGATCCTAACTTACGCGTGAAGAAATATTACGAGTAAGAAAAATGGACCTTATGCGCAGAGGTTACGCTGAGGCATATATTAACCTTACGCCGTAAGGCTACCGTAAGAGTTGACCTTATGCGTAGAGGTCATCGCCACGCATATCCTTCACAGTGATACGCCGTAGTCCCATATGTAGAACCTTATGCGTAGAATCTACGCATAAGACTAATCTTACGATAACATACTACGCGTAAGGTGATCCTTATGCGTAGAGTTACAACAACCTTGATTCTCAATTTTAAGCGTAGCAAGCCCGAAACAAAGCATCATATCATCAATTTTGACACATAACATTCATTCTATGATGATCAAAACACAATTGCTCATATTAATGCTAAGTTGTAGAAAACCTTACGCGTAGTTTAAAACCCTAAATCTACGCTGTATGAATTTTAGCCATAGAATATGCACCAAAGTTTTTCGGTATGTCTTAGATGTTGTGAGAGTATAGTAACCAAGTTTTAACACTTAGTTTGCAAGTGAATCAAAAATACCCAAACTCAAGAACCTTAAACCCTAATTTCTAATTCGACACAATTAGTGTTTCGGGTGGTTATAGAGCATGGAAATCATCAATTCATCATCATATAAACATTACACAACAATCTTTTGAACAAAACACTTCTCATTTTGAAAAAACCCAATTCGACTTATAAACCCTAATTTTGCAAAATCACCAATTCGTGTTTCGGGTGGGTTTTGATGGTTAAAATGGTATTAATGATGTATTAGGAACGCTTTGACACAAACCATTTCACCACAAACACACTCACACCGATTACAGTGTTCATACGCATACGCAGAGAGCACATAATCACTCAAAAACACTTTTAGCCGTTGGATTTCCATGAAATTAAAACCTTAGCTTAAAATCATGTCATAAACACAAAACAACTTACAAAGTGGTGATCAAATGCACGGATTTCTTAAACGATTTCTATGCGAGGATTCTTTAGGTTTTAGTAATAAATGTGAAGTGAAAGTGTTAGGTGGGTATTTTATTGAAAATACTTTCGTGTTTTGATGCTTATAGTCCCTCCACCTTTTCCTTTTTCAAACAAAGCCATTTAACTTCCATTTTGGTTACCAAACAAAGTTTTTAGGAAAGAAACTTGACGACACTCCCCCCGACTCTAGAAAATAATGAAAGGTTATTAATTTTAGTCCGAGGAGTGTCATTGAACCGTAAAACATTTACCACCATTGAAAAGAAATAACCGAGATAAGATAACATGCAAGTACATGATGTTTTGAAACAGCTTAAGAGATTATTTTTTCCCTCAACACTTGATCTTAAAAATATCGAATTTTGAAAGATTGTAGTGTTGAAGGAAGAAATGTACTTGCCATGTTGAAAGATTATAGATTAGAAGAATATTTTGTTGTTTTATAAGATTTTATATTTTTGTATTTTGTTTTTGAAAAATATTTACAAAAGGATGTTTTGGTGTTTGATGTGTTTTAAGACTGCTTTAAGAGGTCATCCAATTCCTCTTGAGTCAAACACCTCATACCAATCCGTGGACCAACTCATTAAACCTAGCGGGAGGCAAGGCTTTGGTGAGAAGATCTCGCCAATTGGTATTCAGACCACAAAGTATAATTCAACGCACTGCTCCACGCGGTCCTTGATGAAATGATAGCTAAGATCGATGTGCTTTGATTTCGAAAGTGTCGAATCGAGTTGCACGAGATCGCAATGGCACCGATTGTCGCAAAGACATCGGATTCTCACAAACACGTAACCATAGTCTTTGAGTTGTGTTCTCATCCGATGACTTGAGCACAACACGCGGACATGGCTACATATTCTCGCTTCGCTGATGACATGATGTACAATCCTCGCTTTGATTGCCAAGACACCGCTTATCACCGAGAAATTGTAGAGCTCTCGAAGTACTTTTCCTCGAGTCTAAGCATCCCGCGTGATCGGCCTCAAAAGCGATTAGTTCAAAACCGTAATCCTTCTGATACCGATCCCCAAGTTAATGGTTCCCTTGATGTATCGGAGGATTCTTTAGCCTCAAAGAGGTGGGTTTCAGCTGGTCGCGATCGATAACGGAGCATAGATAAACGGCAAAGACAATATCAGTCTCGCTAGTCGTTAGATACATGAGGACCCAATAATACTTCTGTATTTGGTAGGGTCAACTAATTTCCCATGTAAATCAAAGATCTAACTTCTTGGTATGAGCCATTGGTGTGGCATAAGTGTCACAGTTGTCATTCCAAATTTGTTTAACAATTCAAGGGCATATTTGACCGACTCAAGAAAATACTACGGGTGATTGATGAACTTGCGCCCTAGAAAGAACGTAAGTTCACCCATCATGGACATTTCAAAATTTTTCTTCATTAGTTTTGCAAAAGCGGTTGAAAACTTTTATGTGTCGACCCAAAATGATGTCATCCACGTAAATTTGAACAATTAAGATATGTGCCCCGTGATATTGTATAAAAGAGTTGGGTCAACCGAGCCTTTGGTGAAATTATTAGCAATGAGGAAAGATGATAGCTTATCGCACTCATGCCCGAGGGGCTTGTTTGAGACCATAAAGAGCTTTGTTCGCTTTGTAGACATGGTTCGGCACTCGATTAACGAATCCATCCGGTTGGTCGACATAAACCATTTTTTAAGTTGTCCATTGAGAAACGCAGCTTTGACATCCATCCGATAGACCGTCATATTCATATGAGTCGCGAACGCGAGAAATATCCGAATGCCTCAAGACGAGCAACCGGAGCAAAAGATTCTTCAAAGTCTATTCCTCTTCCCGACGATAACCCTTAGCAACTAGACGTGACTTGTTTCGATGACGCCCTTCAAAGATCCAATTTGTTTTTCCAACCATTTTAGACCAATGACGAGACCCCGCTGGTCTTTCAACCGCTCCCATACTTCAAGACGCTTGAATTGGTTGAGTTCTTCTTGCATGGATTCAATCCAGCTTGTCTTTTGTCATTGCGCCTTTAATGTTTTAGGCTCGATTGGCGTATGTGAGTGCATAAATGCAATGTTCACCATCCGTGCGAAGACGTTGTCTCGTAACGATCGGTTGATTCGATTGCCAATAATGTTAGCCGAGGATGGTCTTTTGTCCATCGGTGTGTAGAGGGTTGATGTTGGTATACATTGTGCGATTCGAGGATTCAAATGGTTTGTTGAAGATTCCGCGACATCCGTGCGCAGCCTCATTAGCAAACGGGTTAAAGAACGATTTGGATCAAAATCTGCAGCGGGGTACTTCATTCGTAATATCATCACCGGTTCATCATTGTTGGAAGCGTGTGTTCAACTGCTGTGTTGAGTCAATCGTGTAGGTGCATCTTCAACAAGAGTTGTTGTAGCAGTGTATCGTATAGGAATATTATCGTTGTGCAATGGAAACAATGGATACACCGAGCACGCTCATCAATGTCGTCACGTAACGTAGGAGCAAATAACCTTTCCATTTGTTGACGAGTTAGTGGGGCTTTGTTCACCGATGATGGGGATTGAGGAAGTTTAAACGGTTATGACCGGTTCTAAGTCATATACTCGTAAGCCATTTCGTGAGTTCATCAAATGAGCATGAATCGCTTCCATTACCTCCTTAGTTCGACGATTCCGATTCGGAAACCTTTAGAATTGTCACAAGATCCAATAAAGACCCAATATCGCCTTTGGCTTTGAGCTTTCCAAAATCATCACGATCATTATTCGGATAGCAAAGGGATCCAAATACATGAAAGTGTTTGAGGTTCGGTTTATAGTTGTGGACAAGCTCGAAGGTGTTTTGTTGTATGCTTTGTGATCATAGAACGGTTTTGAGTATAGCATGCAGAGATACAACCGCCCATAAGTAATATGGAAGTTTAGCATTGATTAACATTGTTCTGCAGCCCACTAACGCTCGGTTTCGCCTTTCAACAACTCCGCTTTGTTCGTGTGTACGGCAATAGATGTTTGATGTCAATTCCACTTTCTCATAGAATTCACGAAGGGTTTTGTTAACAAATTCGGGCCTTTGTCTGCTCGATTATCCCGACGGTGTCATGGAGTCGAACCTCAGATTTTGTGAGAAAGGTGATGATCATTTGTGGAGCTTGGTCTTTGCTTCAAGAAAGTAGACCCAAGTCCATCGTGAGTAGTCATCAACAATTACTAAGATGTAGCGCTTGCCATTGATCGCTTGCACGCGATCGGGCCACACAAATCCATGTGAAGAAGATGAAGCACATGTCGAGAGTCAGGTTCCACCTTTGAAGGAAAGTGAGCACGAGTGCTTTTCCTTGTTCACAAGTCGAACAAAGGTGATCTTTTGAATACCGAATCGTGGGAGTCCTTCAACTAGTTTGTGTCGAGCAAGATTGGTGATGGTTTGAAAGTTTAGATGAGAGACGACGTGCCATAGCCGTGGATTTTGTAGATGTTGCCTTTGAAAGTAAGCGATGGGAGAGGAAGCAACCATGTCTTGCATAGAGATAGTGTAGAGACTAGAATTACGCGAGCCGGACATAAGGTCATTTCCATGTAGATCACGAATGAAACAAGTTTTCTCCCGAAAGCAACCTCCAAATCTCCATCACAAAATTGACCCATCGAAAACAGACAGACCGAGGCCTTCCACATAGTAAACCCCGCCGATTTCGATGTTCCCATTAACATAGTCTCCGAGCCTCATGATAGTCGCAAGTGATCATTCCCGAACCCGACAAAGGCCAATGAACTTTGCAATAAAGTTTGATAACAGCTTAAGGTTGCATGTCATGTGTCGGGAACATCCGCTATCAACAACTAGAATGATCTCAGATCACCGCATTACACACATGCATTTACATGTATGGAATAGAAGTAGATGTGGAACCCAAATGTTAGAGGGTTCCAAGTGTATATTAGACATACACACATTAATAATTTTAGGCATCCATTTAAATCCTAGTGTGTTATATATCCATTTCGCCATCTATAACTACTCTTTGCTTTAGTCTTAGTGAATGCACTAGGTGGTACTACATTCTTAGAAGGTGAAACCGAGCTCTGTGGATAACAACACATGCCTTAGACTCTAAAGAAGGCGGTTTACTGCCACGCACTTAGACCGATTAGTGGGCCTAGAGGTATTCCGTTCTTAGGATTCCGTAATCGAGATGATAGCTTTAGCAACACATTTGTCATGACAATCGAATTCATACTTTTACGACAAATATCACAAGGTGCATCGATCAATATCAAAAGTGCTTAACGGTTTAGCATTCGTTACATCACTATTTCTATTACATTTGCCGACGCAACATCTATAGTGGAAGCAACATGAGTCTTATTCGAGTCCTAGGGTGTTCTTCTACTTTAGCATTCCTTATTGATCTTTTCTTAGGTCGCAACTTCCTATTCTTCGATTGAGTGCTCCTAGGTCGTGAAGTGCGGACGCTTGGAAAAGACGCAACTATTCCCTGCTTCAAGAGAGGAAACACGTTAGCAACTTGTGATTTGGCAAGAGGGATTCTAGGTTCACGATTACTAAGTGTGACCGGTGCTAATCTCTTAATCACAAGTAGGCGGAAGTTGTTCATACTTTCCTAACATTTCTCTTAACTTAGAGATAGTGTGAATCAAATCTTGATTTTCGTAATCTAATATTACCAAAGAAAATTCATGACTTCTCTAGTGTGAACAAGATAGTGATCAAGTTCGTTTGATGCTTCATGACGAGTCTTATTGAGCAAATCAAATATGACACCATATTCTGCTTAACTTTTGAAAGTTCTTGTTCATATTTTGAGATTTGACTTTTCAAAGACACGCTTTGATCATCCAGCTTGCTCAATTTTAGGATCGAAGATTTTGCACTCAACCGAGCGATTTTCTTTTGAAAACTAAGTTGATGATTGTGAATATCTTTTCACACCAATGAAGACGACGCTTGGCATTGTAAATTTCGTTGAGTAATCGCTTATTTTCGCTTTTAAAGACTCGATCCAAGCACATTATCGGTGTTCTCAACAGCTACAACATTTTCAACAATATCGCAGAGATATAATCGATGCATATGGCAAAGAATGAAACAACACAACATTATGGACATCAAGATGTATAAGGTCTTCCAAGAGTCGATCAACATATTTTCTCAAAAGTTTCTTTTTCGCTTAGTATTAGAAATAGATGTTTCGCTTTCTAAAACGACCTTCATAGTTCCAAGTTCCTTATGAAAATCCTGCTCCTGTGCTAATGCACAACTTTTCAAGTTTTTAACATTAGGTAAAAGATTTTTCCAAAAATGTCTCTTTGTTCTCGCGCCAGAGGCGATTGAAAGTGTTCAATTTTGATTTCGTAACGATATTCTATCTCATGTTGTAAAATTTTGAGGTCACCATGAAAATGTCAAAATATCTAAGAATATTTCGATTTTCGTGTTTTGAGTTTACTTCACTAATTGAAGGTAAAGGACCATAAGTTTGTGCATAACTGCTTTGGGATTAACATTAGAAGACTCGTGTGTTTTGATGATAACCCTTGGTGTGTTAGAAGAATCCGCTGGTGTGACGAAGTGACCGCTTTTATAATTAAAAGGTTTGTTGTAAACAACGCTTTTTAATTTTGATCGACTCGCCTTCGTGATCTAATTCCTCTTGACGATGATATTCAACAACACTCATAACAAGATTATCAATTTTGTATTCTCGTGACCGAAACTTCGTGAGTTGGTTTGAATGTTTTAGTGAAAGCTTTGGTTTGTAATCAACTAGATTTTTTCCATATCCTTTGATTGGGTTTTAAGGTAAACTTTTCAATAGTCATATCGATTCACCATGTTTGTAAACAACAGCTTTAAACTCTTTAAGTTTGTTTTGCAAGTCGATAATTTCTTCAAGAAGGTCATCCACCCGATTCGTTGAATGCTTTTTGTATGCGGAGAACTGCTTTTGACAATTTAACAACTCATTTTAGCTTTTGATTTTCCAAGGTGAGAGCGTTAATTTGCTTTTTATGTTCATGTTTCAGCTTGTTCTAATTCGCATAACAAAGCATTCTTCGAGGCGGCTAGATCACGATCCGCTTTCTAAATATTTTTCGCTTTGATGAGATTTTGCAAAGCGGCTTCAAAACCTTTTCACGGTTTTCTTGAGTTTTGAAAAAGTTGAGTTGCATTTGTAAGCATTCAAAATCCTTGGTTAGCAAAGGCATTTTACTTTTTAAGGTCCGATTTAATGCAACACATTCAACAATTTGGGATTGTTGGTCTTAAGTAATGTAACAAGATCCGGATGAGGCAAAGGTTCATCGTGTTCAACGCGAGTCACAACATGATCATTATTTAGATCCTCAAGTATAACCACGAGTCAATTTGATTATCAAGGAAACCATAAGGTCATCCGGATCGCCAAATGTGACTACGGGTTTATTTGAAAATCGCCGAATGAGATGTAGATGACTCATTTTGAACATTCGAGCCGCTACGGATTCGATATTGACGGAGATATTAGTTCGATATGATGATGGTTTGTTCGGCACCGAGACAAGCCATCGTTGTCATACATCGGGCCTGTTTCACTCATGTGTAACTCTTGCATATTAGCCATCAACATAATAAATGATTGGCCCGCAAGTCCTCCATATCATCATCTCGAGTCTCGTGATCCGCCATAAAGCTCGTTTTGTCCGTGAGAGATCCACCGCCTTCATCCTTAAGAGCCAAAAGTAAAGCCTCTTTGAAATAAGCACCGCCCCTAGTCCTTGGCTTTGGGCATGCATTAGCTGTGTGTCCTTCTCATTGCGCTTGTAGCATCTAAGACCATTTAACCGATTCTCGAGCATTTCTGCTCCACCACTTGAGCTCGTTGTTATTCCTACCCACAAGATTAAACCCTTGACCACCGCCCATCCGACGCACCATAATCACGATTTCGAACTTCAACACGTCCATTGTTCACAACACTTGAGTCCGTGTGTTAGATGAGGAACGAATACGATTGTTGGATTTGTTGGTGTAACGCCAAAAGCATTAGCAATCATCACAAATCCTTGTTGCAATGCTTCGAACGGATCGATTTCCTCGCCGCTTCAATCGACATATGCTTGAGCATTGTTGTTGTATGGAACCAATTGATTTTGTTGAGGTTGTTGTCGTGAAGGTGTGTTTGAAGCGCTTGGTTGAGTTGCTTGTCGAGAGGATAATTCGCTGAGCATACAAGGCAAGTTGTTGATTATCCGGATGTGATCGCTTAGCAATTTGAGCACGGAGAATCCTTTCCGATCAACTTCCTTTTCATGAGGCTTCAAGTAATCGTACAACAATCCATAAGTAGAATGATGCATATTCTTTGCTTGACGGAGAAAATGACATACTTCTCCCATTCGTGACCAAGACTACTCAGAACTTAGTATTCACCGCAATTCTTGGCATGATGATGTTGTGTTTATCCAAATCATTGATGATGTCTCGAAAATCGATGATGATAGGACTCTAGTGTCTCTCCGTGTTCAATCATGAAGTGTTCATAAGCCAAGTAAATTTTGGATTCCAAATCCTCCCGATTGAGTATGATCCTTCCATAAGAAGACTAATATGATCCCACATTTTTGTGCGCCTTTTGAGCATCAACACTACGAAGAATTGGGTTTGGTAATCCTAAGAGGATGTATTCCATTGCAAGTTCATCGCCTTCATAGTGTAGAAGTTCAGAGCATTTAGATCCGCAACAAGAGCAATGTTGGTTTGTTCATCTCTTGGTGGAACAAAGATTGGATCTCCTGCACAATGACAAGAGGCATCTCAAATGGACCTTCCAAGATAACCTTCTTTAAGAACTTTCCATGTGGCTTCTTCGGATCACAAAACCTAAAGAACCTTATCACCCATTGATCGTAGTTTCGGAGTGAGCATTGAGGTCTATCAAGTGATCCAAACTTCATGAATTGATTGTTGGTCGCTTAAAGCTTCACACATCTTTGCAAACCAAGTGGGTTCCTTCATAGTGTTCCTTGATGGATGTTGATTGAAATCATTTGTGTAGGGTTGAACTTGAAGGCTTGGTGGTGTTTGAACCATTTGTGGTGGTGGGATTGCACCAATTTGTGGATTATGTTGTTGATTAAATTGTTGTTGATAAATAGCTTGTTGTTGATTCCATTGTTGATGTTGTGGAGTTAATTGTTGTTGTTGTTGATGATTATAAGTGTGAGGAAATAGTTAGAGTATGGTGGTTGAGACATGTTGATAAACTTGTGTAGTAAAATGGATCTTTGTAGTCGAATGAACCTTTGTTGATGAAGTGTCCTTAGGCGAGAAAAGACAAGAACCAAGTAGCACTTATGCGTAAAAACACCAAAGTTACGCGTAACAATTAGGAGTTACGCAGAGGATTTAGCTTACGCGTAAGGTGGAAAAGACTCTAAAGTTATGCGAGACACAAGTTAGACGAGAAACTTAGGCGTAGGATTTCCTTATGCGCGAGAACTAGGTTTACGCGTAAAGTGAATCTTATGCGTGGGATTTCACGCCGTAAGCTTATGCTTATGCGTAATTTTAGGGTTTTGCCCAAATGATCTTTTACACTATCACAAAGGCAAAGGATATCCAAAGTCGACGTATTTTCGCACTTATCCAAGTAAGAAAACACGGAATAAACCAGAAAATGAAGATCAAACCAAGGAAGCACTTACGCGTAGTTTTAGGGTTTTACTACGCAGAAATGCTCAAAACTTTGATTCTCGTCCAAAAGTGTTTCTAAACCGTTTTTGTGTGATAAAATAGCTTCAATAACACCAAAATACACAAAAGTGTGAAACTTGATGAACCAAAGCCTCTAAAACAGCTTAAGCGTAGAATGAAACCCTCGTTAAAAACCAAGCTTAAAAACGATATCCACGCCGTAAAGGTTGAAACTTTTGCCAAAAACAAGTATTTTAACACCTTAAAACATTGAAAGTACAAGAATCTTGATTAAAAGTGTAAAAACAAGTTTTTTGCTTAACCAAAGTATCACTCGTTAGTTTTACGCGTAGGACCAAAACCCACTTCAAAAACAAAACGATTCACCCAACTAGTAGGCGATTGATACCATCGATAGGTCACTAGTTTTACAAACACAAGTAATATAGAAAGAGATAAGGCGATTGAACAAGTAAACAAGCACACATACACGATAAGAGTAGCACGGTTAGGCGAGGAATATGTGTGAAAAGAAAACTTGAACAACCAACCCTCAAATGAGGGTTTACAAGAGTATTTATAGGAGGAAGCTAGGCAACACCCTAGTTCCCATCCTTTCTTATATGGGCTTGGGCCTAAGCTTATGGGCCTTCTACATAAGCTAGACCTTAAACAAACATAAAGGCCATAATAAAGCTACCTATTACATATGAAATATAAATACTTGAAATATGGTTTAGGAGTGATTCCAACAGGAAGCGATCCGTTTCAAATAGTATATATAAGAAATATCAAATATAAATACCAGAGAGTTACAAATCGACCGCTTTAGGAAAAGAGGTCGACACGCAAAACCCGCGAATACTCGATAAGTGATACCGGGCAAGTGTTTACCCGGGTCGTGTCCCAACGAGGAGTGAATTGACGGTGACGTTTGATGTTCGTTATTAAAGTGCTTGAATGGAAAGAATTTTAAATTTTGGAATTTTAAACTAATTGACGGGAATTTAAAGGAAAGCAATAAAACTAAACTAAGGAAATCTACGGGAGTCCTAAAATTAATCTAAAATACTAAGGGAAACTACGGGAAACTTAAAGCTAATTAAAAACGTAATCAACCTAAAATCGGGCACGTGCGGGTCTCGCAGACGCTTTAAAAAGTGAAAATGTAAAAATATTAACCCTACAAACTTAAAATTAATTTTCTTACATTCTAAATGACAAAAAATGATTTTAGGAAAAAGCCGGGTAATTTTTCGGCTTTTATTTTATTTATTATGAATTAAATACTAAATAATACTAATTAAATTATAAAAAAATATATTAAATGTAATTTGAAAAATCTAAAAAATTGCAGAAAACTACTTTGAACTAAGCTTAAGGTAAATAAAATAAAAAAAGTGGAACTTGCTTTTTGAAATAAGCTATAAAAAATCACAAAAGCTTAATAAGCGTAAACTGCCATATGTATATAAATAACTAGTAAAGCAAATCATGACAAGAAAGACTTGATAGAGCAGATGGTTAAGGGGTTGTTGCGTGGGGTTCAGATCGCACAAACCCAGGTTCGATTCCTGGTCTGTGCATTTTTTTTTTATTTTTTTGATTTGCACTTATTTTTACTAATCTAAATTATCTAGTTGTATTAAGGGAAACTTAAATAAGCATTAAATAAACACTAAAAGGGGCTTAAGGCTGCTGTTTAGGACAGCAAAACAGAAAGAAAATGAGGCCAAATGAACTTGAAATAAGCACTAAGGAAGCTATCAAAAAGCACGTAAAAAGCTATACTAGAAATCTACCCTATCTAAAAGCTATAAGGGGAGTATTAAAAGGCAAATGAAGCTACCTAAACCTATGCTAAAAGCTAAAGCAAACCCAAAAAAAATAAAGTTCATACATCTAAGTACTCTAAAAACTAGATTTTAGCTCATAAGAGCTTAAGACTATGCTTAAAGGGGGGCTGCAAATGGACCTGATGGAACAGTGGGCTTAGGACAGAAACAAAAGTGGTGCAAGGGGGGTCATCGAGGGGCAAAATAAGCTATTAAAGGAACTGGGAAACCTCAAATAAGCGAACACTGATTAAGACTGAACTACATTCTACTTGTAAAACTAAACTCACATGCTCAATCTAGCTAAAATCTGCCTAAAATTAAACTAAAAAAAAGTGGACATTACGATCGTCACGCTTAAGGATACCAAATCGATTTAAAAAAACTACTCTAACAACTTCCTAACAACTAAGGACTAATTACGACATCAAATAAACTAACTCAACACTCAATCGAAACCATTTTGACATCAAACATGGGTCGAAAAGTGGTTTTGACCAGTAAACCATGCAATTCCAAACACCCCTTTAAGGAAGAAAATGTTGTTTTAAAAAAAATTAAGGGCATGAAACTAGTAATCACAGCTTAGTAAACTTGAACAAAGGCTCCACAAGAACTTAAACAAACTCATAACACTCTTTAACAACAATGTATTTCAAAGAAAATGATGGCGGTGTTCATAAAATTAATTGCAAAGCGAAATTAAAATAGACTTTAGATTAAAGCTGAAATTAAAATTACATGGAAATTAAATGACAATAATAAAGTGGACATAGAATATCAAAATTCTAGACAAGAAAATTACAAATGGCTAACCACCTATTTATATTAAAACTAAAAGAGAAAAATTGTCATCTTTGTGCTCGCTTCGTTGTGTGCTTTGTATGTGAGAGAAAGCAGACTTGAGAGATTTTGCTTGCTTTGGTTGCATCTCGACCATTCAATTTGCTTGGGCACAAAGGATTGAATCTTAGCCGTTCATATAAGTGTATCCAATGAGCTCCTTGGGGATTGCCAAGCTGGCATCGAGACCATGTGGGTTGTGGGGGCTTGCCTGGGACATGGGAATCAGAGGAGAAAGTGATATGTTGGGGAAGAAGACAAGGCGAGGGGTGAGGATTTGGCGCCATTTTGTGAAGCTGGGTTTGGGTAAGCTGTTTTTGGGTAAAGCAGGGTAAGAAGGTGGGTAAAGGGGGTGTATATGGGTTTGGGTAAAAAAACGTTTTGGGTGGTTAAGGGTAAAGGTAGGGTGGTTTTAAAAATTTAGTTTAGGTAATTAGTGAAAGTCTAAATAAAATGCATTTATATTTTGGTTTAAATATATATATATATTTTTTTACTTGAATAAAAGAAATTGGTTTTAAAAAAAATGTTTTTAATAAGAAAAAAATGGTTTTTAATAAAAGATGTTTTTAACAAAGATAATTGTTGAAAATAAAAATAATAGTTTTTAGTGAAAAACGTTTTAAGGGTAAATGGGTAGTTCGGGTTTCGGGTGAAATGTAAAAATGTAATTTTGGGTTTAAGGTTTGGTTTTGAGTTTGTTTTCCCAATCTCACTCCAAGAACGTGTCCCGGGATCCAAAAATGTAGAAAATCCGCTCCCGACTCCGTCCGCAAAGCACTTTTTCCATTCTGAGCTCAATTTTGTCCGTTTTTGCCCTGTTTTCGATCCTTTGTACCTGAAACACATAAAAACACATTCCAAGGATATCCGCAGACAAATGGTTATATTTCAGTGTTTTAGACATTTTAAGTGGGCTTAGATGGTAAAATGATGAGTGAATAAGCACTCATCAAATCCCCACACTATCAATTGCTAGTCCCTAGCAATCCGATCATATGAAGTAATGAAAGGATCAAAATACCAAGAATACCCCGTTTCGACTTTTTATTCAAGTACGAGAAATTTAAAACTTGAACGTAAATAAATAACATGCTTGATCATCAAAACATGGCATCACGGAACGTGATTCACGCAAAATAGGTGTCTCCAGGGAATTGTAATCGTCATCCTCTTTTTTATACTCTCAAACCAAGCTTAAACTTATTGTGCAAACGTTTTTGTAAAATGCTAACACTACTTATATCAATAATCTATGTAAGTCGAGACTTAACTTTTTACTCCCGCGATTTATACAATTTAAGTGAGTGTGCTCATTTTCAAAAGTTTGACCATTGAAATCGACATTTGTTATGGTTTGTTATCCACTTAACTAAAGTACTAACCCACCGGAAACGATGAAAGTCTAAGGATCGAAAGGGCCTCTTCCATGTAGCGGCTTTCTTCTCGGCACATCCCAAAACATTAGTTTTAAGTGACCGGCTTTTGACACCTCACGAGAGAATAGTACCGAATTAGCGGAATTGATTCCAAAGATTTACGGCTACCGATTAAGTTAAAACTAAACCTAAATGGATTACAACCGACGATAATTTAGAAATTCGAGATTCAAATGTGAGATCACCCTTGTTGCGACTTTCTTCTCACTTGTCCTTTTAAGGAGGCTAGGTTTTCACCCTTGAGAATAGTATCGAGCTTTCGGGGTCTTTGAAATCAAGGATTTCAAGTTAATCAAACTTTTAGACAACTTTGACGAATACGAGTTCAACTTCCGATTTAAATTTAAGAAAAGCAAGTTTCAGACATTTATTCATAAGCAACATAGTGCTTTTATTCACGCAACTCATATTTTTCATTTCTTTTTTTTTCATCTTTTCATTTTTCAACCTTTTCACTTTTTTTTTTTTTTTTTTTTTTTTTTCATTCGACTTTGAACTTTAAACTTGCAACTTTTGCATCATTCAAGCATTTTTCGATACTTTCATTTTGCACATTATTCGATTTAAAGAAAGTATGCTTTCTCGGAAATTTAAATAAAAAGTTGAACTCGGACTCTAAATCACTTTTGCTTAAAAACTTTTTATTGTAACAAGACTATTTGAATGTTCAAAAGTTTGACAACGAGCACGTATTTTAGGTTCAATTAAGAGCTACTGGGAGAAAAAGCCATAGATTACTTATATAAGCTCTAAAGAGAACCAACTACTCCACGCTTAGCATTTTCATTTGCACAACGCATAAAACCTTAGCCTAATTGTTAAGAGAGCAGCTAGATCAACACTCTAGCAGAGTCGGGATTCCCATTGTTCTAGCCGAATCAAGACTAAACTACCATTAATACCAAGCATCAATGCTTTATTTTGTGCAAAGCACTTTTGTAAATGTAAATACTTGACTTAAAGCGATAAAAATTTTAAAATTTTTGGTCAAACGGGGTGCTAGGGTACTAGAAGGTACACATGTGATCAAAATTCGCTAGAATTCCCCACACTTAGAATTGAATATTGCCTCAATATTCAAAGTAAAAACCGAAATGCGAAACTATAGAACGAAAAAGGTAATACTACTAGCCAAGTGTGGAAACGAAATCTTTTCTCACAAAAGGATTTTATAAAGATATCCCTAGATAATCGTTAGAAAAAAAATCGGATATTGGGCGGCTGGATTGAAAACAGGCGCATCAATCATCACGATCTACGGGAATCCTGAAAACAGAGAGCAAACACACAACAAGCAAACAACAGTGGAGGAATTCCCCCACACTTAGTGTTAGAAAATAGAAAGAGGTCAGAAACATGGGTGGACACCCATGTTATGCTACTGTTTTTGTTAACCGAGTAGCTAGCTTGACTCGACCCCGAATTCATTGGTCCATGGGGGAGCAAGTGGAAGAGAAAATCTCCATCGGACTTTCATTCAAATGGTTTGGATAAACATTGAATGTGCCGAAAGTTCCACTCGATGAGATATAACCGCTTAAGAGAATGAGAAATCTGGGGTCAAAGATGGTATCTTCACCCCGTAGGAGATAAGATATGGAGAAAAATGGATAAGAAAGGTGGTGTCATTGAAATGACAACGGGTGGGATGGGTGGGCAAAAGATTAGATTGAGGAACATTGAGCGAATGTTCAACAATCTTATCCACCACTGAAGCAATGAGAACATCCGAATCGGGCTTAGAAGAGATTCCATCATCCGGCGGTTTAGCAGGCGGACGAGTGGATGATGGACCTAAGCCATAATCGTCACTCTGAAAAACCGGAGGTATCGAGTCATCCGGAGAAAGAAATGAGTCGACCTCTTCCATAAGAGTGTCACTCGACGAATTATCAGAAGACCGATTGTAGAGGAGATTTTCCAATTCAGCGAGGTCGGCTTCAAAGTCGAAGTGAGCATCATCATCTCCCCGTGGAGAATGATCAAGAAGAGCGAGTTCATCGGCGAACTCCTCGAGAAGGTCTAACGTCGAAGTGGGATTGCCACTATTCTTATCTTCGGGAGTGGAATCCTCGACCTCGGTTAAAGATGTAACGGGGTTTTCCGAGTAAAGGTCACTATCCTCATTCTGAATGTCAAAAATTGGGTTATCTCAAATTTGAGTGAATTCAGAATCGAGGTCAAATAGAGGATTAGTGAAAGCCATAGTGAAAGGTTCCTGACACAACGAGAATATCTTCATCATCCGAATCAAAATCGGTGTCGATTTCTCTTCTTCGTGTTCAAAATCTCTCACTTCTTCTAAGTCGACGAGCTCGTAAGGATCTTCCTCAACATACTCTATGTCTCCACACGATAAGGAATCACAAACGACGATAGTCATTTTCGCACTCGGAGATCATCTCAACGTAATCATTAGGGGAGGAGAGGAATCATCATCAACCGCTCATCACACATCATATCGAGACGCCTCGCACTCACTTGGGGTTGGGACAAGGTTCTCAACACAAGACGATTCCGCTTCCGGAATAGTCTTTGAGATGCTCGTCCCCATACTTAGAGAGTTAACGGCTCTTCGGGTGTGGTTTCGCCGACAAACTTTCATCATCATCGCCACTATCATCATCATCGCCAATGTAAGTCGCGAGCCATCGAGCACGCCTTGCAAGTGCTTGTTCTTCGATTCGTATTTCTTCAAGACATTTTTGAATCTTAGCGGCTCGTTCCTCTTCTTCAAGTAATTCTAGCATAGATTTTCGCTATAGACGCTTGGTCTCTGCAAGTTCTTCTAGCATACTTTTCTCACGAGGATGTTGATCAATGACGGAAATTGTTCAATATTTGGAATTGCGGGGTTGGAAATTGTCAAAACCGAAGTGTTATAACAAGGATCGTGTCCATGGTAATTTTGATTCCATGATTGACATTGGTAATCATAATGAGGACCCCACAATTTGCACAAATAAGGTATTGAGGAGAAATTATGAAATGATGTATCATTGAAATCTTGATAGTACGGTTGTGGTTCATATGAATTCGTGGAGGGTAGGTGAAATCGTTTGAGGAAAATTGAAGGAATTTGGATTAGAATCATAAGCGAATGAATTCTCGGACAAATCGAACAAAATCCATTAGTAAGATAATTTCCACACCACTTGCACATACATTTGAAACAACGAAAACCTTTCGTAACATCGCTCCACAACCGTAGCAATAATCTTGATCGAAAGAAGATATCTCGGCTCGGAATAGGGATCGAGGCTCAACAACATCACAAGTCGATTTGTATTTCCAAGTTGAATCTTGACGAAGTTCATTTAAGAAGTTTTCAATCATGTTCACGATTTCGTTCTCAAGATTCCGGAGGTGGGACACGTGGTGTGCTCTCGAGCTAGCAATTTCCACCACTTCGCTTTTGGTCTCCGGTTCTTGTTCTTTTCTCTTAACCTTAAATCGCGAAGATTTTGATCAAATCTAGACGCTTTAGGCTTAGAAACAAGAGAACAAATCTCGGGTTGAGGTGGGAGGTCGGAAAACTGGAGAATCATCGAGAGTTTTTATCGGCTAATTCGCACCAATAGCAATATTTGCTTGCTCCAACCCTTCCACACCGCTTACATAAACAATCGGATTGAGACAATAAACTTGATCCTCTTCCATACGGCCTTTACAAAGGAAAACAACGACGATAATCGATCGTCGCCATGAGAATTAAACTTGTAGAGGTTAAAGAAATAGAATTAAGTGATCGAGAGGATACGAAGAATAGAATCAAACGGTGAAAGAGGGTAAGAGAAATAGAATCAACGAATAAGAGGAATGAGAAGAATATTTTGGGGTTTTGATAAATAAAAACATAAAAGAGAAAATAAATTTTGAAAAGGAAAATATTTTTGGGTTTTTGGGTTTTTGGAAAGCAAATAACTTCACGACGAAGGTTCTTCAAGTCACTAATCATCAAACCTTAACGATATTGTCGCAACACAACCTCCCCGGCAGCAGCGCCAAAATTTGATCCGTTTCAAATAGTATATATAAGAAATATCAAATATAAATACCCGAGAGAGTTACAAATCGACCATTTTAGGAAAAAGAGGTCGACACGCAAAACCCACGAATACTCGATAAGTGATACCGCAAGTGTTTACCCGGTCGTGTCCCAACGAGAGTGAATCGACGGTGACGCTTGAGGTTCGTTATTAAAGTGCTTGAATGGAAAGAATTTTAAATTTTGGAATTTTAAACTAATTGACGGAATTTAAAGGAAAGCAATAAACTAAACTAAGGAAATCTACGGAGTCCTAAAATTAATCTAAAATACTATGGAAACTACGGAAACTTAAAGCTAATTAAAACGTAATCAACCTAAAATCAAGCACGCGGGTCTCGCAGACGCTTTAAAAGTGAAAATGTAAAATATTAACCCTACAAACTTAAAATTAATTTTCTTACATTCTAAATGACAAAAAATGATTTTAGGAAAAAGCCGGGTAATTTTTCGGCTTTTATTTTATTTATTATAAATTAAATACTAAATAATACTAATTAAATTATAAAAAAATATATTAAATGTAATTTGAAAAATCTAAAAAATTGCAGAAAACTACTTTGAACTAAGCTTAAGGTAAATAAAATAAAAAGTGGAACTTGCTTTTGAAATAAGCTATAAAAATCACAAAAGCTTAATAAGCGTAAACCGCCATATGTATATAAATAACTAGTAAAGCAAATCATGACAAGAAAGACTTGATAGAGCAGATGGTTATGGGTTGTTGCGTGGAGTTCAGATCGCACAAACCCGTGTTCGATTCCCGGTCATGCATTTTTTTTTTATTTTTGATTTGCACTTATTTTACTAATCTAAATTATCTAGTTGTATTAAGGGAAACTTAAATAAGCATTAAATAAACACTAAAAGGGTTTAAGGTCTTTGCTTAGGACAAAGAAAATGTAAAGAAAATGAGGCCAAATGAACTTGAAATAAGCACTAAGGAAGCTATCAAAAAGCTCGTAAAAAGCTATACTAGAAATCTACCCTATCTAAAAGCTATAAGGGGAGTATTAAAAGGCAAATGAAGCTACCTAAACCTATGCTAAAAGCTAAAGCAAACCCAAAAAAAATAAAGTTCATACATCTAAGTACTCTAAAAACTAGATTTTAGCTCATAAGAGCTTAAGACTATGCTTAAAGGGGGGCTGCAAATGGACCTGATGGAACAGTGGCTTAGGACGTAAACAAAAGTGGTGCAGGGGGGTCATCGAGGCAAAATAAGCTATTAAAGGAACTAGGAAACCTCAAATAGTTTAACACCGATTAAGACCGAACTACATTCTACTTGTAAACTAAACTCACATGCTCAATCTAGCTAAAATCGCCTAAAATTAAACTAAAAAGTGGACAAGGCGGGTCAGTCACGCTTAAGGATACCAAATTGGATTTAAAAAAAACTACTCTAACAGCTTCCTAACAACTAAGGACTAATTATGACATCAAATAAACTAACTCAACACTCAACTGAAACCATTTTGACATCAAACATGGGTCAAAAAGTGGTTTTTGACCCGTAAACCATGCAATTCCAAACACCCCCTTAAGGAAGAAAATGTTGTTTTAAAAAAAATTAAGGGCATGAAACTAGTAATCACAGCTTAGTAAACTTGAACAAAGGCTCCACAAGAACTTAAACAAACTCATAACACTCTTTAACAACAATGTATTTCAAAGAAAATGATGGCAGGTTCATAAAATTAATTGCAAAACTGAAATTAAAAGAGACTTTAGATTAAACTGAAATTAAAATTACATGGAAATTAAATGACAATAATAAAGTGGACATAGAATATCAAAATTCTAGACAAGAAAATTACAAATGGCTAACCACCTATTTATATTAAAACTAAAAGAGAAAAAATTGTCATCTTTGTCTGCTTCTGTTGTGTGCTTTGTATGTGAGAGAAAACAGACTTGGAGAGATTTTGTGCTTCTTTGGTTGCATCTCAGCCATTCAATTTGCTTGGGCACAAAGGATTGAATCTTAGCCGTTCATATAAGTGTATCCAATGAGCTCCTTGGGGATTGACAAGCTGGCATCGAGACCATGTGGGTTGTGGGGGCTTGCCTGGGACATGGGAATCAGAGGAGAAAGTGATATGTTGGGGAAGAAGACAAGGCGAGGGGTTAGGATTTGGCGCCATTTTGAAGCCGGGTTGGGTAAGTTGCTTTTGTAAAAGGTAAGTAAGGTGGGTAAAGGGGGTGTATATGGGTTTGGGTAAAAAACGCTTTGGGTGGTTAAGGGTAAAGGTAGGTGGTTTTAAAAATTTAGTTTAGGTAATTAGTGAAAGTCTAAATAAAATGCATTTATATTTGGTTTAATTTTTTTTTTTTTTTTTTTTTTTTTTTTTTTACTTGAATAAAAGAAATTGGTTTTAAAAGAAATGTTTTAATAAGAAAAAATGGTTTTAATAAAAGATGTTTTTAACAAAGATAATTGTTGAAAATAAAAATAATAGTTTTAGTGAAAACGTTTTAAGGGTAAATGGGTAGTTCGGGTTTCGGTGAAAGGTAAAATGTAATTTTGGGTTTAAGGTTCGGTTTTGAGTTTGTTTTCCCAATCTCACCCAAGAACGTGTCCCGGATCCAAAATGTAGAAAATCCGCCCGACTCAGTCCGCAGCACTTTTTCCATTCTCGAGCTCAATTTTGTCCGCTTTTGCCTGCTTTCGATCCTTTGTACCAAACACATAAAACACATTCCAAGGATATCCGCAGACAAATGGTTATATTTCGTTGTTTTTAGACATTTTCGGGCTTAGATGGGTAAAATGATGAGTGAATAAGCACTCATCGTAAGCTCGGAGCGTAATGATCGCAGATTCTTCTCATGCTCACGCCAACATCATCACTAATGGAAGTTCTATCTTAAAGCAACACAAAGCCGAATGATTCTTCGCCAAATCAAAGAATCTACAAAGTTAAAGACTTAATGAACTTCATCAAGATCGAAACCAACGCCAAAGATCGTGTGAGCATGTCAAGAATGACGTGGAGACACAGAGAGCAAGGCACACGAGGCGCACTTGATGCGCATAACAACAACATACTATCACTACCATCACAAAAACAATGATCAAAGAACAAAGTTAAAGAAGACGCCAAAGCAAAACTGCTTAAAGAAAACAATTTCTACACCGGGAGATTGTTCAAATCAAGGCAATTCTTCTCACAAGAAAGAAGAATGTCGAAGACGCCAAAGCTACTATTACATCAAAGCCTTCACTGTTGATATTCATTCATCACCAACACTTGGGGAGATTGTTGGAATCACTCCTAAACCTAAATCAAGTGTTAGTAATTCATATGTAATAGTTAGCTTAATTATGGCCTTTATGTTTGTTATTAGCCTTAAGCTTATGTGAGGCCCCGAGCTTAGGCCCAAGCCCATAGGAGAAAGGAAGGGACTAGGAAGTGTTGCCTAGCTTCCTCCTATAAATACTTTTATATAACCCTCACTTGAGGGTTGGTTGTTCATTTTATTCACTCCTTTACACCTTTACGCATAACCGGTCTAGCTTTATACGTGTGTGTGTGTTTAACGTGTTCAACCGCCTCCCTATTTCTTTCATTGATACTTGTGTTGTAAAACTAGTGACCTAACATTGTTTCTGTGTCCTGGTCGACTTAGCAGCAGAAACAAAAGAAGGGTTTTGGTTTTCTGTCCCTGTTGGTTCTCGGACAAAGAAGAGGTGATATCGGATCGTTCTATCCGATATCGGGTAAAGAAGCTTTTAGCTTCTTGGTTGTTTTACTGTTCTAGGACATAAATTCTTTGGGCAGGAAAGAGACAATTTGTTTTGAAGGTTTTTCTTGTCCATATTAAATTCAAGTTGACAAATGTTGTTGGGTTATTAATACGTTCTTGACTAGCCGTATATCGAACGTATATGTTAATCGGGTTTGTGTGTGATACTCTTCGAGGTATCTATTTTAGATACTTAAGGTTTCGTTTTGGTTTCTTGTTCCACATTAGAGATCAATTGCCAAGCAAGGTTAGCTTTTCTATATACCTTTTAATTAATTAATATTGTATTAGTTATTTGTTTATTATTACGTGTTAATCTAATTGCGATTACTAGATCCAATATCC